>CM062804.1:58860517-59200137 GCA_031772625.1 Pinus tabuliformis
TACATCTATACCAAATAATGAAAAGGACAAGGAAGCATTAATTTAATTAAATCCATAAAATTAATGACATTTAAGGATGCCTCATAAAATAATAACATAAAACATAAATCTCAAAGACTAGTGTCCTCAATAAAGGAAGGGGCATCTTAATCTACATAACCAAATGACATAGCACCATCCAAGAGTAAAGGAATAAGAGAGCTACTACCTATAACATGGGCATGGAAATTTGAAGGATGAGAAAATATGACCTCATCTAGATTCAAATATTCTAGACATTGAACACCAAGATGTACATGACTTATTGGAAATAACTATAAAGACACATGTACAACACAAACATACGTCCATTAATATAAACAAACATAGAGACATAATTAATGAAGGGGATACACCATATTACAAGGAAGGCATAATTTCTTAGGGGCAGGTGATGCTTGACCATAATGAAGAGGCTAAAAGGATATGGATTCAAATGTATAATAATTCCACTAGTACCAACTTGTAGATGTAGAAGTAGAATTATAACCACTAGCAGAAAAGGATTAGCCTCTAGGATATGAGCTAATTGATGAATTGTTGAAAATAATACTGAGAGGGGGGGGGTGAATCAGTATTATCAGATCAATCAAACTTTTCAATTTCATACTCAGAAACATATACGCTACTTCAATTAAGTGAACCCGCGTGTACACGCAACTGTGTCTAATGAAACTCGCGTATATCCAGAGATCTTATAATTCAGTTAGCTTAATCTTCAGTAAATGCATCAGATCATTATTAAGCATATTAACAGTAAACAGGTGCAGAATAACAGAACAGAACATTACACAAGAGCCACACACATGAACACAAAGATATAAGGTGGAAACCCAATGTGGGTGAAAACCACCTGCTGCAAGTCATCTCAATCTTCTTCTTAATAAGAAAATCCTTTTACAATATTTGTACTGGTGCAGTCTTATACCAGTACGGGAGCTACAACCCCCTTTGCTCTTGTACTAGCCGATCCATTTACTAGTACACAGGCTGCTACCTGCTACAATGCTCCAAAGATCTCCTTTAGCTTTTGTACTAGCTTAGATACTAGTACGTAGGTGCTTGCCTACAATCTTCTCACCTCCAGGTACCACGTTTCATCAATTTTCAGACTGGATACACTGAAGCACAACACATAATCTGTAAGGCCACTTTTCATCCAATTTTCATACTGGACCCATAACTATCATTGAAGCTCAAAACAATCATCAAACTCTGAATCACTGAAACCCTGTTAACAACAGTCACCAGAACACAGAGCAGACACAGAACTCTGTAATAACCATCAGATCCATCTGCAACTTCAAATATTAAGATTTACAATGTATACGCCACTTCGATGAATCAAACCCGCGTGTATACGCGCTTTTATCAAAGCCAACCCGCGTACAGATCTAAAAATAATTTCTCATAACTTGCAGCTGTACCAGACATCAGTCATACTCATAACACTTATAGAACAATACATGCGTCAGTATGTAGATCTAGAATAAGCATCATAAAGATAGTTTATTTCAAACCATTTGATCCCGATCTCTCCTTATATCTAGTTCTCCATCAACAGATGAGATCTCTCCTTAGCTCAGATCAAGCAATGCATCATCAACCCATAACCCTGCATACTGGATCTAATGCTTCATCAGATATTCAAGACATTTTAGATACACTTGCCTAATGATTTCCTTCTCCTTATATAGCCTTAGGCCTTGTTCAATACCAAGAGCCAAAACCATAGTAACACAATACCATCAACTTCAAAACTAGGGATCGACACGCCCGTCGAGACATAATGGTCCGAAACCATAGGCACAACTTCCAAGGACTAACCGCCATGGACCAAAGGTACTTTTCCACATACACGCGCTTTTGCTGAAGCCAACCTGCGTGTACACGCGACTTGGGCTTAACGAACCTGCGTGTATGAACTTCCTCTTCTTCTTATAGTCTGATCATCAATTCCTTGCTGCTGACCTTCTGTACTATGATTTGTCATCAGTGAGGTTTGCCATCAAGGACAACACTTATCTCATAATGCCAACAATCTCCCCCTTTGGACTTGATGGCAAAGCTAACTTGTCACACTTAGAATTAGCATCTGATTCCTTTGAGCTGTCCTCCATCAGTCACATCTGATATCTCTTCTGAAGATTCATCATCTGATTCCTTTGAGCTATCCTCCATCAGTCACATCTGATATCCAGTGAGATATTCTTCCATCAGTCACATCTGATATCTCTTCTGAAGATTCATCATCTGATTCCTTTGAGCTATCCTCCATCAGTTACATCTGATATCTCGTCTGAAGATTCATCCAGTTATACATAAGTGAGATATGAGAGGGTTGCCATCAAGTACAACACATGCATCATAATGCCAACATGAATATTAGGAGAGATATTATTGGAGGCACTAGAATAACAATTTAAGGACCCCCCAATAAGAATAGGAACAACAGAAGGACCCAAAGAACAACCCCAAGGACAATACATGGCACTCGCTTGGTAGAAGCATAATACATGGTTGCTAGTCAAGCAACAAGTGAGGTGATATGGACGAGAAATATACTTGTTAGATTGTTTGTTCATATGATGGATCCAATTGTGATCTACAATGATAATCAAAGTTTCACCAAGCTCTCTGAAAATCCTATTTTTCATGATCGATCCAAGCTTATAGATATTCATTATCACCATTTACGGGACTATGTGCAGAGGTAGATAATGTTGTTGCAGTACATTCCGAAAGAAGAACAAGATGTTGATATTTTCACAAAGGCCTTGTCAAGAGGGAAGTTTGAGTTCCATAGGTGCATGATAGGGGTGGCTGATAATCCCTTTCTTGCTGACAGGGAGTGTTGAAAATTGTAGCAAGAAATTCTCAATTTGATTTTTCCTTGATTAAATTGAGAAAATTCGAATTTCCACTTCAGCAGACAACTTGGAAGACGTTAACTTGTGTGACATGGCTTGTGTCACCTAGTTTACTCAGTAAATTTGAATTGGAGGAGTTAAAGTTCAGTTCTTCATATGTGATTGCCAATTTGTAGCAATCAAGGTCAGTTATCTCAGGTTGTTTTCAGTTAAACTAGTTCCAACTTTTTGAGGCACTAGTGGAAGGTGAGTTAAGTAGTGGGACTTTAGTCAAACTCAGTGATCATTTAGTTAAATGGTAAATTAGCCCAAAATAGTTAGTGCATGCAGAGAATTAAAGCTACCTAGTTGAGGTGGAGATTCCAAGGTAGTGTAACATCAATTGTAGACTAGTATCAAGTATACAAGTGTTGCATGCAGTTAGATGATTAGCCTAAGGAATTGCACAATTCGGTTAGAGAAATTTCCTGAATAATAGGGGTTAATTCCTCGAGGAATAATGCAAGGAAATAAGAGCTCAAGCTGAGGAAAAATTTGACTAAGTCTGGGTCAGAGGCCTTCAGTGAGCAGAGAGATAGGTTGTGCACTTGCAGGGTGAGATTATTTGAGCAAAGCAATTGTAATACATCTATATTCATTTAATTAATGCAAGGAGGCATTGGGTTTTTTTGCATATTTATTTCCCCATATAAAAGTACTTGTTGCATGTGTGTTATTTATTCTTGCATGTCTGATATTTTTGTTCTAAATTGTGATTAATGCCCATAGAGCAGTAGTGTAGGTTTGTATCTTATGATTTTGATTAAAACTTCATGGGTTGTTGCAATCTACAACCTAATTTCTACAACCAATGCAATCTAACACTCTCAAAATTCAAAGATGATAATGCCAATGAATTCAAAATTGCATTAGCATAGCTGCATACAAATTAGCATTTTAAATCATTTAACTGCTCTAGGAATTTAACTGCATCAACTATATAAATGCAAATGATCTCATACTAAAAAGAACCTCCAAATAACAAAAAGAGTATAATAACAATAACAATACCCACATGTTACCTAATGACATAACTTCATGACAAAAAAATAAAGAGTAGTCCTATAAACCCTAGTAACCTTGCCTTTTTTGAACTAATCTTAATTAAAATCATTTGAGATGTTTGAATCAACCATCTTTAAAAAGTGGGATTTCAATTTGAATTTGCATATTGCAAATTTCATGTAACCTAAGTTGGACATACCTTATCTGCAGGAACATCATCATAAACATTTATTGAGCCAACATAGAAAATTGTGAGTTGTGCACTTGTTGTCTTTTCAAAAACATCGACGACCTCCCTTCGAAACCAAAAATGCCAGACAAATTTGTCAATCCACAATGAAGCTAAATATAATTGGCACTCTAAGATAATATATTTTACAAACCTTAAAGTAAAATCACAACTTAACATCAACATTGAAAATCATATTACCCTCGTACAATGGCATTGCCAAAGGCTTCGACAACAGGCAAGACATAATGTAGTCGAGCTAAGGGCATTCCCATAATTAATAGATTTTTTAAGCCCTATTGTTTCGTGTACTGAATGCATACACATTTTAAAACCATTAATTGTTTAGCAATTTTTTGTGTATTTAGATTAAAAAAAATGATATTTACTCAATTAATGCATATGATGGTTATTTTCAAACTATTATTGTTTAGCAATTTTTTTTTTTGTATTTATATTAAAAAAATGATATTCGCTCAACTAATGCACATGACGGTTGCTCATAGATAGCTATCTTAGATCCATCTTAATTCGAAATCAGAACTTATCAAATCTTTTGAAATGAAACTCTCTTTTCCACTTAAGGAAAAAAAATACTTTCTTTACTAAAATTTATCAATTTTTTTTCAAATAACCTTTATCTAATATATACTCTATTAATTTTTTTTTTATATTTAATGATCTAATTTTCTAAAATGATTTTCTCAAATATTCTATTCTTTAATTGTATCTTTACACATTTAAATGTAATTACCAGTTTTATCATATTCATAGTAATTAATTCCATCCTTATTTTCTTTCGCTGCAAATTTTAAATTCTATAGAAGGAAAAAATATGTTCTTATAAATCATTATATTCATGGTAATCTTCTTGGAATAATTTCATAACTATTTTCTTTCACCATAAATTTCATTTTTTACAAAAGAACAAATAACAGTCACCAAATGCCTCATTGATCCAGCCATTCTCCAAATGCCTCATGACCATAGCCTGGTTCTTGGGCTCATGCGCACCTTAGTGATAAAGGACAACGATAACTGTTGATTGTTTTTCATCTGTGCATGACGCATCCGAAATTCCTTTGTACAGGAGAAAATTGAAGCCTTTAAACATAATTTAACAGAGTTGCTAATATAGTGAGATTTTTTTTCTCTTTTAGTAGAGCTATTTGGAGATTTAGTTGGTGAAGTATATTTTGAAGTGCAGTTAGAATATGAATATATATATATATATATTATTTTCTGATCAAAAGTTAAATTATATATTTTTTGGAATTTTTTTTATTAAAAAAATTTGATTACCATACTACATTTTCTAATAAAAAATTAAATTGCATATTTTTTTGAAATTATCTAAATTACTAACTGTGTGTATATATATATATATTATTATCATTTATTAATATTTCCATAAATCAAATTTACTCTCATCTTATCATATAATATGATTAAGATATACAATATAATTAAAATAAATATATATATTTATAAGTATATTATTTATTTTAATTTAAAAAAAATAAAGATAAAATATATATTAATTAATTTAGAAAAGAATGGTTTAATTTTATTTATTTATTTAAAGTTTAAATTGTTATATTAGTTCCTCTTTTATATCTCATGTAAACGTTAAACATATCCTAACTTGTTTGAGGTTATATCCATTGCATAGCAATGTAGATTTCGCAAAATTTTAGAGCAAAGTTAACCATTGATATATCTCTATATTCATTAGATACACATAAAGTCAACCAGAATACATAAATTTTCATCTTTGGAGAAGCAAAGAAATTGACCTTACATCAACACACATGTATGATAACATTTCTTCAACTAATGTTAAAGTATTTACTTGAGAACTTCCATATATGTATTTTTATCTCCTAAAAATTATAAAGTTACATATTGCTAAAATTTTATAATAATAAATTTGGCAATTATTTGAAGTTAGAAATTAGTAGTAACTCAAATATATTAAATGTTTGTGTTATATTTCCATAAAAAAAATTATTAATTCAAAATATCTCGGCTATAAACTATATAAAAAGACTGATTAAAGCATTGTATTGAAAAATTTGTTGCCATGGAGGATATGCGATATATTATGGTATATTCATTAATATCGGAATTTATTATCACTGTGCTCTTGAATTTATTCATGTGATATTACATATGGCAAGGTTATGCACTGATACAATGTATCTACCCCTCCAAACGATGGCGGGAGCAAGTCTCTGGAGCCTTCCGCATGCTCTCCAGCTATCGATCCTTCCTTGGAAGCCTCGCCTCATCAACAGTCCTCTGTGACTGGGGTTCATCCAACGGCAGCATGTAGACCCTTATCTCTTCCGTCAATTAGTCTGTGAGGTAAAATGGTATGGTGTTTTGTTTCATCGACTTTGCAGAGAATATGGTCTAGCTCAAACTTATGGTTTGCTTACCCTTTTGATGTTACAGTCGGCCCTCCTCCGCTGCTACATGCTTTCTCTGGTGGCGTGGTTAGTCGACTCATCCAGTGTTTCATTGCTCCGGCAAAATGTATCAAGCTCTTGGCCCTAGCAAGTACAGTAGTCTTCCTAAGTTTTACATTGAAATGCCACTAAAACATTTCTCAGACTTGTTGGGTATATGTAATTATTTTCCTTTATTGCATGTCAGGTTCCTCCGGAGTCATCTCTTCACTTGAAGGAGGTCATGCGAGGCGCACCCTCTGGAGTCCTGTCAAGGTTTATCATTTTACCCTGTTGGGTATCCGGGTATGTGAAAGGTCTTGTTCTGAAATGTTATCAGGTGTCAGTTCTAGATGTTTATATTATCCACCAATTTGGCTTTATTGCTCTGGTTCTCCTGATTTTACTTTCCATATGAGTTTGTGCATAGGACTTTAAGTTCTAATGTTTGTAATGTTGAATCTCGGAGCCATTTCTCCTTATTTGGCTTTCTGGGTATGCGGCTAGTCCTGCCCCTCTGCGAGAGGCATTTATTGATATAATTTTTTTTAGAGATTCTAATACTGAAAGTTCCTCTTACGAGGGTTTTCTGAGTTTTACTCTATAATTTTTGGTTCAGAAATATAACTACTTAAATTATAACGATAAGGGTCTTTAAAACCTGGATGGAACTCCTTTCCTTTTTTAAATTACAAGTTATTACTGGATTGGTTCTATTCTTCATTGTTCGAAATAATGAATGTATTAGTTGGTGCTTTTTTCTTCTTTCCAGAATTATGTTGGTATCTTATCAGTTATGTGTCATGGTATATGAGTTTAATTCTGAAAGTGACTAGGGTTTCGTCCCACGTCCTATTATTACTCTGTGCTATATTTTGTGCTTGTTGTAAGTAGTTTCAATTTGCGTTCTATCGCTACTATGCACTATATTTTTTTATGTTTGTTATAAGTCAAGGGGTCCTTGCCCTCTGGATCTATAATTACTTTTGAGGCTTCTTGTTTATGCATAATTTCTTCCTCGGTAGACTGTCGTAATCCGGTTAACATTCAGTTATTGAGAACTAGTATTTTCTCGTTTTCTTTTGTTCTGGGTAATTTCCTCAGCAAAATGCAAATTTGGCATAACAAGGGTTTGGTCCTAAATACTAGTTTCTTATTCTTTACAGCTTTGTACGAAAATGAAAAGAATTTATTTTGAATATTCAGTCATGTTGAAATAATTCTTTCCAGAACTGTAATACTACTATTAACAGATTAAGTTATATCTGGGGATTCCCTCCTTTGATTTCTATCTTCCCTTTTAAAGGGGTTTGCATGGTATTCATGATATTCATTTTAAGATTTCTTCTGCTAAGGATTTTGCTGCTCTTACTACAAATTTCTGGAGTTTTTATGTAATTACTATATATACTAGGACCTAGTTTCAAATTGCTACTACATACCATCATTCCTAATTTCTCTAGAGAAATATTATCTTTTCCAATTTTGATTGCAACCTTAATCTCACAGCGTAATTAATTACAACAACTTTAGAATATTTATTTGGTTCTAGACGTAACCAAGGTCGACTATTGAAGTCAAAAAACTGAGCTATTAGATTTTCCTCCCAACCTTGAGATTTGCCTTCAGGCCCAAGTCTCTCCCCGAGCTGTTACTCACACGCAGGATGTTTCCTGCAAGACTATCAATATTATTTTTCATAGCTATCTGGTCTTAACCAGACTTAGCTTTCTCGAATTCCACTTGACTCTTCAGCACAGAACCCTTGCTCTTTCTTTTCCTCCTTTCATCTCAAGTACCAATACCCTCTTGATTTCCTTTCCTTGAGAATAAATCTTCAAGGAAGTAGTTAGGGATAGGTAACTGCCTATCCTAACTACCTAACATGTGAGAACCATATGATTGTCATTGTCAATATTTTTACCTCATGTAAAACTTTAATCAAAGTAATAAATTTATAAACTTAAATAGTAATGTTCAGTTTGTTTATTACATTAATTAAATATTTACAATTACTGGGGAACATCACATCTTCCCCCCCAAGATTAAACATCGTCCCGATGTTTTCCTGCTACGAGTAGATATGGGTAAGTCTTCCTCATAACCTGTTTGTCTTTCCAAGTGGCCTCCTCTGGCCTAAAGTGATGCCATTGCACTTAACTTGGGTCATAAGTCATCTCTGTAGCATTACTTCTCTCCAATCAAGTATATCCCAGGGTTCAACTAAGAACTCTCCTTCCGGTTTGACCTACACATAATAAAGAAATTTTAGTCAACTTTCCTCTGGCAGTCGGTCTTAGTAATTCTTCATAACATAATATATTCTCATAGAGGATTTACTTACTTGTATATCCTGCCAATTGATTATGTGGTTAGGATCATATACATATTTTTTCAACACATAAACATGGATAACATTATGCACACATATGTGGCTGGGCAATGCAAGTTGATAGGCTACAAGTCCTATTCGGGCCAGAATTTGGAAGGGATCACAAAATCAGGGTGCTAATTTAGCACATCCACTCCAATGTAGAGTACTCCTTTTTGCCCGTACTCGAATGTAAACATGATCTCTGACTTGAAACTCTTGAAAACTTCTCTTTTGGTTAGCAAAATTCTTTTATCGATCCCAAGAAGTCTTTAAATTTTAGTGCACCCTTTTGACCATATTTTCCATTTCTTTTAACATGTCAGGACCCAGTAATAACTTATCCTCTGGTCCACCCCAACTCAAAGGTGTTCTACATCGACGTCCATATAATACTTTGAAAGGACTCATTTTCAAAGATGTGTGGTAGCTGTTGTTGTAGGCAAACTCCACTAAATGTATATAATCTTCCCATTTGGAAGGTTGTTACATTACGTAAGTTCGCAACATGTCTTCTACCATTTGATTCACCGGCTCATTCTTCCCATCCGTGTGAGGGTGATAATAAGTACTAAAATGGAGTTGTGTGCCTAGACCTCCAAACAAGGCTTTCCAAAAAGCTGATGTAAATTTTACATCACGATTGAAAATTATGACTCTTGGTATTCCATGTAATCTAAAGATATTTCACACAAATATGTCAGCAATTTGAATGGCCTTAAAATTAGATTGTACAGGAACAAAGTGAGCATATTTGCTCAGCTTGTCCATTACCACCATTATTGAGTCATTATGCTTTTTAGACTTAGGTAGCCCCGTAATAAAATCAATGGAAATAGTCTCCCATTTCCATTCTGGAATAGGCAATGGGTGGAGTAACCCAGCTAGGTGTTGATGTTCTTCCTTAACTTGTTGACACTCCAAACAATGAGTCAAGTATTCTACAACCTCCATTTTCATACCGGGCCAGAAATATTATTTTCTGAGTGTAGTGATTAATTTCTGGTATCCGGGATGGCTTGCATAAGGAATTTTGTCGTATTCATCTAAAATTATTTGTTTAATGTTTTTCTGATTTGGAACATACATTCTCCCTCTATAAACCAACAAACCTTCTTGATTTACCTCATATCCCAGCTGATGTTTGTTGCTGTTCGGATTTTTAGCTTGCTGCCATAAGGTTTTATATTCAGGATCTTGTATTGTTGCCTCCTTAATCTATTCTACAAACATGGTACGTACCTCACTAAAAGAGACTTCATATATGCAATTTACTTTTTGGCTTAAAGCATCAGCAACATGATTTTCCTTTCCTTTTATGTGTTTGATGTCGAAGTCAAACTCACTCAGGAAATCGATCCAGTGGGCCTGCCTAGCATTCATAGTAGGATGTTTGAAATAGTTAGTTAAACTATGATGATCTGTCATTAGTAGAAACTTCTTACCCAATAAATAATGTTGCCACATTTTTAATGCGTGGATTACTGCTGCCAGCTCCATATCATAAGATGAATACTTTTGTTCATGCTCTTTAAGTTTTCGTGACTCATAAGCAATAACTCTGCCCTCTTGCATTAGCACACCACCAACACCTTCCTTGCTGGCATCTATGCACACAATGTATTCTTTATTTGGGTCTGCAATACTTAGAATAGGTGTAGTCGTAAGAAAGTGCTTTAGCTGGTCAAAACTTCTTTGACAATCTAAGGTCCAGGTGAAGGTTTTATCTCTCTTTTGCAGAGAAGTGATGGGGTATGCTACCTTGGAAAATCCTTCAACAAACCTCCTATAGTATCCAACTAGACCCATGAAGGATCTTATATTAGCTACATTCTTGGGTACTGGCCATTCCATTATGGTTTTTATTTTCTCCGAGTCCACCACAATCCCATCTTTGGTAATGATGTGTCCCAAATATTGAATTTGTTCCTTGAATAAATCACATTTGTTGTACTTGGTGTACAACTAGTGCTCCCTCAAGGTTTGCAGAACAATGCGTAGGTGTTCCTTATGATCTTCAATGTTCCGAGAATAGATTAATATATCATCAATAAATATTAGTACAAACTTATCCAAATATTGATTAAAAATGTTGTTCATTAAACACATAAAAGTTGCGGGTGCATTAATTAACCCAAACGACAACACAATGAACTCATAATGCCCATAACGAGTTCTAAAGGATGTTTTGGCTATATCCTCTTCCTTAATCCTAATTTGATGGTATCTTGAGCGAAGATCAATCTTCGAGAATATCGTCACTCCCTTTACTTGGTCAAATAGTTCATCAATACGAGGCAAAGGGTATTTATTTTTAACTGTCAGCTTGTTTAGCTGTCGATAATCCATGCACATCCATAAGGTTCTGTCTTTCTTCTTGACGAAAAGTACAGGGGCTCCCCAAGGTGAGACACTTGGGCATATATACTTTTTATCAAGCAGTTCTTGTAGCTGCATTTTCAATTCAGTCAATTCTGGCACACTCATACGATAAGGGGCTCGGGATACCGGGGCAGCTCCAAGGATCAGCTCAATAGTAAAATCTATATTTCTCTTTGGAGGCAGTCCTAGAATTTCCTCGGGAAATACATCTGGAAAATTCTGTACTACAGGTATATTTTCTAGACTTCCAGATTTTTCACTTGAGTTGATATACCCCACCTGTATGGCATAAATCTGACATCCTTTTCGAATACATTTTGCTAATTGAGAAGCTGTTACAGGTCTTATTTTTAGTGGTCTTCGTATACCCTGAATTTCTTGTTTCAAACCCTCTTCATCCATGTAATTAATAGTTTTGTCTTTACAATTAATGAGAGACCAACGTTTTTCTAACCAGTCCATGCCTATTAGGACATCATAAGACCCTAATGGTAAGACATTCAGATCTGTCGTAATAGGCTGACCTGCTAGCTTCAGAGGGAAATTGCTGACTTTAGCCAGCACCCTTCATTTTTCCCCTGTGGCAAGTTGCACTAGCCAAGGGTTTTTAAATTTAACAGTTTGCAAATGGCATTGCTCAACCATTTTCAGACTTATGTAACTCAAAGTAGCTCCTGGATCAATTAAAATAGACACAATTTGGTTGAAGATCTTACCTTCGAACTCCACCATTGTTGGCTGGTATTCTGCCTGATGATCTTCAAGGGCTGCATTGATCTTAGGAATACTCCTTGCTACTTCGCCCACAATTGATGCTTCCTGAAGTTGTGCCACTTGATCTGCTCTCTTGCGGTATGGAAATTTTTTTACATAATGTGTCCCTCTGCATCCCCAGCATTATACTAGCGGTCTAGTTGCTATCTCCACTTCTGTTCTCCCAGATTTCTCATTTGTTTTGGACTCACCCGGGATTCTGAATCTGGGCTAATTTCTGTTCATAATCTTGTTTGGCTGACCTTTATGGGGTCCTTTGTTGACAACAGTCTTATTTCCCTTGCTACTAGAGACAAACCTTGTTCCCTTTTTATCACACCACCTCTTTCCTCCATCACCCTTTGGTCTGTTTTGTTGATAGCATATATGAGCCTTCCGTATAACCTCATCCATGGTCTTTGGGTTGTCAAATTCGAGATGTTCCTTCATGAATAACAACAAACTACTGATAAACCTTTGCACCTTTGCTTTCTCTTCTTGTATGTAAGGAACATATCGCAACAAGGATGTGAATTTTGTTATAAATTCATCTATGGACAACTGCCATAAGCGGAGATCATGGAACTCTTTCTTCTTCTCATCATAAATTCTTTCAGTTAAGTATTTTTCCTTAAAGTACCTTTGAAAGTTTTCCCAATTCACATTTTGTTCATTGACCCCATGTATCGTCTTCACCTCCTCCCACCACAAGGTGGCCTTTCCCTGCAACTGATAAATGGCCAAGCGGGCCTTTAGATTATGGTCATATTCATATAACTGGAAGTACTTATTCATGTTGATAAGCCAAACTTCAACAACTTCTTCCTGTTCACCATCAAAGAGGGGAGGTTTGATTTTTCGAAACTCACCCTGCAACTCAATTTTCTGTTGTTTTTGCTTTCTATGATCTGATACATTATCAGATCTCGATTCTCTTCACCTTCTTCCATTTCTGAGTTCTCATTTCTGAGTTCCTACTCTCCGGCCATGTTTCCATATTCGAGGCTGGGAATTGTTTTCCACTGATTCTGTCTATCAAACAAACTCTTCATAATCTTCTCCTATACTTGCATTAGTCTTTCATTATCTACCCACAACCTAGTCATTTCATCCTTTAATTCTTGTACTGTTTCAAATATAGTAGCATTGGTATTGAGTGGCTCTTCTCCTAGTTGTACCCATACCTTGAGATTGGCTTCTGGAGGGGATGTTGGTCATGTCTATGTTATGGGTCTATGTGGAGTAATTCCCTTCCACCTCATGCTAGTTGTACTTTAATTATTTCTCTGCCTCTGTGCCCATTACAACATTGTTAATCTTTTGTTTCAGAGGTCTCGGTTTTGCAACTTGAGCTCTGATACCACTTGTCATATCTCCATAAAAAAAATATTAATTCCAAATATCTCAGCTATAAACTATATAAAAAGAATGATTAAAGAATTGTATTGAAAATTTGGTTGCCATGGAGGATATGAAATATACTATGGTATATTCATTAATATCGAAATTTATTATCACTGTACTCTTCAATTTATTCATGTGATATTACATACTGTAAGGTTATGCACTGCTACAATGTATCTGCTCCTCCAAACAATGGTGGGAGAAGGTATCTGGAGCCTTCTGCCTGCTCTCCAGCTATCGATCCTTCCTTAGAAGCCTTGCCTCATCAACGGTCCTTTGTCACTGGGGTTCATCCAACAAGAACGTGTAGACCCTTATCTCTTCAGTCGACTAGTATGTGAGGTAGAATGGTATGGTGTTTTGTTTCATCGACTTTGCAGAGAATATGGTCTGGCTCAAACTTATGGTTTGCTTACCCTTTTGATGTTATCGCTGACCCTCCTCGACTGCTACATGCTTACTCTGGTGGCATGGTTATTCTACTCATCCAACATTCTGTTGCTTCGGCGAAATGTATCAAGCTATCGACCCTGGCAGGTACAGTAGTCTTCATGAGTTTTACTTTGAAATGCCACTAAAACATTTCTCAGACTTGTTGGGTATATGTAATTATTTTCCTTTCTTGCATGTCAGGTTCCTCTGGAGTCATCTCTTCACTCGAAGGAGGTCATGAGAGGTGCACCCTCTGGAGTCCTGTCAAGGTTTATCGTTTTACCCCGTTGGGTATTCGGGTATGTGAAAGGTTTTGTTCTGAAATGTTGTCAGGCGGGGGTTCTGGATGTTTAGATTATGCACCAGTCATGCTTTATCGCTTCGATTCTACTGCTTTTACTTTCCATATGAGTTTGTGCATAGGCCTTTAAGTTCTAATGTTTGTAATGTTGAATCTCGGAGCCATTTCTCCTTATTTGGCTTTCTAGCTATGCGTCTAGTCCTGCCCCTTTGTATGAGG
The DNA here is from genome assembly GCA_031772625.1 of Pinus tabuliformis. Lineage (NCBI taxonomy): Eukaryota > Viridiplantae > Streptophyta > Pinopsida > Pinales > Pinaceae > Pinus > Pinus tabuliformis. The sequence continues at coordinate 58,875,012 of CM062804.1, forward strand.
CATTTCTTGATATAATTTTTATTAGAGATTCTAATACTGAAAGTTCCTCTTAAGAGGGTTTTTCGAGTTTTACTGTGTAATTTCTGGTTCAGACATATAACTGCTTAAATTATACGATAAGGGTCTTTAAACCTTGGATGAAACTCCATTCCTCTTTTAAATTACAATTTATTACTGGATTGGTTCTATTCTTCGTTGTTCGAAATAATGAATGTATTAGTTGGAGCTTTTTTTTCTTTCCAGAATTACGTTGCTATCTTATTGGTTTTGTTTCATGCTATATGAGTTTAATTCTAAAAGTGACCAGGGTTTCGTCCCGTGTCCTGTTATTATTGTGCGCTATATTTTGTGCTTGTTGTAAGCGATTTCGACCCTCGTTCTATCGTTATTGTGCACCATATTTCTTTATGTTTTCTATAAGCCGTGGGGTCCTTGCCATGTGGATCTATAACTATTTCTGAGGTTTCTTGTTTATGTGTAATTTCTTCCTCAGCAGACCGTCGTAATCCAGTTAACATTTAGTTATTGAAAACTAGTATTTTCTTGTTTTCTTTTGTTCTAAGTAATTTCCTTAGAAAAATGCAAATTTGGCATAACAAGGATTTGGTCCTAAATACCAATTTATTATTCTTTACAACTTTGTATGAGAATGAAAAGAATTTATTTTGAATATTCAATAATGTTAAAATAATTCTTTCGAGAACTGTAATACTCCTGTTGACACATTAAGTTATATCGGGGGATTCCCTCCTTTGATTTCTATCTTCCCTTTTAAACGGGTTTGCATGGTATTCATTTTAAGATTTCTTTTGCTAAGGATTTTCCCGCTCTTACTACAAATTATTGGGTGTGGAGCCTGATTATCTTCTGTATTCAAAGGTATCGCCGCATTGGACCCCAGTTCGAAATGGGGTGGCAATGCTGCCCGTAAAATATTCGTTGCAGGGGGGGTCCAGGGGGGTCCACGGGGGGTCGGCTGTGACCTTTCGGGAGCTTGCAGTGCCCCCGAAGCTAAGAATAGATGTAAAATTTCCTTGTAAGATGTTGTAATTTCGTAGTCAATCTATGTCGTTCATTAGGAGGAGATCTGACGATAAAAGTTATGTTTAATTTAGGGTTTTTTTCCCTAGAAGGAAACCCCTTGCTATATATGAGGGAATTGTATTGTGTCTATGTAGATCTGTATTCTGAGTGAGGTAGAGAGAGGAGATTGAGAGCGAAGAGGGAATTACAGTGGATCTGCTGTAGGTTGTATCTCTTCAGTTTGTTGGATAATATAAAAAGAAGGGCTGGTTATTTCTTCATGGACATAGCCCAAACTGGGTGAACCATGTATATCTGTGTCTCTCTTGTTTTATGCGTTTTCTATGTTTATATTTCTGTAATATTTTATGTGTTCCATTGCTCTGTAATAAATAATTTTCTAACACAAATTTGTGGAGTTTTTAGGTAATTACTGTATATACTAGGACCCAATTTCAAATTGCTACTATAGACCATCATTCTTAACTGCTCTAGAGAAATATTATCTTTTCCAATTTTGATTGCATCCTTAATCTCATAGCATAATTAATTACAACAAGTTTAGAATACTTATCTGGTTCCAGATGTAACCATAGTCGACTGTTGAAGTCAAACAACTGAGCTATCAGATTTTCCTCCCAACCTTGAGACTTGCCTTCAGGCCCAAGTCTCCCCCTGAGTTGTTACTCACACGCAGGATGTTTCCTGCAAGACTATCAGTCTTATTTGTCACAGCTATATGGTCTTAACCAGACTTAGCTTTCTGGGAATTCCGCCTGACTCTTCAGCACAAAACCCTTGCTCTTTCTTTTCCTCCTTTCATCTCAGGTACCAATACCCTCTTGATTTCCTTTCCTTGAGAATAAATCTTCAAGGAAGTAGTTAGGGATAGGTAACTGCCTATCCTAACTACCTGACATGTGAGGACCATATGATTGTCATTGTCAAGATATTTACCTCATGTAAAACTTTAATCAAAGTAATAAATTTATAAACTTAAATAGTAATGTTCAGTTTGTTTAATGCAGTAATTAAATATTTACAATTACTGGGGGGATGTCACAGTTTGTAAATTAATCAAATAAATTTTAAAAAATATAAATTGAAAATTAAATATTAATTATTATTATTATTATCAAATTTTAAGGTCATTGTCAAGCAAACACCAAATTGGTGTATGAGACCCTCTTATTTTTGGGACAAGGGACCCACTTTTAGGCAATGAATTGACTTCTAAGTCTACAAAGGTATACATACTCTACCCCCTTTGGTTTTGAACCTGTGACCTCTTAGGAGGAAACACATGCTCTTAACCTAAGCCCGCTCACAATTATAAATTATAAATTATAAATTAAACAAGGGCTACATAGTAGCTAGTACTTGTAGCTTAGCTTAAATATAGCTCAATGAAACAAAAAAGTAACAAAGACAAAGATTTTGTCGCATAAATAAAACAACTAATAAAATATTATATTGTTGAATGCCATCACCAAAAATTAAGAAATATGATTAACTAATATTGTTTATATTAAAATGTACACAGAGACACACACACACACATATGTGTGTGTGCATGTGTGTGTTTTATTTTTATTAATATATATAATTTTCTATAATTAAATTTATTAAAATATGTTTTTTTTTATAATAATAAGTCACCTTAAATTGAAAATATTGTGAAAAAATTATAATTCATGAAACTCATGCATAAAACTCATAACTCATTTTACAATTGTAACATCCTTAGTGAAAAGTAAACATTTAATTTACTTTTACTGCAAAGACATAAATCGTGGGCTATGTGGAAAGCTTAGTGGAAAACTTTAATGTCTAAAATTTATTTTAATTTTATATAAAAATGGTATGGCAGGTCTTAGAATTCACGGGGAAAAGACATTAAATGAATTTTTTTTCACTCACCGTCTAGTTAGAGGATAGCTACTTCCTTCCCTAGAGATAAATCATCTCAGTTGGGAAAAGAAGGAAGGAAAGTATGAGAGACCACCTTAGACAACTAAGAAGGAAGTAAGGTATGAGAGAGCACCTGAGGCATCTAATAAGGAAGAAGAGAAAATGGGTACCTTGAACCAGACATTATGAAGGTAAGGCAAGACACTTCCAGTTAGGGTATTCTTGAGTTGGTTGGTGGCCAGTGGAAACCCTAAGACAAACTTGTGAGTCTGTGAGTTCCTGGATGGACTTGTAAAGTCTTGATGCACTTAGACAGAGCTTGCTAAGTCTCTGTCAATTAATTGTTCCGGGCGTGACAAACTGGCTCGACGGGAGAATTGGATGTGATTGCCATTCTCATTAGTTGGGAGGAGTGGTCTTTCTCCTTTGTGAATTACTTGAGAGCCTGAACCCTGACAGATAAGTATTTTGTCATTACGACATTTGTTTCTAAATAGAGATATTATTGTGAATAGAAGTAGAAAATGAGAATTGTATTTGCAAGTTTTGATTGTTGAGAAGGGAGTTAAAAAAAATTCTATTTATAAGTGAAATGGGAAACTATGAGAAGACTCTGCTACAAACATGGTAAAGTTGTTGTTAATGTATTATGTAAACAGATTTTGCATGATATATTAAAGGTCTATATGCAAGATGTTGGTGTTAAGTATGTTGTTGAAAACAGGTTGGTCCCATTGATAAACGAGTCTAAATAGGGCAATCCTTGTCTCATTATTTATTTATACTTAAGCACTAGAGTAGGGCGTGTGTCAAATTCCATCCAGGGATAAGGTTCAACGCGCCCACTATGTTAATAATAGTTTCTTCTGGAAAGAACAATAAGTAAAGTAAACAAACTTACAAACTGAATAATAGTCAGAACTTGACAGTTGCATCAAACAAACAAGTCCATAAATAGATATAAAAAGAACAAAGAACATCAAGAACCAAAACTGCATTGATGTATATATGAATTGAAACTAAAAATAGAGCAATTATATCATATGTAAGACTGATAACAACCTTCTTTTAGAAATTGAAGGAATAGTGGTTAGTCCCAGCAACCAACATGAGTCAACCATTAGGGAGAGTTTGTGCTCGACATACTATAACATATGAATAAAAACTCCATATGGAAAAGGGCAGGTCTAGGAGGAACCTAGTCTCGCCCATTCACTAGAAAAAAGAACAAATAATGATACAGTGCGAACGACTGAGATAATAAAAGGAGATGACAGGTCATAGGTCGCAACTTATAATTCCTAACAGCAAGTTGCAGAAATACAAAGATACATTTACAACTAGAGTGATTTAAAACATGTACATTGTGGTATTATAATGAAAATAAAATATGAGCATGTCATGTATCATTAAAACCTCAAGGAGTTCGAAAGATTCCATATACCATAAAACCCAGAAAATTATTTAGTAAAATCATTACTCAATAGTACACAACAGGCATGGGATGAGACAAAGTGAATTTTACAGTAACAAAATGTAATTTAAAATCCAAACATGAAAGGAACTAGAGTTCCTTTATAAACCCCATGAAAATATATTGGACAAAACAATAATCAGATTGCGAGTTTTCAAAGGCCACGAGGGCCGTAAAAATTGGACAAATGCCCTGTAATCCTACAATAATTAACAGTCTAAGGAAACATAAGAAAAGCTGAGAACTTGCGATAAGGGTTAAGATGTTATCACACAGACCTACAAAATAAAAATCGATGATGGATTCATAAGCACTATATATTCCTAACCCTAGAAATGAACATGGTCCATAACTAATCAGGAGGATGCAAACCTATCACTGACATAAGAGCAAGATTTAAGACGAATTCTATAACTACGATATTTAAAATAAAATATAAGAGTATAGAATTACCTATGAGCGGCGGTGATCTCGTATGACCATACACTAAAAACTGATGTAGAATTGATTATCCATTAATGAATTTGAATGTTAACTGAAAGCACGGAAACTGAGGAAAAATGTTGGAGCAGAACACTTTACGATAGCTAATAAACCATAAGTAAGATGCAAAACAGAAGTATAAACAACAAAAGCACAGTTATATCAGACAATAATATTGATTACGGAGTTCTTCGCTAATGGACTACGTCTCCGGGTCTTCTTTCAAGATGGGCGACCATTTTTTATTAGGAATGAGAAAAAGAAGTCGATTACACAGTCATTTGGACATATTGAACTTGCACATAGGCAATTCTAACCTCTGTCATCTGATAGCTCTCTGAACTAGCTTTCCAATGCCACTTACGGTTTCCAAATCCGACTCCGGATGCTCCCGAAACATTAAAAACAAAATCTCCTCTATCCCTCCAGAACCTGCATACAAAAGCTGAAAACCACTCTTCTTTTCCTTAATGAGAAAATCTGCCTTTTATAGGCCTGCAAGTACATTAAAACTTCTTTGACTCAAATTGGGGTGAATAAGCTGACTTGAAGGTTGATTTGGTTTGATTTTAGCCACCTCAGGGGACACCTTAGGGTTTATTAAGGACCTCGAATTAATTGAAAACCAATTTAATTCATAAAAACCCAAAACTAACTTTAATATAGCCCGAAACCATTAGTTGGCAGCTAACCGGGCGAAGGCGGGTGACAACACATATGAACAGTCAACCTAACCCGCGGTTTGTATGGCGGTGGTTCTGCTGACTGACGGTTATGGTGACGGTGGTGGTGGAGGTCAATTGATTGCGTTCACATGAGCCCGACACAGTTTATCTCCCAGATGCGATTACGTTTAACTGTGGTCCCGAAGCCCCAATGGCTTATACACCTTCATCACATGCCTCCACTCTAATGCGGTTAGCATCTCCACGCGGTTAATCTGCATGGTTTTATAAACCCCCAATTGTTAGACTGAACGTGGTCACATGCCCTTTTCTGATAGGGTTAGCATCTCCGTCGTGGTTTAGTATGTTGATGGTTAGGGTCATATAACATAGTTTAACATAGGTTATGTAATGTTTTTACATTGTTAACATAGGGATTAGGCCGAGAGCTTAGGTGTAAGGTATTTTAACAATGCTTTTGATGCGATAGGTTTAGGACTAGGTTTGGTAATGGATTTTTAGCATAGGATTTAATACATGAATGTATAATACATGGTTTTGATTAGGGTTTTAGGCATAGGATTTAGGGTTTGTACATAGATTAGGATTTATTTTAAAAACCCATGTGTACAATTTTTTCACAATGCAACATTCGCTAAATTCGTCACATGATGACAATAAACCCATGCTGATCGTTGACAAACAACGATATCGATCCTCTGCCACGACGGCAACCCACGCACATCGTTGACTCCAACTATCTTTGCAACGACAACCCAGACGATGAATCTATGCCATTGACGATACTGATGTTGACACACCAAACCTACTTGTCAAACGACAAAACACATGTCGTTAACCAAAACCCTAAGGAACTGTCGATGAATTCAAGTTGACAACCAGATGCTAAACCATCTCTGTTGAACGCCATGAAAACTATGAACATTCCCTAAACAACCAACACTGTCGAAACTGAATGACACCCATAAACTGAGGCGACAATGACCTGAATACTAAAGATGACACTTTGAACATTTGTGCAATTGGATCAACGGATCATCCTGGATCATTCCTCTCCACTTGAAAGCTTTTGGACCACAAAAGTTTGACTAATCAATTAGTCGATGAGGGTAGAATTCCCTCTCTTTCCACCTTGACCTGACGATGTGCCAATACATTCGATCAATCACCTACATGTGATGACCCTGATGATGCTGACCATGATACCTTTTGATTCAGTGACCTGTTTGTTCCATCCGCAGTATGAACAACTTGTGACGATGGGCAAACAACCTGTTATCAACATGGCATTTGAATTCTTTCCATGAAGAATCATGAGTTAGTGATTCGAAATAATCTTTGAAAACAGTATTTGTAGAAATTTGTTCAATACATCTGATGGGTATTAACAATCTACTTTCTGGAATAACTGAAATATTCAAAGACTCCTTTGACTTTGACTTCATATCAATTACTTAACTTGATTTACTTTCCTCTTGACTGATTACTAAGTGAACTTGCTGCACAGAACTCATCCAGCTGTGATGTAAAGACTGTTGCAACTTAGTTTGATTTTGAAAGTATCTAAGTAATTTTTGATTTACTTGAATCACTATTTATTCGTCTATTAACTGATATTTCCATTGGCTAACACCTTCACTTGATGCATTAGTTTTCAAATCATGATAAGGAAACTTTAGATCTGTTTCGAAAATTATTTTTCATGAAAACTTATAAACTTCCTCTCCACTTGAAAAAAGGCTTCATTACTTTTTAAAGCATGAAATGATGATGCAGTACCAAAGAAATGTAACACTAACTTTCCCCAATACTGACCTGCACCCCTAAAACTGAAAATAAACATACCATCTGAAACAAGTCTCTGATTAGACTCACATGTACCATTCCCTGCAATACATTGCTGATGATGATAGTTTCTAGAATTCAGTTGAATGAATGAATTGAGATTCATTCTGTCTTTAATAATATGTTCATAGGACATTAAATGTATCTCATGTTGCTTATCCTGTTCATGAATAAGATTTCTTGGAAAATAATTAACCACCTTGACCAATTGATCTATAAACTGAATCTCGCATCTCGAACAATCAACCTTATGTTGTTCCTTAATAACCATGAGTACATATTTACTTGAACTTATAAACTGCTTAACTTGATTTGTAACAATTAAATCCAAGTTTGATTTGACTTTATGTGCCCTAACAATAAATTCAACTCCTTCTTTCTTTAGGTGATATTTATGTTCTCTTCTGTAAAACACTGCATATCTATCATAAAGATAAGGACTTCCTAAGACAACTCCACATATGCCTACTGGGACCACATCTAACTCCACTTCATCAATGTACTTAGATGTAATTGTAAATTTTAATCGACACTGCTTTGTGACATGTATCTGATTTGATTTATTAATCTAACCTAATGGGTATGGTCTTGGATGATTATGTGTCTCCAATCCCAATTGATTAACTATATGTTCAGATATTAAAATTGCTTGCGATCCACTGTCAAAGCTTGTGTCAATCTTTATATGCTTAGAGGTTATCCTTATGTGGAAGAGTTCAACTCTTTTATCCTCATATTTATGTTTGAAGAAGATACATTAGTTTTCAACCTGTCGTAACCATGGTCGTTATCCTCCTTTCATCACCTGAATCTGAACCTAGATCCTGCTAGACTGCTGCAATGGCCTTCTTTTCATCCTTCGCCTTAAGGAACTTTTTGGGCTTAAGTTCTGGATGAAGTTTCCAACACTTTGATTCATCATGACCGATTCTCTAGCAATGAGAACAAGTAGGTATTTCCTTTTGAATGAGCATTGATTTCTTTCTCTTCAAAATTTTCTTCCCCTTACTGTCACTGGAATATTTGGATTCCATCTCTTTGGATGACTGAGATGACAACTTGAATGGTTTGCCACCTGATTCAATATGTATGGCCTCAACAAACACTTCATCAAAATCATCAGGATTAAACATCAATAAAGTATGGTGCAAATATGAATGTAAACTGCCAATGTATTTTAACAAAGTTTCACATGTATCTAATGAAATACCAAGTGCCAATGCTTTCTTTCTGAACTCCTGAGTAAACTCCTAAACACTCTACCCTTTACCTTGCCTAATATGCTGCCAATCAATAACAACTTGCTACATGTATCCTAAAGGATAGAATTGTTTCCTAAGAGCTTTCAAAAACTTAGACCATGAAGAGATGACTTTTCCTTTACGCTTTACATCTAGATGAGTTTTGCTTTCCCACCAGATTAAAGTTGTTCCCCCCATTCTAAGTGTAGCTAACTGAATTTTAGTTTTATCTTTAGAAATGTTCTGAATGCGACAATACACTTCTAACTGCTTTATCCAGTTATCTAGCTTTTCAGGATTCATTTCGCCATCATAAACAGGTAACTCAAATTTAACATCAAGTTTCAAAAGAGATGTTTTCTTAGGTTTCTTTTCCGTTTCAAATTCTACACTGGAAGAAGAAGAAGAAGAATAGGATGATGGAGATGATGGAGGTGAACGTGGTTTATCATTATTCCCTTTACCTTTGTCCTTCTTCGATGCCTTTGAAGAAGAAGCTGCATCTCTCACCTTCTTGTCTTTGTACAATTCTCCAAACATCTGCTGCATAGTTAAGAATTCCCACTGAAACTACTCTTCACTCATCTTAGTCTCAGTGTTTTCACTAACATCAAGTCCTGACATGGTCAATTTCTGAACAACTCGTCGCTTTCCAATCTCTGGATCGATCTGCTCAAGGATTCCTTCTCCTCGTTGTGACTTAGACCTGGTTAACATTTAGTGGCACATTCTACAACGCAACCTGCTCTGATACCAAATTATATGATCTGATATGACCATATACTAAAAACTGATGTAGAATTGATTAGCCATTAATGAGTTTGAATGTTAACTGAAAGCATGGAAATCGAGGAAAACTACTGGAGCAGAACACTTTACGACAACTGATAAACCATAAGTAAGATGCAAAATAGAAGTATAAACAAAAAAAACATAGTTATACCAGACAACAGGATTGATTATGGAGTTTGTTCTTGATGGACTAAGTCTCCGGGTCCGCTTTCAAGATGGAAGACTGTTTTTTATTAGAAATGAGAAGAAGAAGTCGATTACATAGTGATTTGGACAGACTGAACTTGCACACAGACAATTTTGACCTCTGTCATCAGATATCTCTCTGAACCATATTTCCAACGCCGCTTACGGTTTCCAAATCCGACTCCAGATGCTCCCGAAACACTAAAAACAAAATCACCTCTATCCCTCTAGAACCTACATACAAAAGCGGAAAACCACTCTTCTTTTTCTCAATGAGCAAATCTGCCTTTTATAGGCCTACAAGTACATTAAAACTTCTTTGACTCAAATTGGGGTGAATGAGCTGACTTGAAGGTTGAGTTGGTTTGATTTTAGCCACCTCAGGGGACACCTTAGGGTTTATTAAGGTCCTCGAATTAATTGAAAACCAATTTAATTCATAAAACCCAAAATTGACTTTAATATAGCCCGAAACCGTTAGTTGGCAGCTAATCGGGCGGAGGCGAGTGACACCACATGTGAACAGTCGACCTAACCCACGGTTTGTATGGTGGTGGTTCTGCTCACTGACGGTTATGGTGATGGTGGCGGTGGCGGTCAATTGGCTGTGTTCACATGAGCCCGACACAGTTTATCTCCCCGATGCGGTTACGTTTAACTGTGGTCCCGAAGCTCCAACGACTTATACACCTTCATCACATGCTTCTGCTTCGATGCGGTTAGCATCTCCATGCAGTTAATCTGCATGGTTTTATAAACCCTGATTGTTACACTGAACGTGGTCACATGCCCTTTTCTGATACGGTTAGCATCTCCGTCGTGGTTTAGTATGTTAACGGTTAGGGTCATATAACATAGTTTAACATAGGTTATGTAATGTTTTTACATTTTTAACATATGGATTAGGCCGAGAGCTTAGGTGTAAGGTTTTTTTAACATTGCTTTTGATCCGATAGGTTTAGGACTAGGTTTGGTAATGGATTTTTAGCATAGGATTTAATACATGAATGTATAATACATGGTTTTGACTAGGGTTTTAGGCATAGGATTTAGGGTTTGTACATAGATTAGGATTTATTTTAAAAATCCATGTGTACGATTTTGTCACAATGTGACGTTCACGAAACTCACCACACGATGACAATAAACCCATGTCGATCGTTGACAAACAACGATATTGATCCTCTGCCACGACGACAACCCACGCACATCGTTGACTCTAGTTATCTTTGCAACGACAACGCAGACGATGAATCTATGCCATTGACGATACTGATGTTGACACACCAAACCTACTTGTTGAACGACAAAACACATGTCGTTGACCAAAACCCTGGGGAACTGTCGATGAACTCAAGTGACAACCAGGAGCTAAACCATCTCCGTTGAACGCCATGAAAACTATGAACATTCCCTGAACAACCAACACTTTCGAAACTGAATGACACCCATAAACTAAGGCGACGATGACCTGAATACTGAAGATGACACTTTGAACATCTGTGCAATTGGATCGACGGATCCTCCTGGATCAGGCGGTGAACAACCCTCATCCCTTAAGAACCCTGAAAGTAAAAAAAAGCAAGCTTGACATTAAACTAAAAGAATAAGGATCGTGTAACAATTGCTAATATTCCTTATAAAAAAAGGTTCAGAGAGAGCTAAACTTACGACTAGTCATGTCGAGGTGCCAGACCTGGTGTTGAGGCCATAGAACCAGCTTACCTTCCAATCTATAGTTTTCCCAGAATCGAAGAATACCTTGAGCAAGGAACCCAGTAAAGGTTTTGATCTCAAACATGTAAAATAACTCTTAAGCACGTACAATAGTGTCGAAGGTAAAGAACAAGGTAAGTTTCGTGTCATTCAAAATGTTAAGAGTCTCACCGGGCAATGTAACAATTATAAATCATTTGGAAGCGCATTCTCCTAATTGCAGAGTGATTTTCATTTCAAGAGAAAGATTGTAAATGAGCAAGGGAAGTGCTAAAGAGAAAGAAATAGTTACCTTTTTAACTCCTCTTGCCAGCACCATTGGATTAAACCCTAAATTCTATGTCGTTGGATCAAACAACGCATAGACTAAGAACCATAATTATTTAGTCACATCCTATAGTACGACAAATCACATCCTATAATATGACAACTAGACATCAAGAACGTTCTAATGAACTCACATACAAACCATAACATATAACTCCAACATTCAAAATGAGGTCCAAAACTATACCATGAAAGAGGTAATAAACTATTCTCATAATTAATCGCACAGTTTCGAAAATTATATTTCACACCAATACACAAATTTTAACTTGAATTTTATATATATATATGAGTACCAATAAACAAAGACAAACCGAAGAGTAGCTTGTAACATATGGAATGATAATTTTATAGATGTAACAAATTTGGAACTCGTGTTAAAAAAAGAAAGAGGAATGTAAATGTTACTTAGAACTATTTTTATGTGTTTTTACATACCAAGATTCAAGAGTAGCTTGTAACATATGGAATGATAATTTTATAGATGTAACAAATTTGGAACTCGTGTTAAAAAAAGAAAGAGGAATGTAAATGTTACTTGGAACTATTTTTATGTGTTTTTACATGCCAAGATTGAAATCATATTGATGTTGAAATATTAATGGTAAAATAATTATAGAAAAAAAAAAAGGTTAAAATAATTTTTTAAGTTGATAAGTTGAAGTTAAGGGTAGATGTAAAAATTGTTTTATTTTAGATATTGATGGATGTTATAATAATCAAAATATATTATAAATATTTAATTCTATAACAATTTTTTTTTTGGAAAAAGTTTATAATTATTTTTGAGATATATTTAAGTTATCTATCATCACTATTATTAAAAATATTCCATAAAGATTAAATTAAGATTTTAATAAAATTAAAAATGAGAATATTTTTATAGATGGAAATGTGAAATTTATATAGTTTATAAATAATATTATTAATAATCACTATAAATCCATTTTAACTAAGGATTTACCAAGCTATATGAGGAATTTAAAGATTCGATACCTCTTGGTACATGGTAGACCAAGAGTTAGGATGAATCTATGCTAATTTTCAATAAAATTAATGAAAAAAAATAATAATGTTCATTGAAAGTGCATATAGTTTATCAAATTAGTAAAATAAAAATATTTATTTTAGAATTTTTGAGAAAAAAAATTATATTTCAAAAGTAGTAATATTTTTTTTATGAACATTATAGTTTTATCAAGTTAAATAATTAAAAAAATGAACATTGAGAAGATAAGAACTAATTTTCATGAGCTTAGAAGTGAAACTAGGAGTTGGTCTATTTTCAAAACACCTTGAGATAAAAGACTCTGCCAACTTTGGGACACTAAGAGGTTTGAAGATTAAACACACTTTCTCTTGGATTGCCCGACTCTTATTCGCATCTGTTCTGGTTTCCAAAACACTTGCCACATTACCAACCTTCTTGACTTATGAAGTTAACAAAACTATAGCGATTTTGGAACACCTTTTTCCTAAATAATAGAAATAAAATATTAAATAATCTCAATTAATCTCTTACTTTCTTAAGATGTGATATCTTAATTGACATTAATCATCATCAATAAAAAATATTTTGAAAATAAAATTAAAATATATTCTCAATATATAACAAACAATTTAAAATAAAATAAAATATATAATATGAAAATAATTCCTTATACATCATGAAAATAAATATAAATAAATATAAAGATAAATCATTAAAACATAAACAAATATTTATATAAAATGAAATGTACAAAAGCAAATATTTTAGAATACCAAAAATTCATTTTTTAATTAATTAAAAATCAAACATCACAAAATTAATGCCGCTAATAATTTACTAAGTTCTCAATTTTAATTTTTAATTAATTAAAAAAACAAAACAATACAATGTATAACTGCATATTACATTTACGAAATTAAAATATATAGTAATTTTATATTTTTTATTATAAATTATAAATTTTATTTTAAAAATACAATATATATATTTTTTATAGGTAAATTATTGTTTTCTTTTTATTTTTGAAAAAAATTGGTTAAGTTAGTTTTTTTTTTTTTTTTTTGCTTTTATAGTAAACAAAGTTTACATAGTAGCTAGTACCTACCACTTAGTTTAAATATAACTTAATTAAATAATAAAAAATAACAAAGACAAAAATTTCATTATAAAAATAAAATCACTAAGAAAATATTGTATGAAGAAAGAAAGAAAGAAATTATTTTAACGTCCACAAGGCTAAAGATAGCCTATGGAACAGATTGCTTCTTCATCTGCTTGATGTATTTGGCCCTTTTTATGTGAAGCTTCAAAATAAATGCTCATAGCTTCTCGACAAACCCCTCGCTAAATATATTATCCCAAGAGCTCGTTGCCAGCGTATCTGTGTTTAAGAAATATGATTAATTAATATTGTTTAAATTAATATACATATATCTATGTATGTGTTTTATTTTTATTAATATATATAACTGTTTATAATTGAATTTACTAAAATATGTTTTTAATATAATAACAAGTCAATTTAAATTGAAAATATTGTGAAAAAAATATAATTTAAAAAAGAAAAAGAAAAAGAAAAAATGATTTGTAACTAATAGAAATGGAAGTTACTAAACAACCCATAATAAGACCTTAACCAATCACCTTATAAATAAATAAATTCAAATAATAGTAAAAAATAACAAAAATTGAATTTGTAATGTTAAACTATGGATAAGTGCCATAAATTTTTGGTCAATTACAATTAATACCCAAACAAAACTGAATATATTATACCATGTATAATAAAAACACATCATATCTAGACATCTTTATTATAATTTATATGTATATATATTTTACTATCTATATATATAATTAAATTGAAAATTTAATATATATAGTTTTAAATATATTTTTATATATTAAATAAAAATAATAAAAATATATAATATACAAAACAATATCTATAAATTACATAAATAAATATAAAAATAAATAATTACAACATAAATAAATAAACAAATATTTAAATATAATAAAATTTACAAAAATAAATCGACAACAGGAACATTTATTATATTAAATGAAAGCCAAAATTTCTTTGTTAAAATTAATGAACAAATCAAATATCACAAAATTAATTTCAATAATATTTTACTAAATTTCAATAATATTTTACTAAAATTTTAATTAATTGCGTTTAGAGGTGCTCTACAACTAAGTATGAGACAATATAGGGACAATATTGTAGTGGTGTAAATATTTGTAAACATTTACGGGTGGCCTATTCTAGGCGCTTTTCCTAGTTAATTTTAACCAAAATTAGGTAGATATTTTTAAACAATTAACTTTACGTTGTTTAAAATGTAGAATTTTAGTGTCCTAGGGTATTGGATGTTGAATCTATTAATACGTTCAAAAATGTATTTTGAATAACAAAAACTCATAATCATGTTGAAATTGTATTGCCAAATTCAGTGAAAAATAATAAAAGGTTAAAAGTAATATAAAGTCTATTATGCAAGAGGTGTTGTTCTTTTGCAAATGATTGTAAACATTTAAATGTTGGCTCAATTAATAATAAAAAGTTAAAAGTAATAAAATATAATTTGTTATATTGTAATTTTGGTTTTATTAAAAAAGTTATGAACAATTTTTAAATAAAATAAAATCATAATATATTATCACATTAGAATATATAACTTATAAATAGTAACTATAAATTAAGATCCATTTTATCATATAAATTAAAATAATGATTTTGTAATTATATTTAAATTTAATTAATAAGCACATAAAAATTTAATACTTACAATATAACAAGATTCTTAACCACAGATACTCCACCCCACTTTATTATTGGTATTATTTTGTAAATAGACTTTGTTATAATACCATGGGCCAATACCATGGCTTATTAGTACCACATGCCCAAAATCCATGACTCATTTCATAATAAAAATATTTTATAAATATTTAACTTTATAACATTTTTAAAATTAAATCTAAAAGAAAAAAAATGTTTTTTTCCCAAGGAAAAAATCCTAATTTCCATTAATATTTGAAAATTACATATTGTAGATGCTTGAAGAAGCATGTACTGTAAGTTTCGGCGAACCACCATTGACATGTAGTTTGTGAATAATTACATGTCAAAAATAAATATATACATAAGACTGTTATGTGAAAAAATTATTGGCAGTGGCTCAAAAAATCATGAAATGAGGCCCTATCAGGCCCTTGTATTCTGTGGTCAGTGTATGGACGATGGTGGTATTGATAGTAGTCCATTTCCTTTTGTTCATATATCATCCATAGACCCCGAGGCTGGATCGCGGCCTCCTTGGATAGCTAGTCGGAAATGTAGTTGTGCTTCCTGTAGATGTGTTGACAAATGATAGAATCAAATTCGGATCTTAAATGTAATGCATCATCCAAAATATTCCTGAGTGTGTGTGCATGGCAAATAGATATGTTGTTGAACCAATTAATAATAATCTTGCAATCACCAAAAACTTGAAGGTGCCTACACCCATTTTATAAAGCAAAATGCAAAAGATGTCTGAGTGTGATCAATTATGCAAAGTTATTGGTGTCATTGCCCAATCCCATCTGAATTTTAAAGAAGTGGTTTTCTGATAGGTGTAGTAGTGCCCCCCCCGCCCCCACATCCCATCTAAATTTTAAAAAAGTGGTTTTCTGATAGGTTTAGTAGTGCCCCCTGCCCCCCCCCCCCCCCCCCCCCGCCCCCACATCCCATCTAAATTTTAAAGAAGTGGTTTTCATATAGGTTTAGTAGTGCCCCCTCCCCCCCCCCCCCCCACCCCCCACCACAGCCTTGTGCTTGGGAAGATCCATCAAAAAAGGCCCAAGGAATGCTTTTGTCAATGGCTTTAGGGGTAATGGTACGATGGGGAGAAGGTCAATCATCATCAGGTATATTGGAATAAAAGGACAAGACATGTGCAGAATCTCAATTCCAGTGAGGCATGATATCATTAAAAATAAATTTATTCTGAGTCAGCCAGATAGCCCAGCAAACCAATAGAGGGAGGTTTCTAACTTTATGAGGTTGGTTCGATGTCCACCATGTTTGTCAGGATTCTAGGATGGTATTCCCCTGCCATCTATAGGTTATAGAGAGGGAGGAGAGGACCAGGGCCCAAAATTCCACAATGGTGGGATAGTGGAGGAAGAGATTCTTAATATATTTTGCGGCTTAACGGCAAAGGATGCACCAAGTAGGGCCATGGAAAGATCGCTTCATAAGGTTCTCACCTATAGGTGCTTTGTGGAAAAGTACAGTCCACATGAAAAGCCTGGTGTGAGGAGGGGCTTTTAGTTTCCATAATAAACTCCACCACCAGTTAGAGATTGGTGGCTTATGAGCAGAGTATATAACAGGGTAGCCATCCTTTGGATAGTAATGACCATGCTTGGCTTGTGCCCAAATAAGTTCATCTTTGTCTTCGAGAATCCTAACATGTGATTCAGTAAGAGCATTAGTGTAACAGTGCCAATCAGGATGCCAAGATGAATAACTGATTTCGAAGCTTGTGAAAAAATATTAGTATTCTCTGGGTCTACAATTTGATCAAGATAGTTAATTACAACATTAGATAAAAATTGAATGAGATCAGGTTGGAGTCTGAAAGCATTACCACATCTGGACCATGCATCCATACCCACACAAACTGAGGTACCCAACCTACTTCTCCAAGCCAGTCCATCATGCATATAAGATAAAGAATTTAAGGCAGCTCTCCATATGGATGATATGCTCGTCATGTTCCAAATAGGGAGTCGGATCCAATAAAGAGTGTGGAGGGGCCAAATGTGTTTATGATATACAACCTCAATCCATAAGCTTTTTGTTGTGAGAATTTGCCAACCCATTTTTGCATCAAGTGCTTTGGAGAAGGACTCAAGGTTTTTTAATCCCAGCCACCCCACTTCATTGGGAGTGCAATCAAATCCCAACGAACCCATGCATAAATGTGACCATCCTGCTTCCCTTTCCATAAGAATCTGCAGCACAACTCTTGAATCCTCGTGAGTATACCCTTGGGGATCCAGGGCATGGACATCTAGTAGACCGGAGTGGCTTCCAATACAGATTTGATTAATACCAATTGTCCAGCTCTTGAGAGGTATTTGTGATGCCAAATATTAATTATTCTTTCAATCTTGGCTACTAGCGAAGTCCAATCTACGGTCCTGTCATGTAGGGGTTTGAGATGAAACCTTAGATACTTCAAACCATCATCCAATGATAGGAGTGAATAGGGGAATCTATGGTGAGAAAATTGGATCTCATGGGGTGTGCATCCTGAAGAGGAGATTGTAGATTTCTGGGCATTAGACTCCTTCCCAATAGCTAGACAGAATAATTGCATTATATATTGTAAGATTGTTGAGTCTCTGATACCCCCATTGAGAAAGATTAATACATCATCTACAAAACGTAAATGTGTTAGGATGAAATTGTTGGTGATCTTGATACCATGGATTCGACCCAGTCTACTTTCTTTTGTAATAAGTCGACTCAGGGCTTCCATAAAAAGAAGGAATAGGAGAGGGGAGAGGGGGTGGCCCTGACGAAGACCCTGTTCTGCATGAAAAAGGGGGAGGCAGAACCATTGATGAGAACACTAAATGAGACCTTGGTAATGCAGCACATGATCCACTTGAAAAATTCCAGGGGAAACCCCAAATGGGTAAGGAGCATTCTCAAGTAAAGCCAATTAGTGTGGTCAAAGGCTTTTGTTAGGTCAGTCTTTAGGATCATGCCTTTCAACTTCTTTATTTTGATGGAGTGTAAAACTTCTTGTGCAGTACCAATGGCATCATGTACTTGACAGTGGTTAAGAAAATAAAACTTTTCAGGAGATATATGAGCAGATAGGATGGGATTAAGTCGATTGGCGATGATTTTATAAATGCAGTTGTAGAGTGAGATGGGGCGAAAATTGTTGAATAACTCAGGGTAATCGGATTTAGGGATGAGAGCTATGAAGGTTGAATTGAAAGCTTCATACATATGACCACTGGATCGACAGTCTTCAATGATATGGAGCAGATCTTCCCCCAATATTTCAAAGAAAGCTAATTGGAATTCGACGGGCCATCCATCAGGGCTTGGACTATTGTCCCTCTTAAACCATTTTAAAGTATTCTCCAGCTCCCCCATAGTAACAGGCTTGTGTAGATCCTCAACAACCTCCTAATCAACAAACCAAGGAAAACGTCTTGCCACCCTAATAATTTCTGCCAAAGTTGCTTCCTGTGGGGCCTTGTAGATATTTCTAAAGTGTGAGGTGGTAAGTGATGCCATGTGATGGAAAGAGTGAACTCTCTGACCTTCCTCATTGATCATTTTCCAGATGGTGTTGATCGCTTGATTCCCATTTGCATATTAGTGATAGAATTTTGCATTGTTATCACCCTCTTTTAACCAGATGGCTCTACTCCTGAGTCTCCATGTTTCCTCTCTGTCTTTTAAAATCATATCCCTTTCAATCTCCAACTTAATGAGATGGGACTTGGCATCAACAGATAGATAGCCCATCCCATTAGCATCCTCCAGAATTGCAATCTCAGTCTCGATAGAATGGAGCTTGTGATCATCCATCTTTCTCTTGTTATGAGCCTAGTCTATGGTTAATTACTTAAGTTTAAGAAGGTTGTTGGAGAAACCTTCTGATATAGATCAACCCGATCCTGGAGGATGGGTCTTCCAAAAGTCTGAGACTAAATGGGTATAGTCTGGATCCTTTAACCAAGTGGCATTGAATTTGAATGGGGATTTTGGTTTGCGAGCTTGACCAATGATCTCAAGGTAAATAAGAGAATGATCAGATAGGCCCCTCGATCCCACCCATTGCATGTAATTATAGAGGGTCCCAACGAGCCTATCCTTGATTGGGAAACGATCTAGCCTTCGTGCCAACATGGCCTCTACAGTCCTTCTGTTCCTCTAGGTCAGATGAAGTCGTGCCATGGGAATATAAATAAACCGGTGATCCTCAAGTATAGCCTCCAATGTCTCAAATAATGGGGTCAATCTGAGCATTGTGCCCCCATGATTCTATGTGACCAAAGGGAAAGTTGAGATCACCTCCCATTATGATGTTATCAGCTTGTAATAGGGCTGAATTGAGAAGCTAATCCCAAAAAGCAACTCGGTTGTGGTAGGGCTCATACACATTTATCAGTCGAAGCTCCATTCCCAAATTAGATGAGAAAATGTCAGCACCAATGAAACCATTCCCACCCCAAACATTTGATAGTCTGACTGAACTAGGGTTAAAGCCAAAAGCGATTCCCAGATCACCCACAAACATCTAGGGCATGAAAATTCCATCCAGGTACAAGAGATTACAACACAGGTATAACCAGGTCAATAAGGCCAAGGGTTTCTTGAAGGAATAGGACATCCACCCTTTCAGATTCCATAAGCCTCCTGAAGGCTAGTTTTTTAGCAGGGCTAGCTAGCCCATGAAAATTAAGGGATAACCACTTCATGGGGGAGAAGAAGAAAGGGTACTATTTGCTTTAAGAACCCAGTCAATAGCAAGTCGTCGACCTTCAGCTGCATCAATACCTGCTTGATGGATGGATTTGGATATGGTGGAGTGTCGGCCCCGAGCAAATTTAGGGGCCTTGGGGGAGGGATGATATCGATTCCACATATATCCTTGGAGGAGGATCTGTCCAAGGAGAGAATATTGTAGGAGTGGGATTTTCTAGAGGAGTCAGATGCCTCCAAAAAAGAAGCAGACAAGGGGGGGGTTTGGGAAGGAAGAAGGCATATTGGATAAAATAGGGGGATGGACCATGGGGAAAGACAGGGGAGGCGATGCCTGTGAAAATGCAGAGGTGCGTTGTGATGATGAGGATGACAAAATAAAATCAGAAAGTGCAAGAGAAGTAACAAAAGAACAAGGGGAAGGGTTACCCAATGAGAGCGTAGCAGCGACAACCACCTGGGATCTGGTAAGTGGAGGTGAGGGTGGACGAACTGGAGTGGAGCCACGATTCTTCTCTTGTGCCTTAGCCTGAGAAAGATTACCAAAAGAAAAGGGCATCTACTGTACTTGTGGACCCTGCTTGTCCACCAAACCATCAGTCGCATTCTCCAGAGGGGGTACAAGTATCACCAAAGGGAATTCCTTATATAAATTCCCAACCTTATGGAATCATCTGCACTTAAAAGGCACCCCTTCGTAGTCAAGGATCTGTATGTGAGTGAAATGCTTCCAGTGAAGGGTAATATTTTCCTCCAACCCTTCTCTAGTATCAAGATGAACCAATATGCGAGTCAAAGACATGTTACCAGAGACAAAAAAAGATTTGTGATTATCCAGATAGGTACAAAGTGCATGGCGAATGCATTTGAAGATGTCTTCAAAATAGAAGTGTAGCAACAAACCAGGTAGCTGCACCCAAAGAGGACCAGCCCCCAACTTCTCCTGCTCTGGATCAAACAAGGGGCTCCATCGCTTGAGCAAGACAGGAGTGAGCTCAATGTGCCAATATTTTGAGAGCACCCACATAGTATAGTTAGAACGATGAAAGCGAAGAGAAAACCAACCACGTGCAAGCACAGTAATTGATGGTAGTTCGGTGAGAATCTGTCCCCATATTTCAGTGATCCATTGTTAAAGCCTAGCAACAGAATAATTTCACCCTCGTACACGCCCCACCAGAACACGGTCCACCGTATCAACCACATCCCCCATCGGTATCCCTTCTCTGAATTAGAGAGAGACGTCTTTGTTCTTGGCTTTGACACACTTATAATTCTTCACGATTTTGGAATTCTTATTAGCCCGAGAACCAAAGGAGGGTTCGGGAGGGGGCCCCAGAGAGTCCTCATCCTTAGGGTCAGAGTCACAGTCTGCCAAGTTAATAGGAGGTCCTTCAAAGTAGCCGGAAGAGGGAGGGACGAGTACAAAGTTATAAGAGTACGGCTGAAGAGGGGGAGGCCGAGAGCGCTGATCTGGGGGGGAAGATGTCGAGTCAGGGGACGGAATGAGTGGGAGATCTACACCAGATGGATTAGAGGAATAACTCGACGAATAAGAGGGGGGCGTGATATCAAGGTAAGTAGCCACGAATTGTAGGGATGCCAGAGAAGGGGGGAGATAATTTGAATTCAGCTAGGGATGCGAATCATCAGGCAGGAAGACGTCCATATACAAGGAGCTAGGGTCAATTGGAAAATCTGGTGTAACTACCCTAGGGGAACCGACTAGGGAGGTTGGAGGTGCAAATAGCGATGCATCTGATATGGGAGGGGGCGATGTGGTCTAGATGGGCACAGATACATACAATTCGTCTGTATAGTCAACCAAGTCTACCTCCATATCCGTCAAGCTGCCGACAACCCGTGATGCAAGTGTAAGATCCCGCCTAAAAGAAGAAATGTTATTATTACTTTTGTTATATATTTAAATCCTCTATCCTCACTACTACTAAAAATATTGTATAGATATTCTATAAAGATTATATCAATACTTTAATAAAATAAAAAATGATAATACTTTTCTATATAGAGATGGAAATTATATAATATAAATAATATTATTAAGAACAAACATAAATCCATTTCAACTAAGATTTACCAAGTAATAAGAGGAATCAAAATTTTGAGGTTGTAAATCTTTTCTTAAAGTTTGCATTTAAAAATAAATTTGAATCTTAAGAAATTTAATCCCTCTTAACACTCAGTAGATACGAAATTAAGATAGATCTACACTAATTAATATATTAATATATATATATATATATATATATATATATATATATATATATAATAGTTAATAGTTACAAAATTAAAAATTTTGTTTTTTAATTAAAAATTTTGTTTTTTAATTAAAAATTACAAATTTTATTAAAAATGATAAATTATTATTTTAAAAAATTGGCAAAATTTCATTGATCTTTGACTTTTATTTTATAATAAGAAAAACAGAGCATATCTAAACACCTAGATTACTATTTATTTGTTTGTTTCCCCATGTGTATATATATATATAAATATAATTTTTTAATAATATATTTTTTTTATCTCATTTAAATTATTATTTAAAAATTTGGCCAAGGTATTATTGATCTTTGGCATTTCAATTTTACAGTAAGAAAAGAGTCATCATATCTAAACATCTCTCCATGTTATTTGTTTGTTCCTTTTATATATATATATATATATATATATATATATATATATATATATAATAGTTAATAGTTACAAAATTAAAAATTTTGTTTTTTAATTAAAAATTACAAATTTTATTAAAAATGATAAATTATTATTTTAAAAAATTGGCAAAATTTCATTGATCTTTGACTTTTATTTTATAATAAGAAAAACAGAGCATATCTAAACACCTAGATTACTATTTATTTGTTTGTTTCCCCATGTGTATATATATATATAAATATAATTTTTTAATAATATATATTTTTTTTATCTCATTTAAATTATTATTTAAAAATTTGGCCAAGGTATTATTGATCTTTGGCATTTCAATTTTATAGTAAGAAAAGAGTCATCATATCTAAACATCTCTCCATGTTATTTGTTTGTTCCTTGTACGTTTTATTTTATATATACATATATGACTTGTCATTGCTATTCTTAAATTTTATTAAACATAATTCAAAAAATATATAATTGAAAGACAAAAGAAGAAAGAGCTTATTAGGTGCATGTGTTTGATAAAAATTCCATTAAGTAAATGCATACAAGAATAATTAAACTAGAAATTTTACCAGATGTTGCAAAGGAAACATCGTAAGGCATAAAATCAAGAAGAGTCGTGGCATATTGAAGATCATTGAATATAAAAATTAGTAAACAAAATGTCATTCAAAACTAGAAGATAAAGAGAAATCACTTACATTATGCCAAATTTATAGATTCTATAACCTTTACAACATAGATTGCCTTTGAATCTTCAAATATGTTCTTCCAAGTTCCAATAGCAAATATTTGATCAAAAAGATTCTCTTTTTCAATAATGCACTGTCTCACTTGATCAAAAGCTTACAATCTTTTACCACTTGCTCTTAAGGTGATTAAATTTTCCTTTGCTTGTCCTTGCTTAACTTATTTTTGGCATTTAGACTCGTTTGTAACATAGGAGGTTTATTCAAAGTTTTTTTGAAAATGACATTCAAAATTTACCATTGGATGAACTAGTTTAAAGCAAAGATACGAAATACAGATATCGATAAATCTAGTCACAAACATAGCAACTTTACATTGTTTGATAGGAGAGAAGTGGATATTTTGTTGAGCATTGATTAAATAATTCTCTTAGCTGGCATAAGAAGTTAAATTCATTATTCGTAGGTAACATGGTGAACTGTTATGGTAGTATCCACGAGCTTTCCTTTATTCAACATGTTATTTTGTGAGACTTGGCTATGTATTTGACTAGGCAGGGGCCTATAAATAAACACAAAAGGTTTTTTATGCTTCAGAAAGAAGGCTCTAATCCCAACAAGTGGAAAAGGTTGTGAAGTATACATTTGATGTTGAGACAGTTTCTTTCCACACAGGTTTGGTGCATATTTCTTTCTGCTCTCCTAGTTGTTTCTAACCATTTATCAATATTTAATTGTTTCACTTGATCAAAAGCTTCGAGTTTTTTACATTCTACCTGCACATAATTTGATTCTAAATGTGTTGATTTTTGCATTATTGTATTTCAAGGTTGAATGGAGGAGAAGGATTGGTATCATACATAAATTGCATAATTACTATTAAGTTACTCGAACAAAATGTATGATACATGAAAAAAATAAAACAAAAATAGAACTCTACATGTGCATTTTTGTACCTTCTTTGCTTCAAGCAAATAATTTTCAATTTTTGCTTCACATTGTTCAATCCACATTCTTTGGAAAAGTTATGAACTTGCACCATGTTGCATGGGGATCCATTTTAGCTAAAACAAAGGAGTCAACCCAGCGAAGCTGCTTTGCAATTTTATTATATGTAGGTTCTAATGCTTGGCAATGCCCACAATAGGGTGGGTATATCTACCAGGAACAAAAATTTGTCAAACAAAGAAATATAGATTGACTTGTGCAAAGCCATATGAAAGTCCCTTCTGATTTTTAAGGATGCCAAACCTAGATTATCAATATGAATAACACAACCAACTTCAATTGCAATACAATAAAAAACTAAAAGTTTGAGTGTCAAATCACCAAAATTTTCATAACTTCAATTACAATAAAATAAAGACCTAAAACTTTTGAATGTTGCTAATGAAAAATCAATGAACGGTTTTGGTTTCAAACTCTGTTGGTTGTTTTATTGGTTGTTAATTACTTTTAGGATATTTTTACTATTGTGGAAAAAATCTCATAGGTATCCATGTGATGATTCAATAGGGATTAGTTTGTCAAACCCCGTCTCTTTGTTTTTTGCATGCACTACACAATCAATTGTAGTTGAAGAGGTTTTACTTTACATGTTGATTTATGAAACTCTTACCAAGGTTCAGAGAATACCAAGGTAGATCTGGTTACAACATGCCTACTAGTCACCAAAGAGTCTTGACTGTGTAGTATATCATGATAATTAGAGCGAAAGAGTATTTAATGTACAAGAAAAAGGCTATTAACTTCTATCATTTATTTTAATCTACAAAAATTGGATTACCAATATGAATAACAAAACCAACTTCAATTGCAATACAATAAAAAGCTAAAATTTTAAGTGGAAAATCATCAAAAGTGGTTTCCAAGTTCATCTCAAGTAAAAAGCATTGTTTTTGGCTATTGATTTTGCACCTCAGAATGATGATTGCATCGAATATAGGAGAAACCATGAACTTGGCTTAAATTCTTTTCGATTCCATCAATATTGGAACATTACAAAATGGGTATATTTCCCTTGTCTTCTTCTACTAATTGTTGTTTTTTTAATTACAAGTTTCAACTATGTCATCATCTGATATGTACAAAAGGGTAAAAATAATATGTAATTAATCCTTAGAAAGAAGAGGATCATGTTGGAACTGATTTTGAGGGATATGTAACTCAAGGAGGTTTTCCAAAAGTGGAATTCCTGAGAAAGAAGAGGAGCATGTTGAAACTGATTTTGAGGGATACGTAACTCAATGGGGTTTTCCAAAAGTGGAATTCCAATGGATGTTGAACCGATTGAAGGAAATGGAGATCGAATTGGGGAAGACAATAAAATATTGTGTGTATTATGTTGATTGGAATAAGAGAGAGAGCTTACAAGGTTTGAAGTGGAATTCCCTGCCATGACCGGGGAAAGCCCCAATGGTGGTTGGAAGAATGATTTTCCCAACAACAGGATGCTATCACTAGAATTTTGCGAATCTCTGGCAAGCATGGATGCTCCTTGGGATAGTTTAATTCCCCAAAAATGGTTGCCATCCTCAACCCCTCCATTGAAATTTAAACCTGGGACATGATGAAGCCTAAACTCCACACAATCCATTGGGCTACACCTCATGGGTTTTTATCTCTTTTGATTCATTAAAATTAACTATTTAATTTATTAAAATTAGTTATTTAATCCATTTAGTTAAAATGTACTCACAAATTTGCATGAAATGTATGTAATCATTACGAAAAATTTCAAATTAAAAAACTATCATTTAATATATATTTGTTGTTATTTGAAAACATAAAACTAAAGTATTGTTTTGAAAATCGAAAAAATAGAGCATGTTGAGTCTTTATGATGTAGGAGCATCCAGCTAGGGCACCATGACCGGGCGTTGGTCTCTGCTAAGATGGAAAGTTTTATTAGCAAATTGGTTTCTTTATGTTCAGTTTGTCAAACTAGGATGTAGGACTTTGTTTTCTTTTAATCTCAATATTAGTTAGGGACAGTTTAGTCGGTTAGGGTCACTATTTTGTTTGTCCTTAATGAACAATAGTTTAATAATTGTTCTTTCATTTTAGAGGAAAAAGACAAATATGTCTAATGTAAAATCTTGCAGTACAGGCAGAACCGAATACATGAACAGTTGTGTAACTAATAGAATAGCAACTGAAAAAGTAACTACACATAGTTTAGATAACTGTGTACAGAAGATATAAATGTAAAATCGAAAATCATTTAGGGGGTTCAGCATTTTGCATATAGTAATCAAAGACAAAGAACAAGTTTATTTTCGAATCCATCCATCTGTAACAATCTTGTACTGTGTATCTATATTTCCTTTTTTTTTCTTAACCACTAAATAATTCATAATGACAAATATGGTGCATGCATATATTTTCATACATTTCCTCTCTTAAAGAACAGAGTACTGAAAAATCGAATGTATACAAGTTTTCCAAAGACGAGAATGGACAAATAGTAAATAAGCCTGTGGCCAGAAGAATCTAATGTAGCACAACTGACCGAACCAGAAAGCAAGAACCTGAGCACCAAGTGGAAAAACCCCAAAGAGAGGTAACCAGTGATAGTCTATCTCAACATAATTTCTTTTCATTTCCAACGGAATAAGGAAAAAATATATGTTTGTTTATACATAACAGTCCAGTGTTACTTTGCTGGACAAAGTAAAAAGAAAACAATGTCCATGAACTAGTAAACCCTAGTCGAGGGTTTGGTACAGTCAACCTTTGTATCCAACTATATAGTTATAATGAAACAAATTA
This sequence comes from Pinus tabuliformis, assembly GCA_031772625.1. NCBI lineage: Eukaryota > Viridiplantae > Streptophyta > Pinopsida > Pinales > Pinaceae > Pinus > Pinus tabuliformis. Next base: position 58,902,333 of record CM062804.1, read on the forward strand.
CAAACAAGGGTTGTGACAAGTGAACCCAGGTCGCATAGCGACATTAGAGAAGAAAAAACGAACAAACGCTGTGACTCGGCCAACGAAACCTACAGACCCTAGTTTCAACCATAAGATGAAGATAGTGACAAAGCCTACTGGATAGGAACCGAGGAGTTCGAAACTGACCACGTCCAAGGTCGAACCCTGACCTGTGAGACCATAGCAGGCAAAACCTGTTAGTTCAACTACGAATAGAAGAGAACGAAGAGAAATACAATTCGAGAAAAGGGAGAAAAAAACCATTACCTGGAGACTTATTTGCATAAAGAAAATGCAGGCCATTGAGCCACAGAACACGGAGACCACCTGAGACCAAAGGGGCAACACATTGTTAGCGCTGGAGTTGGACGAGAATAGAAATGAAGCATGGATAGTTAATTTACCTGAAGAATACGAGCAGAGTGAGGTCACCGTGCCTGTAACCTGGAGCATGCAGAGACATTAACAAAAAAATTAGCAGTAGAACCGTAGCAAAGCAAAGAAATAGCAGAATAGGAACAATTGAGAGACCAGACAAGACCAACTAGTGGTCATTTCCTTGCTCGAGTAAATAAATCAACATTCTGTGCCCAGAAGCTGAACAGACAAACCTCCAGAACGCGTGACAGAGCCGCGCTAGCAAAGAGCATAGCCACCACCGGCACAGGCAGAGCCTGTGGCTCATTACCATTTGCAGACAGCACAGAAAGCCATTACCAGAACAAACCCTCACTGAGTTCACCATGCAGAATGAAAAGCCGAAATGACGGAATACCAAAATGCCAAGGGTTTTGCCAAATTGAACAAGCAGGGAAACGAGAACCGAGGTGGGTACAGGTCAGCTGTCACATTAAAACCTTGTCATAAATGATCCAGCCACCGTTGGAAAATATCTTATGATTAATGTGTGATTAGTGCCTAATCGAAATCCAAACACAAATTATTAATCAGCGCCGGACAAACTTTAGATAAGGTCGTATATTGGAGTGTGGGTTGGTCCCATCATAGTGGTATCAGAGCAGGATTTGGAATTGGCTGGAGAAATGGAGGTAGGAAGGCAAGGTCGTGGAAGAGGTGTTCGAAGGATAGCAGAGGAAGGACTGAGAGAGGAGATTAGGATTCTTACTGCCTATTTGGAGGTAGTTGAAGCAGGGAGAAGAAGGGATCCAGAGATAGGTGATGATAGCGAAGAGGAAGCTGTAGCGACAACAGATGGATCGGATGGAGAAGGCCCGAAAATGAGACTGTTGAGGTCGGTCTTATTAGCAAGTAGCAAACCCAAACCAAAACTCCCAAATTATGATGGCAGTTTGTCCACAGAGGTTCTGTTGGACTGGATCAGCGAACTGGATAAGTATTTCGAGTGTGAGGAGGTCAGTGAAGACTGCAGAGTTAAGTTCGTTGTGACAAAGTTGAAGGGACACATAGCCTTGTGGTGGGACAGTGTCCAAACAGAGAGGAGGAGGCCGAATAAGTTTTCGATCAAGAACTGGTCAAGGATGGTGGCCAAGTTGAAAGGCAAATTTCTGCCTAAGGATTACCAGATTGCACTACACAGGCAAGTGCAGAATCTGAAACAGAAGGGGATGACATTAAGGGAGTACACTGGAGAGTTTTACCGAGTGAACTTAAGGGCCGGTTATACAAAGGACACCTCGAAGAAGAAATCTAGATATGTAAATGGTTTAAGGCTAGAAATCTTAGACGAAATTAGTATTCTTTCTCTGAAAAACATTGAAGAAGCATATCAGAGAGATATGAAAGCTGAAGAGAAAATTACTAGAAAACAAAATGCCAGGAGAGGACGAGGATCCGACAGAGGAAGAGGCCAGTCTTATGGCAGAGGGTGAAATGTTAGTAGTAATGAGCAAGGAAGCAATTCTAAAGCTTCCAGAACAGTAGAAAAAGGTGACAACACGAGAAGTGGTAGACCATATCAGCGAGGCAGGGGAAATGGCTGAGGCAGAGGAGCTAGTTATCAATGTTATAGGTGTCACAAGTGGGGACACAGATCGTTTGAGTGTCCTGAGGTAGACCAAGCCGGACAGAGGGGTGTGTATGTTGCACAACCAGAAGAAGCAGAGGCACCTCCCCAAGAAGCAGAGAATGCTCCAGAAATAGGGGAAGCCCTAGTTTTGAACAAGGTGTTGTTGAAACCAGCCAAAGAAACAGCTGAACAAACTCAGTGGAAAGCTTTGTTTCGGACGGTTTGTAAGTCACATGGTAAGTGTTGTAAGCTAATTATTGACAGTGGAAGTATAGATAACTTGGTGGCCACAGAGATGGTGGAAAAGTTGGGGTTGAAGTGGTTGAAACACCCCACCCCTTACAAAGTTTCATGGCTGCAAAAAGGCCATCAGTTGCTGGTAGATGAGCAATGCGAAGTGGAGTTTCATATCGGCAGATATAAGGATAAGGTCATTTGTGACATAATGCCGATGGATGTATGTCACATACTGCTAGGCAGGCCATGGCAGTATGACAGGAAGGTGGTACATGACAGGAAGACAAATTGTTATAAGTTTGTCAAGGATGGGATCAAGCACATGCTTGTGCCCATCAAGGAGGAAGAAACAACAGGGACAAGTGAGACAAAAGTATTGTTAATGAGCGGGAAACAGTTTCTGAAACAAGTTGAGGACAGTGAGGTGAGCTATGTTGTTGTAAGAAGAGCAAAGACGGTACTGCTACACACAGAGGTGTCAAATTTGCCCACAGAAATTTAGCAGATGTTGCAAGAGTTTACTGACATAGTGGTGGATGATTTGCCAGATAAACTGCCCCCCAAAAGAAGCATAAGTCATCATATTGACTTCGTACCCAGAGCAATCTTGCCAAATAAGGCAGCATATCGGATGAGCCCCAAAGACAACGAGGAGATTAGAAAGCAAGTGCAGGAATTGCTAGACAAAGGTTTGATAAGGGAGAGTTTGAGCCCTTGCGCAGTTCCAATGGTTCTCGCTCCCAAGAAAGGAGGAGAATGGCGGATATGCACAGACTTGAGGGCCATCAAAAAGATCACCATCTGGTATAGATTTCCACTACCACGAACAAACGACATGATGGATTGCCTAAGTGGGACAACATATTTTTCTAAGATCGATTTAAAAAGTGGGTATCATCAAATTCGAATTCGAGAGGGGGATGAGTGGAAGACAACCTTCAAAACTAACGAGGGACTGTATGAGTGGCTGGTTATGCCATTCAGACTGAGAAATGCACCCAGTACTTTTATGCGATTAATGAATGAAATGCTGAAAGAATACATCGGAAAGTTTGTGATAGTGTACCTGGATGACATATTAATTTTTAGCAAGACAAGGGAGGAACACTTTCGACATGTTCGAAAAGTGTTGGAAAAATTGTAGCAGAATAAGCTGCTGATAAATCTAAAATAGTGTACTTTTATGCAAAAAGAGTTGATTTATTTGGGCTTCGTAATAGCAGAAAACGAGCTGAAGATGGATCCGAAGACTATTGCAGCGATAGTCAATTGGCCATCCCCGAAAAGCTTATTTGAGGTACGTAGTTTTCATGGGCTGGCGAGTTTTTACTAGAAATTCATAAGAAATTTTAGTGAAATCTGCGCACCTATGTTGGACACTATCAAAAAGGCCAGTTAGCCTTTTCGATGGACTGATGCAGCAGAGAGGATTTTTCAGCTACTAAAGAAGAAGATCACAGAGAGACCGATCCTGAGATTGCCAGATTTTAAAAAGCTTTTTCAAGTTCGTTGTGATGCTAGCGGTATAGCTATTGGAGCTGTACTTAGCCAGGAGGATAAACCTATTGCATATTTTAGCGAGAAGTTGAATGAAAGCAGGCAGAAATATTCATCCTACGACAAAGAATTCTATGCTATCATCCAAGAACTAAAGCATTGGAGACACTATTTTCTAGGGAATGAATTTGTTTTGTTCTCAGATAATTCTACACTACAGTATGTGATGCAACAGCACAAGTTGAATCACAAACATGCCAAGTGGGTGGAATATTTGCAGAGTTTCACCTTTGTGTTGAAACACATCAGCGGGCAGGCCAACAAGGTGGCGGATGCATTGAGTAGGAGGACCTTACTCTTGCAGGAGAGTACTGTACAAGTGTTGGGTTTTGAGCACTTGAAAGATTTATATTAGACTGACACAGATTTTAAGGAGGCTTACGAAGCATGCCAGAATCCTTTGGTGAGAGACAATAGTCCGTGGTTGGACTATAACTTGCAGGAGAAACTGCTGTTTAGAGGGGGACAACTATGCATTCCTGACTGCTCGATGAGAGAGAACATTATTTGGGAGAAACATATTAGAGGTCTAGCCAGAAATTTCGGCATAGACAAGACACTAGAGCAGCTCAATAATTTTTACTTTTAACCAAATATGCGAAGGGATGTACAGAGATTTTTGACCAGATGTAAAGTGTGCCAGTTAGCGAAATGTCACAGTCAAAACATGGGACTTTATACACCATTGCCTGTTCCAAGCAGACCGTGGGACTCAGTCAGCTTGGACTTCATCTTGGGTCTACCAAGGACACAACGAGGTTATGACTCAGTGATGGTAGTAGTGGACAGGTTCTCGAATATGGCGCATTTCATCCCTTGCAGAAAAACCAGTGATGCCACTCACGTGGCCCGATTGTTCTTTATAGAGATTGCCAGGCTACATGGTTTGCCTAAGTCTATTCTCTTTGATAGGGACATGAAGTTCACAGGGCACTTTTGGCGCACCCTGTGGAAGAAGATGGACACACAATTGAGTTACAGTTCTGCTTATCATTAGCAGACTGATGGACAAACAAAGGTGGTAAACAGAAGTCTGGGGAACCTGCTATGAAGCTTGATTGGTGAGAATTCACAGATGTGGGATCGAGTACTTGCCCAGGCAGAGTTCGCTTATAACGACTCGCCCAATCGCAGCACGGGTTGCAGTCCTTTTTAGATCTTGTATGGCATGCATCCTCGTGGAGTGCATGAGTTGCAAGATCTCAGACAACAAGAAAGGTGAAGTGCAGATGGGGAAGATTTCGCTAACGCGATGAGAGATTTGCATGAGCAGGTGAAAATTAAATTGCAGGACAGTAGCCAAAAATATAAACAGCAAGCAGATTTGAAAAGAAGGGAAGTGCAGTTCAATGTGGGAGATGAAGTCCTCGCACATTTGCATAAGGAACTCCTTCCTAGAGGTGCATACAACAAGCTAAAGTACAAGAAGATAGGTCCCTGCAAAGTCCTCCAGAAATTTTTAGCGAATGCCTATGAGATACAGCTGCCACCAGGGATAGGCATTTCTCCCATTTTTAATGTGGCAGACCTGTTTCCCTACATTGCTGACCCAAAAGAAGAAGACAGAACCACACGGCCTACACGGGACACCCAAGATTGAAGAGAAACTTGGATGAGACAAATGCCTTACATTCAGCCTCCCGAGATCGAGAGAATCCTCGACGCTCAGGTGGCCAAACGAACTCGGCGAAGGGAGTATCTGCAATATCTAGTCAAATGGAAGAACCATCCTATTGAGGACAGTTTGTGGCTTGATGCCAGGCAAATAGAGCAGGCGGGTTCTTTAGTAGAGAAGCTCATGGATTGGAGTCATGATTTCCTTTTACCCTGGAAGCCTGATGCAGGAGCATCCAGCTAGGGCACCATGACCAGGTGTTGGTCTCCGCCAAGGTGGAAAGTTTTATTAGCAAATTGGTTTCTTTATGTTCAGTTTGTCAAAGTAGGATGTAGGACTTTGTTTTTCTTTTAATCTCAATATTAGTTAGGGAAAGTTTAGTCAGTTAGGGTCACTATTTTGTTTGTCCTTAATGAGCAATAGTTTAATAATTGTTCTTTCATTTCAGAGGAAAAAGAAAAATATGTCTAATGTAAAATCTTGCAGTACAAGCAGAACCGAATACATGAACAATTGTGTAACTAATAGAATAGCAACTGAAAAAGTAACTACACATAGTTTAGATAACTGTGGACAGAAGATATAAATGTAAAATCGAAAATCATTCTAGGGGTTCAGCATTTTGCATACAGTAATCAAAGACAGAGAACAAGTTTATTTTCGAATCCATCCATCTGTAACAATCTTGTACTGTGTATCTATATTTCCTTTTTTTTCTTAACCACTAAATAATTCAGAATGACAAATATGGTGCACGCATACAGTTTCATACATTTCCTCTCTTAAAGAACAGAGTACTGACAAATCGAATGTATACAAGTTTTCCAAAGATGAGAATGGACAAACAGTAAATAAGCCCGTGGCCGAAAGAATCTAATGCAGCACAACTGACCGAACCAGAAAACAAGAACCTGAGCGCCAAGTGGACAAACCCCAAAGAGAGGTAACCAGTGACAGTCTATCTCAACATAATTTCTTTTCATTTTCCAACGAAATAAGGAAAAACTATATGTTTGTTTATACATAACAGTCCAGTGTTACTTTGCTGGATAAAGTAAAAAGAAAACAATGCCCATGAACCAGTAAACCCTAGTCGAGGGTTTGGTATAGTCAACCTTCGTATCCAACTATATAGTTACAACGAAACAAATTACAAACAAGGGTTGTGACAAGTGAACCCAGGTCGCATAGCGACATTAGAGAAGAACAAATGAACAAATTCTGTGACTCGGCCAATGAAACCTATAGACCCTAGTTTCAACCATAAGACGAAGATAGTGACAAAGCCTACCAGATAGGAACCAAGGAGTTCAAAACTGACCACGTCCAAGGTCGAACCCTGACCTACGAGACCAGAGCAGGCAAAACCTGTTAGTTCAACTGCGAATAGAAGAGAATGAATAGAAATACAATTCGAGCAAATGGAGAAAAAAACCACTACCTGGAGACTTATTTGCACAAAGAAAACACATGCCATTAAGCCACAGAACACGGAGACCACCTGAGACCAAAGGGGCAACACACTGTTAGCGCTGGAGCCAGATGATAATAAAAATGAAGCATGGATAGTTAATTTACCCGAAGAATACGAGCAGAGTGAGGTCCCCGTGCCTGTAACCTGGGGCATGCAGAGACATTAACAAAAAAAATTAGCAGTAGAACTATAGCAAAGCAAAGAAATAACAGAACAAGAACAATTGAGACACCAAACAAGACCAACCAGTGGTTGTTCCCTTGCTCGAGTAAATAAATCAACATTCTATGCCCAGAAGCCAAACAGACAAACCTCCAGAACGCGTGACAGAGCCGCGCTAGCAAAGAGCATAGCCATCATCGGCACAGGCAGAGCCTGTGGCTCATTATCATTCGCAGACGGTACAGAAAGCCATTACCAGAACAAAACCTCACTGAGTTCACTGTCGAGCGATAAAAAGGTGTCTTTTTAACTCCTAATTACCTTCACATTAATTGTCAACCTAGGGACGAATTTTTATTTCAAGAGTGTACTCAGTCTGAGGCGGCTATTTACTCAAGAGTAATGTTTTGCAGTATAGTGCTTAAAATCCAAAAGTAAATGAATGCTTGAAAAAGAAATCTAACAATGACATAAACTCAAATGCTCTGAAATCCAACTATTCACTCAGCAAACATCAATTGAGGATACAGTAGCAATAATTCATTCCTCTAGAGATTGATGCAATTGAAATCAAACCGGAACAAGACAATCAATCTGGTAACGAGGAAGTAATAACCAATGTTCTCTACAGTTGAGAGTCCTGCTTTCAAATCAATTAAAAGGAAATCGAACTAAAGCTGCTATTGAAAGTAAACTAGGAAAACTCTTTAAAAGCAAACTCTTGCAATGAATCAACAGAAATGAATAGCAAAGCTTCATCTAAAAAAAATGATTTATTAATGGAAAGGAATAGCAATGCTAAAATACTAGAATTAAACAACAATATTAAATGGAATCGAACAGAAAAACTAGGTAATTAAAAAGACACAACAACTATAAAAGTAATTGAGTCAGCAACCTTAGCAGCAACATGAACATTAATCGCAGTTATTGAAGCAACAACAATTACAGTTATAATTGAATAGTAACATAATTGAACAACAATTGCAATTACAAATGAACAGAAATTAAATGAACCACAGTCTTAATCAGACAGCGCAATATTAGATTAGAATTAAGAGCAGGACAATTCAAGTTATAATTAATAATTTTGTCACTACGTAATCCAATTATGATTTCACAATTCTGCAAAATGTTCATAAACAAAATATTGTTGAATAACACAATTTGAAGAAATGAGAAGGAAACCAAACCATCACACGGCAGAAATCGGAAAGATAAAATACAGCAACAACATACTCCACCAGAGGCTGGGCCCTTAGCCGCCAACGGATGCTGCTGGGCTACTTCAGGATCAAAGATGGAATGGCAACCAAATTTATATTAAAATATCAAAGCAGAGTTACAGTGCATTACAGCAAGAAATCTCTCCATCTCTCAGCCATTATCCATTCTCTCTGCCATCCTTAATTCTGAATCTCTAATTCATCCTCAATTCCATCATTCGAATCCATCCCCAAATCATCCCCATCTCTGATCTCTGTTTTCATTTAAATAGAGAGAGATCAGAGAGAAGTTACAATAAAGATAAGTACAACATAATTTCTATTACAAAATTAGATTGTTTCCAACCAATTGATCAACAAGAAGATATATTTCCATCCATCTTTCAACAAGAGCAAGACGAATTTGGCTTTGCAGCTGAGATTTGGAGGACGGCCGCAACAACAAATCTGAGAAAATCATGCTCAAAGAACCCTGCGTTTCTCTCAGTACAAGTCGAATTTGGGCAAGCCATTCATTATTTAAGTTAATTGGGTCCGTTCGGGACAAAACCCATGTTCCGAATTTTCCATATTCTACTTCATTTGCTCAGAATATCAACCGCAAAACTGTCACTTCTTATTCCAGCGCATTTCTGAGTTGGCACTTTTAATGATCAAATCTTCAATCTGGAAATTATCTTGAAGGCTAAAAATGGTGAATAATGTTATAACCAATTTATTAAACTTTCATTAATAAAATCATGCATAGTCATCAATTTATTAGAAATAAAGGAGAATAAATAATATTTTTACATAAGAGCATAAATCATTGTAAAATAGAATTATATGATAAATTATGATAAATGTCGTGATGAAGAATGGTAGAAATGGGTGGAATAAGTGTTCAAAAGTGACAATAATAATGGTATATTAATGACCCAACATTCACCATGCAGAACGAAAAGCCAAAATGATGGAATACCAAAATGCCAAGCGTTTTGCCAAATTGAACAAGTGGGAAAACGAGAACCGAGGTGGGTACAGGTCAGCTATCGCATTAAAACCTTGTCATAAATGATCCAGCCACCGTTGGAAAATATCTTATGATTAATGTGTGATTAGTGCCTAATCGCAATCCAAACACAAATTATTAATTAGTGCCGGACAAACTTTAGATAAGGTCGTATATTGGAGTGTGGGCTGGTCCCATCACTTTGTGGGTGAATAGTAATTAAAAAACACTCCCTTTATATCATGTGGGTAGTGGAAAAGTGAAAATCTTATTCATTTAATTTCTTACATCTAATTATCTTCCCAAAAAAAAAAAATTAAATATGTAAGTTTATATTATTATTTAGGAATATGTAAATTTACATTATATTTATGTTTGGTTAATCTTAAGAATGGATGAATCATGAGAAATCTTACTCTTACATAAAGGAAACTTATATGTCTCTACCATACCCCCTAAATATTTTCACAATAAGTCGGGTTCAGTTTTGTTTCTTAAAAAAATTTCATGCAATTTCATAATACATGGTTGATTTGAGCCTAGGAGACTATTATCATACAATATTGATAATGGTTGGAGTGTCCACTTAAAATATTTGTGAGAATAATTTAATCCAAGCAAAAGAGTATTTAATCTACAAGAAAAAGGCTTTCAACTGCTCTCATTTATTTTAATCTACAAAAATTGGATTACCAATATGAATAACACAACCAACTTCAATTGCAATACAATAAAAAGCTAGAAGTTTGAGTGACAAATCAGCAAAAGTGGTTTCCAGGTTCATCTCAAGTTGAAAGCATTGTTTCAGGCTATTTCTTATGCACCTCAGATTGATGAGAAACCATGAACCTGGGGCTCAAATGCTTCACGATTCCATCAATATTGGAACATTACAAAATGGGTTTGTTTCCCTTGTCTTCTTCAACTAATTTTTGTTTTTTCATTATACATTTCAACTCTATCATCACTTGTTGTAGAGAAGTCTAATACGTATAGAAGGATAAAAATAGTATTTGCAATTAATTTTGAGAAAGAAGATGAGCATGTTGGAACTGATTTTGAGGGACGTGTAACTCAAGGGGGTTTTCCAAAAGTGGAATTCTAATGGATGTTGAACTGGTTGAAGGAAATGGAGATTGAATTAGGGAAGACAGGAAAATACAATGTTTATTACGTTTATTGGAATAAGAGAGAGAGTGAAACGTCAACAAGGGTAATGTGTAAGTTATACAATGCACGAAGGCACTGAGAAAGCATAACTCTATCTCCACTGAACAAAACCTTGTTCCCCACTGGGATCCCAATGATATCAGTGGCAAGAACAAAAGGAACAATGTTGTTCTTAACTCAATTTTGTGCTACAACCAGCTAGTTCAAAGATGGGATTTGGTCATTACTAATACCTACAAGTAACCCAATTCTTGTGTTAGCAAAGGCTTGAAGGATTACAAGATCTGATACATATATTCTCAGCTTTGAAATAGTTGTACTCTAAAATTGTGCTCTGGTAGATGGGGGTGCAGATGTAGAAAGTATGGTCATAGAGTGAGGTGTAGACACCTTAATTTTCTGATCAAGTGAAACCTCAACAAGGGCAGTGTGTAAGTTTTGCAATGCAGGAAGCTGAGAAATCAGAACCCTATCTCCACTGAACATAACCTCGTTCCCCACTGAGATCCCAATGATATTAGTGGCAAGAACAAAAGGAACAATGTTGTTCTTAACCCAATTATGTGCTACATCCAGCTAGTTCAAAGATGGGATTTGGTCATTACTAATACCTACAAGTAACCCAATTCCTATGTTAGCAAAGGCTTAAAGAATTGCAAGATCTGCTCCATATATTCTCAACTTTGAAACAATTGTACTACACTAGAAGAAGTGAAGAGGGTGGGTGTAAGGCCTTCGCAACTCGAGCAGGCGAGCGACGGGCGCGCGGCACGGCGGGCGCACACGGGTGCGACGAGCGGGCGGTCAATGCGACGGGCGGGCGCTCCTTGGTGCGACGAGCGGGCGGACGTGCGACGAACCTCCGAACTTGTGCGACGAACATATGCGACGATATGAGGAACACTTGAAATAATCTAAGTGTTGGATCCTTGTTTATATGCGACGGCTAAGGAAAGCTAAGCCGACTTGTGAAATAGCACATATGGGTGTGTTATGATGGTTTATGGGGTCGGCCTTAAGGCTGGACACCCCTTCCATACGCACGCAAAGATGTGTATAAGTAACAAGTGACTTGAGCTCATTTGGCATCAAGCAGTTCATCCAACGAACTCGCATATCTCTTCTACGCTTGGAGCAGGGGTAAAAGGGCGCAGATAAGTGCGCATAACTCATGCGCTCAAGAAGGAAGTGCGCAGATTTACCGGAGCTGGTCGTAGGTTACAGAGTGCGGTTTTGAGGTGGTTGTGTGCAGAACTTAAAGGAGGAGTTCTTGGTGTCTCGGGTGAGCACCCTCCTACCGTATGAGGTTGGCACATGTATTGTAAAGGCTGTCTTTGCCTTGGTTGTAAATATTTCTAAGTATAGACTTGGAGTTTTGCCAAGTATACTTGATGATGTATTATTGAAGAACTGTTATAATATATTATTGTTGGGCAGACTATTCGGGAGTTGCCCCTCCCTTTATACTTGTGTGCAATTGTTGATGTTCTTGGTTAATTGCATATGGATAATGAATGAGTATGGGCTTCATTAAGTATAAAGGATAAATGCATTTTACTTGGTTGCGAAACACAAACTAAGTAATGACAAGTGAATTAGGCGTAGTCCATGTGCACGAGTATTGTTAAAAAGAAAGTGTTCGGTGGTGCCGCACCTCGCCGGCACGGTTGAAAGACTACCGTAGGCTTGGGGGCGTGACAGTGGATGTTCTATCATCTCCTCCAATATTGGGGTCATTTTAATACATCAGGGTGTGAATTCAACTCCTTGAATATTGGGGTCATTGTAATACATCAGGGTGTGAATTCTATCAACTTTGTATATGTATGTCATTGTGAATTATATGTTTTGTTATATATACATACAAGAAGCTCGAGCATAATTGCACTGCAAAAAGTGTGAGGGTGGGTAATGTAACAACTCTTTGTATATGTGTCTGTCATTGTGAATTATGTGCTCTGCTACATACATAGAAACAAGATTTTATCATCTTGGTATATTGATGCCAATGTAATACATCAAGGTGAGAATTATAGACTTGAGATTTTAAATGTATTGTTTTTATTTTAAAAAATAATAGAATAATTTTTATTTTTTTAATAAATTTATACAACTAATGATGTGATTAATATGAAAGACAGTTGATGGTCTCAAAATCAGTATGCATCACAAAATTTTAAAATCAAGCATAAATCTATTCATTTTCTAACTCAATTAAAATAACATCAAAATAAAAATAAAAATAAAAAATAATCCTACAAAATCAGTATGGATCACAAAAGTCTAAAATCAACCATAAATCTATTCATTTTTTTACTCATGAAAATAAAATAAAATAAAAATAAAAAATAATCCTACATGAAAATATGGTTAAAAAAAAATAACTTCATGGTATTGACCCATGGTATTTATGTGTATTTGAAGGGGGAATAAATTATTCTAGATCCATTTTAACTCCAGATCTACCAAGTGCCCAAAGGGACCACATATCTCTTCACTCTAAAAGAGGTTTGATCCCTCTTAGTGCTTAGTACATCCCGATCTAGATTGGTTTTCATTTGAACAAAGACAAAATCACATATCACATTTCCCTCATTCTAAGTTGTAAAATGCATCTCTTACACAAACAATAATTTAATTAAATTTTCAATTCAAAAATAAATTTTTTATTTTACAATCATGTATGAGATGTAAAATGCACCTTTCACATAACTATTAATTTAATTATATTTTCAGTTAAAATAATTTTATAATTTTATAATAATTTTTCAAGAACAAAAATATACGTAGATATACACATATAACTACAAAAACCTTCACAAAGATTTACATTGTGATTTTAAGACTAATATTGTAATTTTATTTGTATCTAAAGCATTTTAGTTTGCATTGTAATTTTGTTCAATTGCGATTTTTTTTTTTTTAACTATGGGGTGAATTTTATATGATTTAATATCAAGATTATATTGATATTATATATATTAAATAAAAGAGGAAGCTCATAAGGTATACTAGACTCTTCAAACCGATGATAAATCTTTTATATACTTGTTCTCGCATCAACATGATTAGTTAATATGAAGTAAAAGTTCTTTGGACCAGGGAGTACACAAGGAAAGCACTCAAATTCTAGGGAAATGAGCAGAAGAAAAGGCCACAAAAAGAAGCTAAACTATGGGATATCCCTTTCATGTGTATGTTGTGCCTTTCTTTTCCATTGTTTTAGGTCGATGCTGCACTTGTCAAGTGATTGTTATTCTATTTCTTTTGTTCAGTGGTCTCGGCAAGTAACGGACAGATCTTGTTCCAGATTCCCCGAATTTATAACATGCAAATTGAGTTATTGTGTTGTTAATCTTAGGGAAATGTAATTTTATTTTTACATCTGAAGCTCCATCTTGAAACCGATTACATTCCATTCTGATATTGAATCTCCATGTTATATTTTCTTTTTCTTGATCTAAAATTTACCTTTTCTAACTTATCTTCAAAGTAAAGTCGATCTTGGGATATTTAATTCTCATCCATGTGAATAAACGCCATTATGAAAATGAGGGAGATGAGTCGGTATGTTTTTACCATTATGTGTATCTATATAACAATTGAATATAGAAAGTAAATCTAGATGAAATTTTAATATATAAATTACCCATAATAAAAATCTAAAATCACAAGACTAAAAATAGAATCTAACATCATGTTAAACATAGAAACTTTAATTATGAAAAATATTGAATATCAAAACTACTGAATCTCACTATGAATGGGATGGTGAGAATAGAACTCATTAAGTGGAGGCTTAAATATTCAGATTTCATCATGGAAATAAAGTGTATATATAATTTTGGTGAAGTAAGATTGAAAAAAAATGAAACGAGAAGAGAAGGGATGGGCATCAAGAAACTACAGCAAATTTAAGGTTCAAAACTCGTATTTTGGAATACCATGAAACATATGAAATATTTAATAAACAATAACAACACATAGTTCACCTCAAAAAAATAATTTGAATTTCAATCTCGGTAAAATTGTTTTCCGGAATTCCATCGAAATATTTAATAATCACTAACCACACACAGTTTACCTCAAAATAGGTTTTGAGTTTCAATCTCTATAAAATTTTATTCTAAAATATTATGGAATGCCATAAAACTTTTGAAATTTTTAACAATCAACCAACATTTCTCAGTTGTGCACGTCTAAATTCATCCAATAATAACATCATTTTTAATGCAAGAACTCTCTAAAATCTATTACCAATGTTCATTCAAGGATAACATTAATGTCAAATTTCTTACTATGTTATTCAACCGACAAAATTTATTACTAATGTTCATTCAAGGATAATATTAATGTCAAATTGCTTACTATGTTATTCAGCCGACAAAATCTATTATCAATGTTCATTCAAGGATAACATGAAAGTGAAATTTCTTACTACGTTATTCAAATGACAATATGGTTATCACTGTTACTTAAATTCAAATCTCAAAAGTAAAGGCACCTTTAATACTATGTACATTGTGCATACAATAGTTTTCTGATCCCTCAATGGCAGTCCACACCCTAATGATTTCCACTTGCTTTCTTGTTGCACTTCTTATAGGCAGGGGCTCATACATATAGCAAAATTTAACATTACTCTCGGCATTACCGTAAACAAAAATCTTCTCATGCCATCCTACAGAACATGAAATCCTTTCAAGGGTTTTAGCAAGAGAACCCAACGCCCTCCAAACATTTTCAGTGGAATCGTGTTCCAGCACTCCTTGTTGCTTCTCAAATGAATACAACCGCCAGGAAGAAGAAATAACCAGACATGCTTGTGGGTCTTTCCCTGCCCCCATAACCCCCATAGTCTCCAATGTTGTCCATGCCCCTGTTTCTGGATCATAAACTCTCGTACTCCACCCGATTAGATCACAACTAATAACGAAAAATTTGCCGTGGATGAAAGCACCAAAGCATCCATCATGTCTCGGTTCATGTCGGGAAGAAGCTTTCATTCGTCTACAAACACATTGTAAACAATTATTGATCTCAGGAGATTTTGATCTTCATCATCTCCGCTGGCAATGTAAATGAGTCCATGTTGTGACACAGTGCCAAGAAGGTAAGCCACAACAAAAATCTTTATATTGTATAACGATTTTACCTTAACCAACCAAAACTCACATGGACGATGGATAATATTTCAATCGTCTAACATAAAGATCAATGGTGAAAAACAGTGGAGAGTGGTAGCTAGGGGATTTTTTCTCAAACAGAAATGCCTTACGGCATAATTATATAAAAAATTTAAAATAATAAAATTAATTATAATGTTTTAATTATTTAATTTTATAAAATAAAATATCTTTGATGGGTGACAGATATGGTTAATTTGGGGCTTAACACTACACCAACATTTTGAATGAAGAGTAAGGGTGGTGTGACACCTCATGGCAAGCTATTTATTTCTTGTGTGCATTATGGTGAAATTGGAAAACGATAGTTCTAGAAGGTGTTGTTACAAATTCAATAGAGTTCGTATATGGGTTTTGGGTGTAGAAATTTTGGGGGACTACTTTGCAACTCCAAGGGAGGATCTTGTTTCAGTGACCACGAATTTTTTATAGGTTTTTGATGAGGACATGAGGGTTGGTCTTTTAGCCTCTGGTGGCAAGACTCAGATTGGGGTGTGTCTGAACTGTAGAAAATTTTGGGACCTTAGCATTTTCAGGGACACATGACTTTGAAGTGAGTTAAAGAGGTGTCCTAGACCTTGGTTCTGTAAATGCAAAAGTTCAGTTGGAATCTCGCTTGGTTATCATGGTAAGTTTCTTTCTCCTTGTTGTTCATACTAAGTTCTCCATTGAGTTTTCTACCTGTGTCCCTCATTGTCTACGAAACCTTGGAGTTTTGAAGGTCCTATTGGTATTTTCCATGGGAAGGTTGGAATTATTTGGGGCGAGTAATTGTAGCTACATTCCTCTGTTTGGTTTCTTCTACATCAGGGTGTCTTGTAAATGGTTTTCCTAGCTCTGTATGGTGGTATTCCCCATGATGGCTAAACCAATATCTCATCTTGGCCTTGTCTATTTGCTTTAAGGGATTTATTTTAATTTCAGTGCAATACCAATTGTTAAGGTTCAATGGTTGAGGAGTGCAATTTGTGTGATGGTTTTCTAGTCTTGGTGGGTTGACCCTGGTCATCAGGGCATTAGGACTGAGTGGATCATCTTGCATAAGTGGGGGTTTGATTACCTTTTTACAGGGGGTCTAGGATTTGATGGATTCCTCAATCTGTTGGTTTTTAGGTGTGTTCACCATGTTGTGCCATTGATGCAGGAGCATTAGACCAAACTCGTGATGAAGAAATGGATCATCACCTGACAATGTGGTGGACTAGCCACATGTTGAGATGACAAATGGATATTGTTGTTTTTGTTAGAATTTTAAAAATTTAATGTAAGTGTAGGATTGGGAGTAAGTAGAAGAGTCCAAGAATTAAGAGTTCTTTCCATTGTAATAATTATCTCACCATGATTTTCTTTTCGACTTCCCTCGTATGGAGATAAGAGGAAATGAACCAATTCGCTTAGTTTTGTGAATAAAAGAGGCATCGAGTGAGGAGGAGGGAAAATATTCTCTTGCCTCCAAGTCTATAGGATCAAATGAATGAAAAGAAAGTTGTGCAGTAGCATATTTATTCTTAAGTCTATGTTTTTTTCTTTAGGTTGCAATCGAATTGTGTGTGAATTTTATTTACATTTCAGAATTCATGTGACCATGTTTGTAATGTTATATGCTTGTTAACATTTTGTTTTTGAGTAGTGGTCATTTATGCATGTCCCATTCACTGTGACCTTTGAACATTTCACAGGGCCTCTATTTTGTAGGCAGTGACATGCCCTTTTTTATTGGAGTGCAGCCCATTAACTCGAGTAAGAGAGAAAATATGATGAGGAGAGGCGCGAGGAGACTATTCCAAGAGTTATGGGGCGTTCCAAGATGGTGGAGAGTCAAGTTGCAGAGGGTGAGTCGTTTCACCTTCTCAAAATTCTGAAAACAAAGTTTCTTTTAAGAGCTACGAAAATATTTTGTAGCACCTACATGTTTTTAAGAAAGCGCATGAAAATATTTCGTAGTGCCTACAGTGTTGAGAAATGGAAACAAGAAATTCTAGTTTAAATTTGTCCTTGAATTTAAATTGAGAATTTAAATAGAATTCTATTCTCATATCAAATTGTAAATAGTTAATTAAGTTTAATTAACTTAATTAGCTTAGGAATTTGGAGTTGGAAATATTTTGGAAGTCATGTATATGTTCTCCCCAAATTTTAAGGGTCCAGTATGAGCTTAGATTGATTTGTATTTAGATAACTCAGTTTACTTAGTTATGGATAGTTAAACTAGTTCTAACTATTTGTTGAACTAGTAGGGGATTAGCAGTCAGTTAGTGCGCTGGTGCATCCACAGATGCTACTCTAGTTAACTAAATAATCTCTCATCAGAAACTGATGCATGTCAACTGAGAAAGACCCATTTGAGACTAGAGTGCAAGGATAGTGTACTATCAGTTGTATGATTTAAGGAGTTGTATAGATCATGCATGCAATTAGGAAGAGGACCTAGATTGGATTGCGTAATTTTGGAAGAACTGGATTCCCATTAATATGGGATATTCAACCTAGGAATTTTGTAAGGAAATAGAGGCTTGGGAGGCAGTGGAAATTGGCTAAGTGTTAGCTAAGAGCAGGCTTGTGAGGTAGAGAGTTGAGCATACTTGTGTGGAATTGTTCTAGTGAGAACAAGCTTTGTATATTCACTCATATTTCTGATTAATGTAATACAAATAGGTGGAGTTTTGAGCAGTGGCTTTCCACAGAAAAACTTATTGTGTTATGTGCCATTGATTTGTCTTCTTCTTATTCATATTATTTTCATCGATCTATTGGCCTCCACTGGTTGAAAGTAGAAGTAGATTCCTGTCTCTTGGTTTAGTAGATTACATGAGCTTGTGAATCTATAGGAAAATCTACATACAACCAAAATTTTTTGCACTGCATTTGGAGTTCAAATTGCATTTCTACCTACCCATTTCCATCAATTTGTGGTATCAAATCCACGTTTGAGGTAGAGATATGTTTGAAATTGGTGTTGTTGTCTACGGTATAGGGAGATGGCTATGCGAGCAAGGAGAGCATGAGGTGGAGGAGTGAGACCCGTAGCTAATGAATAACTCCAAGAAGAGATACAGAGGTTGCAATTTCGTTTAGAGGCCATGGAGACAAGTAGGCAATGAGACCCTGAGGCTGGAAATGAAATCAGATCAGAGGAGGAAGCTGGAGCAGAAAGAGCAGCACCTATGGATGAAGCTCTAGAAGTTAAATTGTTGAGGTCGGTGTTAAACTTGAGTTCAAGACCAAAACCTAAATTTTCTACCTATAATGGCAACCTAGTAGCCGCGAATTTGATGGATTGGATTAGTGAAAAAGATAAGTATTTTGAGTATGAGGAGATTGAAGAATACAAGTAGGTAAAATTTGTTGTAGCTAGGTTGAAAGGCCATGTTGCATCATGGTGGTTGAAAGGCCATGTTGCATCATGGTGGTTGAAAGGCCAGGATGAAAGGAGAAAACAGGGGAAACCATTGATAAAGAGTTGGGATAGGATGGTAGCGAATATGAAGGGGATTTTTCTGTAAAAAACTATCATTTATCCCTCTAAATACAGGAGCATAACTTCAAGCAAAGGCTGCTAATAGTCATAGAGTATATTGAAGAGTTTTATAAGGTGAATTTGAGGGTAGGTTATGTAGAAGACAACCCAGAGAAAACAACAAGGTACATAAATGGTTTGAAGCTGGAAATTCAAGATGAAATCAGCATGCTTTCTCCTAGGACGATGGAAGAAGCATATTAGTTTTCTGTTAAGGCATAAGAGAAGATCACAAGGAAGCATATTTCAAGAAGAGGTTTTGGTTTCGTTATAGGAAGAGGATAGAAAACTGGAAGAGAGGAAAATGAAAATCAAAATAATGATGCAATTAACCTAATACAACAATGAAAACAAGAGAAAGAAGGTGACTCCATAGGAGGAAGACCTACTGGAGAGGTAGAGGTAGAGGAAGAGGCAAAGAAACTGGTTATCGGTGTTATAGATGTCGTCATCTGGATCACAGATCTTTTGAGAGTCCTGATAATGAGAAAGGAGGATAGAGAGATGCATGTGTAGCTCAATCGAAAACAATAGAAGCACAAGAACCTATGGTCGAAAATGCACCAGAGACTTGAGAAGATTTAATGATGAACAGAGTCTTGTTGAAACCAGCACAAAGAAAAACCTTGTTTAGGACTATTTGCAAGGCTAGAGAAATTGTTTCAAAGTAGTGATTGACAGTTGAAGCACTGGCAATATAGTTTCCACAAAAATGGTGGAGAAAATTGGATTTAAAAGGATGAAGTACCCAACACTATATACAGTATCATGGTTGCAGAAAACATCACCAATTTTTGGTGAGTGAGAAGAGTGAAGTGGAGTTCTAGATAGGCAGATAAGAGGATAGGTTAGTTTGTGACATCATGCCAATGGATGTCTGCCACCTTCTTTTAGGACAACCTTGGCAATTTGATAGGAAAGTGGTGCATGATGGAGAGAACAACACCTACAAGTTTGAAAAGGATGGTTTCAAGCATACGCTTGTACCATTGAAGGAGGAGAGTACAACTAGAGAAAGTATATCAAAAGCATTGTTATTAGGAGGAAAGGAATTTCTGCAGCAAATGGAGAAATAAGAGACCAGCTATGTGATGGTATACAAACCAAAGGTAATACTTATTGTTGGCCGGATAAATTGTTCTTGCGGACAAGACCGAACTCCCTAGTATCAACTGATATCTAGCAACAAGCAAAACAAGTAAATTTACCTTTCTCTAAATATTGCGATTTATAAATAAAAACAAAGAGGTGTTTTAGACCCTACCTTAGGTCCAACGCTAGTTTGTGGCAGCCACGCTTCGACCGTCCAAATGAGTTTCCTTTTAACAACTTGCAAACACAAACAAGCACACATCAAATAACACCTGCATAGCCAATATAATAAATCATATTCATCATGGTGATCAAGGAATCCATGAAATAAACCATAAAAGACAGCTTATTGAGAAAAATAAACTTGATTGTATTAACTTTGAACAAAGAAGAAATTTACAACCTTGGTGCCTTGATGTTGTACAAGCTCCTCCCAGGGTCCAAGAAAGAATCTCCTCTACTTTGACAAGCCTCACACACTTCCCAATGAGATCAAAAGGTATGTAATCTCTCCTCTCAAGCTCAATTAGGAAGTCTAAATTCCAATAGTATTTACCCTCAAAAATATTCATCTTTCAACCTCCTCAGTAACCAGCCCAATGCCTCATTTTATAGTGCAGAGGAAGGAAGTCACAGGTCCACCTATGAAGGGATAGAGTCCTCCTTCAAAGGGATAAGCTCCTCACATCAAGGGGTTAGCTCCTTTAGTTATGGGATGCATGAACCTCAAAGGAGCGAACTTGCCACCTCAAGATTCCCTCTAGAAGCTTCCAGAAATAACCCAAAGTGAGTTTTTAAGAATGTAATTGTGCCTTTTTTACTTTTACAGGGGTCTGCACCCATTACACAGAAACAGAGTGGGCAGGTCCGCAGGGGACATGACTAGGGAGTGTGGGACTGCAGGTAATGCTAAGAGAAAGTGCGGAACCAAAGTTTTAGATAATTTTATTAGCTTTCTCTCATTTTTCAAGGCTTGAAATGAAGAGCTAAGGTTTAAGACTTGCAAAGGAGGAAAGTATGAGTGGTGATAGACTCACACTGATTGCAGAATGTCACGGTGACAATTATTTTGTGTAACACTTATACACACTGAAATTGCAGATTTACCTGTTGAGATTCAAGAGATGCTATCTAAGTTTAGTGATATCGTAGCAGATGATTTTTGAAGTGAGATGCCACCTAAGAGAAGTATTAGCCATCACATAGACCTGATACCAGGAGCAAGCCTTCCAAATAAAGCTTCTTACCGCATGATACCAAAGGAGAATGATGAGATAAGGAAACAGGTTCAAGGACTATTAGACAAAGGTTTGATAAGGGAGAGATTGATTCCATGCGTTCTCCCTATGATACTTAGTCCAAAGAAGGACAAACAATGGAGGATGTGCACAGATTACAGAGAAATCAACAAGATCATAATTAGATACAAATTTATATTTCCACAAATGGATGACATGATGGACTATTTGAGTGTACCAGCCTACTTTTCAAAGGTCGATTTAAAGAGTGGTTACCATCATATCTGGATCCGATAAGGGGATGAGTGGAAGACAACTTTCAAGACCAATAGCGTACCATTTGAATGACTAGTGTTGCAGGTGGGAACACCCTAGGGTCTTGGGTTGAAAACCCCAACAGAGCGGAGAGCATACAACAGCAAGAAATGTGCAAACAATCAATTTAAATGCTTTAACTACTAAGCTAGGAAGAAGTTTCCTTACCCAAAGGTTCTATGTTTGGGTAGATCCTGCAGGGTTCAAACCCTTTTCTTCTTTCGATGCCTTTGAAACCTATAAATTATCTAAGCAAAGCATACACAACAGTAGTAACAAAAATCATGTTCATGATATATATACATTAGATCATATAAGCAAATGAACAATTACGGATTAATATAAGATTTATAAACAAATCACAACATGGATCAATGCATAAACATGATAAATATCGTGAATAGAACAACATTTCTTTATTGATGTAAGCTAAATAAAAAGATGGAAAACTACAACCTGAGTCTTCCTCCAACTCCAAGCGGAACAGTCCTCTGGATCCGTCTTATCCCGACCTTAGCAATCTTCCTCCATCAATATACACAAGGATATCATAAGAGGGATGAAGGATATCTCAAAAGAGGAAACAAGAGTTTCGTAAAGCTTGGTGAGTGCAGGAGGCATGGGGATTTCTTCAGACTCGATTAGGGATCAATCAAATATAAAATAAATATCTCATCTCTTCTCCTCCTTTAAGCCTTCCCATGGAGGTTTCTTTATACTTCTCCAAGTTATTTTTTTCATTTGGGAAACAGTTGGGCCATGGGTTGTAGTAAGTGAGTAGCGGGTAAAGCCCATAAACTCAGTCCGAATTTAAGGAGATTTATTATTTTTAAGTGTTTTAACACATATATGTGGGTTGGGTATATACTGAGCCGTGTGTACATGCTTTTAACACAGGGAAAAGTAGCTTATAGGAAATAAAACAGTGTTTTTTAGAATTTAGACCAAGTCTGGGAAGGAAGGGTTGCCCTGGGCCATAACCAGAGCATTAGATCTACCAAGAGTGGTAAATCATGCTATAACAGATTCCCCCTAATATATGAGGTTAGAAGGGGTACATGATGGCCGAAATGTATTAAGTGTATAGAAGGAATCATGCCGAGACCGAGGAGGAGTTCACTAGAATTCAGTCTGCTAAGCCAGTGAAAGAGATCAGAAAGAAATTTTTGTCTAAGGCAAGCATACCCACACCCAGAGATACTAAAGCATGTCCGCATGTCAAGTACAAAAGCGGATCCAATATGCATACAAGTATAGAGGAATTGAAAACATATAATGGATCATCCGATCATATCCAAATAAGTACATGTCTGAATATCACATATAAAGAATTGATCAATGATGCTAAAGTAGGAAGCTGATCACTGAAGTCATAAAGCCAATCCAAAAAGTACCAAGTCAAATGGTGGAATAAGTGGTACTACACTGCAACTCGGGTGCCAACATATAGAATGTTGATGTAAGGAACTGCAACATATAAGGTGGATGGTGTCAACTATAAGAAACAGGAGCAACTGACAAGTGAACCAAGAAATGTTGATGCAAACCCGAGGTCTTCATCGACTGCCGTGGTACATTTCTACACAATGGGAATAAATGATCTAAGGTAGACCATGTGAGAAATCATTTGATTACCGATCATTGATGTATATCATTAAAAAACACGAGACTACTCACCGATAATGATGATGAGAGCCAAGGAACCCAATACAATCTAACAAGTGTGAATAAATGAGCTATATTCGAACACTTGGAAGAATCTATCAATCAGGAGACAATGGTGTTTTCCAATTGTCGATAGCGAAGGAGTTTGCCACTAATGAATGCAAACCATAAGGTACTACCAAATGGACTCTAGATCTTGTTCCCAGGGAAATGAGTTGGAGTCGATGGGAACCGATCCACTAGAAGGAAGGCATTAAGGCATCCTTCATAAATCTAATGTGAGTGTAACCCGTAGGACTATAATGTGGAAGGAATCAGACGAATAAAGATGTAGTAGCCCAACCAAAGCACATTTCCGGCATACACAAGATGTAGCTAGCACACAATAGAAACCCTCTGAACCAACCATTAATGAAACTTATCACAAAGGCAAGGAATCCACCAATAGGGTCAAATGGAAACCAAGGCACTACATGAATCCCAATGTGTGATAATGAAAGCTGATGTCGAACAAAAGGGAAACCACTTAGTCAAATACCCATGATATTTGATCTGAATTTGAAACTACTTGTAATTTGTTTGCAAGGTATTCAATTCAGAATTATACATGTTTAAAAGATTTCCATGTCTTGCAGAAAGAAAACAAATGAAATTTTCAGCTGTTCATGATCCATTTAAGCATAGCAGATTTATTTCCTTTTACTGTTTAACACACTAAAATGAATTTTTTCTGCAAAATAATTCAACCACAGATGCAAAAGAAGTTGATAAAGCAGTTCACCCCTCCTGGGCTACGTCTGTTGGGTCCAAAGCTCCCAAATGGGCTTGTCCTTGTTTTCATTAAATGCTCAAATTGAATATACAGCTGAATAGAAGCATCTACAGGTGAAATAGATGGTAAAAATGGATTCAGAACACTTGAATCCTTCAAGATTGACTATTGGATCACCTCCAATGGATACCTGCAACCCTATACAGTCTTCACAAAATTGGGCCCTGGTGGCTCCTGGAACTTTCACGGCTCCAAAACCTCTGCAAATGACCTCATATGGCTGTAATACCTGCACCAATGGCTTCAGAAGGTCGAAAATACCCAAAATTAAAAAAAAAATCGTCCAAAACCGCTTTTCCTAGCCAAAGTTATGGCCATTTAATGATCCCCTCCAGTTTAGCCTAAAAAAACTCCAGCTAACTTTAGTTAACTACAGATAACTCCGCCAATTATGGCGGGTCCGCCAAATTTGGCGGTCTGCCAAGAATCCCGCCAGAATAACCGTAATGGTTTGCTGGAACTGCAGTTATGTTAACTATCATGTGAACAGTCGGCGGTTTAATCTCGGAGTTTGTGCCATGCCTTTTAATGAACAGTTAATAGAACTGAGCGTTAACCCACATCGTCCGCCAAATTTAATGTGACCACATATTTACACATAACCGTTATGTGCTGGCGGGTTATGGATTAGGCCTGTGGTTCCGGCCTGAGGTCACGTGTAGGGGGCTGGCCCCCTTCGGTCCCCACCAAAGACTCTTGCAAATGCTTTAAACATTTTCCGCCACTTCATTACACATGCGATGCTTGTGGCGCGTTGGTAAAGCACTTGGCTAGTGGGGAAGAGGTTCTGGGTTCAAACCACGCTTCAACTAAAAATTTTGATAATGCGCACATACCTTGCTGACGTCATCCTGGGCCACATGGCAGCCTCCGGGCTTGCCACGTGGCAGCCTGTAATTGGTTGCAGAAAAGGAATATTCCCTGGAATATTTGTGGAATATTCTATGGAAATTTTTTTTTTTTTTTTTCAAAAATTCCAAATTCCAATGTTACTAAGAAATTCTTCTTTTTGCCATAACTTCCTCATATGGCGACCGTTTTTCGAACCGTTCGTGGCACCGGAATCAGGAGGACGAGCACTTTCCAGTCATTCCACTTTGAACCAGTTCTGAGCACTTTGAATTTTGAGCATTTTACGACACTTAGGACATGAGCACCTGATCACGCCTCCCCATTGGGAAACTTTTGGACCCCAAAAGCCTTCAACTACCTGTTAAAGAGGTGAGGGTACAGCTCCCTCACTCTGTCCACCTCCATCCACTTTGCCTTGTTCGGTTTGCTGCCTTTGAAACCAACCCGAACATAATCTACACTTCCCCTTCTTGAATTGCGTGTCCTTCTGTCAAGGATTGTATCTTCTTTCAGCTCATCTAAGAATTTTGGCGAGAAATCTTCTATAGATGGCAGCTGAATAGCACTTTCATGATCAACAATCAAAGGAGGTTCATACAAATGTAAGTTCTCCACATTGACAACAGAATACATTTGCATGTAGGAAGGCAAATCTAATTGAAAAGCATTATTTCCAACCTTCTTGAGGATTTTGAATGGACCATAACGAATAGGCTTCAGCTTTTTACCTTCTCCTTGCATCCTTTCCTTACTAATGTACAGCCATACCTCATCCCCTTCTTGAAACTTGTGATCGATTCTATGCTTGTCGTGTCTTTCCTTGTACTTGCCTTGACTCTTCTCAAGCTGTTCTTGAATTTGCTGATGTATTTCCTGAATTCTTTCAATGAATGAACAAGCTTTGTCAATATCACTATGTCCCTCAATGGTGACATCTTTCTCAAGAATGAAATCAAGAGGTGATTTTGGCAAGTAACCAAAACAAGCTTCAAACGGTGAGGTGTTTGTGGAAGAGTGCTTGGCACGGTTGTAAGCATGCTGTATGTAGTGCAAATGTTCATGCCAAAGCTTGGGATGCTTGCTGCAATAACCTCTCAAGAGGTGCACAATGGTTCTGTTCACAACTTCGGTTTGTCCATCTGTTTGCGGATGGAAAGCAGTACTTTTCTTCAACTTTGTGTCCATCATCTCCCATAGGTTGGACCAAAAATTCCCCACAAATTTGGAATCCCTGTCACTAATAATGGAAGTAGGCAAACCAAAGTGAATCCATACATGATGAAAAAATAATTCAGCAGTTTGTTTAGCAGTTATAGTTTTCTTACAAGGCATAAGTATACACATTTTGCTGAAACGATCAACTACTACATATAAATAATCATGCTGCTTTCTAGATTTTGGAAAACCTCCTACAAAATCCATAGAGATGCTCTCCCATGGTCTAGAAAGTACCGGCAAAGGAGTATACAAGCCAAGCTTCCTATTGCTAGGCTTGCTTGTAGCACATAATGAACAACCTCTTATGAACCTTGAAACAGAATCTACCATGCGAGGCCAATAGCAATACCTCTGTAGATGTGCAATTGTTTTGCTCACACCAAAATGGCCAGCAATAAGAGAAGAATGATCTTCTCTTATGACATTTATCCTCTCCCCCTGTGGTATACACAACTTGCCCAAATGAAATAGCAAATTGTCATGCATGTGATAGTCATTTTCCTCTACATGATTCCCTTTACTCAAGTTAGCATACACATCTTTAAAGTCCTCATCAGATGCATATTGTTCTATGTAACTATCATGTACAATGGAATCATTCTTAAGTAAAGTAACAGCACCAATAATAGGCCTTGAAAGCATATCAGCAACCTTATTCAAAGTACCTTTCTTGTACCTTATTGCCAAATGGAACTGTTGCAAGAAGCCCATCAATCTGAAGTGTCATGACTGTTGTAACTTGCTTTGTGATTACAAGTACTGTAAGGGCTGATGGTCGGTATGTATAACAGTTTCTTTGCCCATCAAATAGTGTTTGCACTTTTTGACGCTTTGTACCAACGCATGCAACTCCTTATCATATGTAGGATAATTTACAACATCACCATTAAAAGTTTCAGAATGAAGCCCATCAATTTGAAGTGTCATGACTGTTGTAACTTGCTTTGTGATTACAACTCCTTATCATATGTAGGATAATTTACAACATCACCATTAAAAGTTTCAGAATGAAAAGCAATAGGCTTACCATGCTGTAGAAGAACTGCTCCCATAGCATAATCACTAGCATCAGTTTGTATCTCAAATGGCTGTCTCAAATTCGGTAATGCAAGGACTGGAGCTGAACTAATCTTCTCTTTCAAAGATTCGAAAGCTTTTTGCTGCTTTCCTCCCCATTGGAAAGCATGCTTCACACTTGTCACTGCATGCATAGGAGCTGTTATAGAAGAGTAGTTAGAGATAAACTTCCTCCAATATTGAGCTGCACCCAAAAAACTTCTTACCTCTGTTATGGATTTGGGAGTAGGCCACTTCACAATAGCCTCAATCTTAGCAAGATCAATTCTCAAAGCACCTCCTCCTACTATGTGTCCCAAATAAACCAAAGAAGTCTTTCCAAATTCACACTTTGACATTTTAAGAAATAACTGATTCTTCTTCAAAACATCAAGTACTTTCCTAACATGCATGACATGATCTTCTCTAGACTTGCTGAAAATTAAGATGTCATCTAAGTAGACAATAACGAAATCATCAAGAAAAGGACGCAAGACATCATCCATTACCCGCATGAAAGTTGCAGGTGCATTGCACAAACCAAACGGCATCACAAGCCACTCAAAGAGTCCTTGTTTGGTTTTAAAGGTTGTCTTCCAAATGTCACTTTCTTCAATTCTTACTTGATGATATCCACTACGCAAGTCTAACTTAGTGAAATATCGAGCATCTTTCAACTGGTCTAGCAAATCATCTATCCTTGGGAGTGGGTAACGATTCTTTACCGTTATCTTGTTCAAGGCCCTGAAATCAACACACATACACCAAGTGCCATCTTTCTTTGGAATCAATACAATCGGTGACCCACATGGCGAAGTACTTGGCCTTACGAAGCCCTTGTCCAACAAGTCCTTGATTTGCTTCTTTATTTCAGCATTCTCCATAATAGACATGTGGTACATGCCAATGTTTGGAAGAGGACAATCTGGATGCAAATGGATTTCATGCTGAATCTCCCTCTTAGGAGGCAAACCTGTTGGTTCCTGAAACATCTCATGATATGCATCAACTACATCATACAGATCTGATTTAAGTTTTGGATCACAATTGTCAAATGACTCATGATTCACATCAACCTTGGGCTTAATCATAAGAAGAACTAAATTCTTACTTGAATTGACCAGCCTTTTTACCTGTCCTGCATTCACCATCGCTATATTTGTCTTCTTGCGATGAGCTCTAACAATGAACTGCTTGCCATCTTTGAAAAGATGATATTTGTTTTCATGGCGATGAATGATAGATTTCCTGTCAAACAAGTAAGGACTTCCCAAAACAATTCCTGCTATATCAAAAGGTACCACATCAAGTTCAACTGTGTCAATAAAATGTGCAGTAATTGCAAAGCGCAATGTGCACTTTCTTGAAACTTGTAAATTTGCATCCTTGCAAATCCATCCAAGTGGATATGGCTTCGGATGTGGAACGGTCTCAAGTTTAAGCTGCTTGACCAAGTGCTCTGATATAAGGTTTGCTTGTGACCCACTATCAAAAAGTGTGTCAATTTTAGTATGTTTTGAAATCACCCTCACATGAAACAGTTCAATTCTTTCTTCCTCATTAGGAGCTTGTACATGGCAGTTTGAGGTACTAGTGTTGGCTTGAGTTTCAATTTCTTTTCCCTTCAAGTTTTTCAAACCCATGGCTGCAATTTTGGTTTCATCACTTGAATATTCCCCTAAATCCTATGGTGTAGATGTAGTAGCAGTAGTTTTCTGTTTCCCTTTGGATTTGTTAGATTGAGGTCTTTTTTCAGGATGTAATTTCCAACAGTTTTTCTCCTCATGGCTTGGTTTAGAACAGTGTTTACAGATTACTTTCTCACTCTCCTGTTTGACAGATGCATTCTTTTTGCTCTTTCCCTTGGAGGTTTTCTCTTTGTTTTTCTCCTTGGTGGGCTTGTTTCTACCCTCTTCAAATGTGTTTTTTCCCCTTGCCTCTAAATGGGTAGCTTGGACACAAACCTCGTCCAGGCTAGTAGGGTTAAACATCAAGATGGTGTGTCTAAGGTAGTTATGCAAGCCACCAATGTATTTCAGCAAGGTTTCTTGGGTCTGTAAATCTACCCCTAACAAGAGAGCTCTTCTCCTGAATTCTTGGGTATAGTCTTGGACACTCTGACCCTTAAGTTGTCTGAAATTTTGCCAATTCATAATGGCTTTCTGCATGTGAGCAAGAGGATAAAACTGTTTTTTAATGGCTAACAGAAATTTAGGCCATGTTAAGGTAACCTTACCAAATTTCTTGATCTCCTCTTTAGTCTTGGCCTCCCACCAGACCGATGCTGCTCCATCCATTCTCAAAGAAGCCAACTGAATCTTTGTGGCATCATCATGCATATTCTGGATCCTCAAGTAAACTTCCAACTGCCTAATCCAGTTGTCAAGCTTTTCTGCATTCACTTCACCATTAAACATAGGTAATTCGAATTTTACATCAAGCTTCAAAAAAGGACTTTTTCCAGAGGATCTATGCTTATGCACAGAAGAAGAAGACGAGGATGAAGAGGAAGAAGGTGAAGATGGGGGTGGTGGATCACCATTTCCTCCATGTCCTTTCTTGGAATGATCATCATCCTTCTTACCTCCTGAAGAGCCCTCTCCTTCATGTGGATGTTTGGACCCTTCTCCAGCCAATTTCTCATTTCTTTCTTGGTAAAATATCCTCACCATTTCAGTGAGGTCCAAGAAAGCCTTTCTGAAAACTCTTTCTTCTTCTTTTGGATCCATGTCTACAGGAATTTCTCCTTCATGTGTAGACATTCTTGAAGCTTCTGCTGAGACTCTTGAGGGTGAAATTGAAGGTGGAGGTGATGGCTCTCTGGCCTTCCTTGACTGAGGATTCTCTCGTTCTCTAGTCAACTGTCCTTCCCCTCTTTTAAGTTTCAACCTGGTAAGCATCAATACTTTGCAAGACAGTTAGAAGATCTTTGCACAAAACCCTGGGATCTGATACCAACTTGATGTGAATTTGAAACTACTTGTAATTTGTTTGCAAGGTATTCAATTTAGAATTATACATGTTTAAAATATTTCCATGTCTTGCAGAAAGAAAACAAATGAAATTTTCAGCTGTTCATGATCCATTTAAGCATAGCAGATTTATTTCCTTTTACTTTTTAACACACTAAAATGAATTTGTTCTGCAAAATAATTCAACCACATATGCAAAAGAAGTTGATAAAGCAGTTCACCCCTCCTGGGCTACGTCTGCTGGGTCCAAAGCTCCCAAATGGGCTTGTCCTTGTTTTCATTAAATGCTCAAATTGAATATACAGCTGAATAGAAGAATATACAGGTGAAATAGATGGAAAAAATGGATTCAGAACACTTGAATCCTTCAGGATTGACTATTGGATCACCTCCAATGGATACCTGCAACCCTATACAGTCTTCACAAAACTGGGCCCAGGTGGCTCTTAGAACTTTCACGGCTCCAAAACCTCTGAAAATGACCTCAGATGGCTATAATACCTGCACCAATGGATTCAGAAGGTCGAAAATACCCAAAATCAAAAAAAAAATCGTCCAAAACCGCCTTTCCTAGCCAAAGTTATGGCCATTTAATGATCCCCTCCAGTTTAGCCTAAAAAAACTCCAGCGAACTTTAGTTAACTACAGATAACTCCGCCAATTATGGCGGGTCCGCCAAATTTGGCGGTCTGCCAAGAATCCCGCCAGAATAACCGTAATGGTTTGCTGGAACTGCAGTTATGTTAACTATCATGTGAACAGTCGGCGGTTTAATCTCGGAGTTTGTGCCATGCCTTTTAATGAACACTTAATAGAATTGAGCGTTAACCCACATTGTCTGCCAAATTTAATGTGACCACGTATTTACACATAACCGTTATGTGCTGGCGGGTTATGGATTAGGCCTGTGGTTCCGGCCTAAGGTCACGTGTAGGGGGCTGGCCCCCTTCGGCCCCCACCAAAGACTCTTGCAAATTTTTTAAACATTTTCCGCCGCTCCATTACACATGCGATGCTTGTGGCGCGTTGGTAAAGCGCTTGGCTGGTGGGGAAGAGGTTGCGGGTTCAAACCACGCTTCAACCAAAAATTTTGATAATGCGCACATACCTTGCTGACATCATCCTGGGCCACGTGGCAGCCTGTAATTGGTTGCAGAAAAGGAATATTCCCTGGAATATTCTAAGGAATATTCTGTGGAATATTCTATGGAATATTTTTTTTAAATTTTTTTTTCAAAAATTCCAAATTCCAATGTTACTGAGAAATTCTTCTTTTTGCCATAACTTCCTCATACGGCGACCGTTTTTCGAACCGTTCACGGTGCCGGAATTAGGAGGACGAGAACTTTCCAGTCGTTCCACTTTGAACCAGTTCTGGGCACTTTGAATTTTGAGCATTTTACGACACTTAGGACATGAGCACCTGATCAATATTGATCAATATTGAGCACAAGGTGACCTATCAATAATGACTATAGGGCTAGGGTGCGGCTCTAGATCCACTCTTATAGAAATTGTTCGTAGTCGATAAGAGCAAGACCGCCAACAAGAAGTCAATGGCGACCTTCTCAAACCAGCATGAGAAAAGGACCAAATAGCTGATGTGATAATGAACATGACTCTGACAACTAGGAATGGTTGACTGAAAAATAGGTCAAGAGACACTGCAGAGAGGCCGACTTAGTTTTACTTCCCTTGAACAAAAGCATGATTCAAATGTGACTTCATGGAAGCATATGATAACTTTGTATAAGTTTGTCATGCAGGAGGCATAAGAAAACTCTCCATATGATTGGAAGGGATAACCAATTGGAGGAGTACTAACTCAATAACAAGGTTAAGGCTCTCCTAAGTCAAACTAAAGCCCATCCCAATGGATGAAAAATTTTATTTTTTGAGTGCTTTTTTCAAGGGTGACACAACTGACTCTAGCTACCATCAATTATGGAAATAATGTCCCGTTCCTGCTCTTTTTGGGAAATATAATTTTTTTTTGTTTTTTCATATTTATGAAACTTGAGAAAGAATAAAAGAATGTCATAGTATAGTGGAAAGAACGAGTGTACAGAAGCATATGCTCTAGTTCCTAGGAGGGGAACTTTCCTATGCTCAATGCAAGGTGATGAAACTAGTCAATGACACTCAAATGAATGTTCTTTCCACAGGTAAAATGGTGTGTCAAGTTGCAGAGGCTAAGTGATTGCAAGGTTGATTTCGCAGAAGACATGGTCAAAAGGTGGCTTAAACACGAGTCCAAGTGCAACCGGCTCAAGGCCAAAAGGTACAAAATGTCAACATGTAATGTAGCAATACAACTCAACACAAAGGAGCTTCTAGGGTATAAAGACAAAAAATAGCGAAGAAGAAAGAGAATGAGTCTCCAACGCACAAGTCATGGCGGGACTAAAGAGGACTCCCGAGTCTGCTCAATATAGCAACATGGGAAACAGATGTTAGTGAGGATCCAACTAAGATGCCCATGTAAAGGTTGGTTGTACCATCACATCATGATTTTATAATTCGGTGAGTGAAAATGGTTTGTAAATCAAGACATGATGGGGTCAACCCTATGGCCAAAATATTTTGCGGTATGGAGGCTAGTATGCAAAATGCAGAGGAAAGTGATATTCCCTAACATATATGCTAGTAAGAAAGAGATACCTGCCATGACGGTCCTACAGTCATGAGACCGAATCAATTTCTCAAAAAATATCCAAAATATCCTGTAAAAAAAACCCATCCCAACACTCCAAGCCAAAAGGTCAAAATGTCCACAAAATAAAACCAGCTTCAGAAAAAATATTTTTCATTTTTCAACCTATATAAGGACTTTTGGACTCACATTTTCTCATTTGTGCTTTGAGCAATTGAGTGAAGGAGTTGTGGAAAAAAACCCAAGCAAGCTTCCTCCATCAACTTCAACCGTTCAAATCACGTCAAATCTTCCAAGTAACCTTCTAATCATACTTGTGATAATTTTTTATGCTTTCTAGATGTTTTTTCATAAATTTTACCATAAGAAATTATTTTTAATTTTTTTGTTCTGCGTACACACGGGTTGGATACAGGTGACCTGCATATAGGAAGGCCCTATATGTGACTGTGTTCATAACAAACCAGCATGTGCGCGATTTTAAAATCAAAAACATGGATTTAGTGATTTAAAACATATTTTTTGCAGGATGACAATTACCTGGCATGAAAGAGAGCACATTTCCATTCATAACCAAGTGATGGAGGATCAAAACGCATTAGATTCTTTGAGAGGATGCGGTTTGTTAAAATTCTTCAAAATGCCAAGCATGAAGGTGAATACGTGACTGATTGCATTGTTAATGCACTACTGGAGTGTAGAAGAAGATCCTTTCGTGATTGATTAGATGCCCCTGAGGATCGAAATAGAGGACATCTATTTCATTATAGGTCTTTCCCACATGGGGGAGAGGGTGCACTCAACCAGAAGGACAAGGGGTAGTCTCAGTGTAGAAGACTACGTCTGCATATATTTTCCTTGAAACCCCAAAAAGGTTGGAAGTCAGATTCCAATCAAGTATGTAGAAAGTTGATCACTGAGAATCCTACTATTTATCATAACCAAGCTAAACGGTTCTGCGGCTCTACATCAGGCTTCACGTGTTTCCATGAGCCTTGCAGTGGATTGTCTCACTACAATTTTTTATTGGTGTACATATCTGCTAACCAACATGAAGAAACAACTCACTTCCATCTAGAAGGGTCAGATGAATAATTTTGGATACAGAACTATCTTATGTTCCTTCTTTTTTTAGAGAGTACCTAGGCTTCGTCCCAAGGTATTATCCATCAGTAGCCCAAGAGATCCACAGATGGGCAAGTGCACTGACTTGATGAAATGACTAGGGGGTGTTGAGGTCCCTAAGACTACATTTGATGACGAATTTTTCCTTTGGTGGGTACAATAGGTCATTATAGTCGAAGACTACCCTTATGCTAGAATGGATTTCCGAGGAGATCTAGATCTAGTATTGCCACCAGACGCAACATGGGGTGCCATAGGTATGAATGATTTTTTTTAATTTTAAGATTTTTTTGGATTTTCAATATAAATGAATTAAAAATCTTTTTGATGAGACAAAACACTTACAAAATTATTGATCATGACAGAGATGTTGGACCGGTGAGACCTGATGGTCTTCCTTGACATAGGCGTCATGGAAGAGATGTCGAAGAGGTTGCGACAGAGACTAAGAGAGTCCTCCATGCAGTCTAGAGAAACTTGGTGAGATTGGCTCACAAAGTACCCATGGTGGCCATAGAGGACTTACCATAGGAGATGTAGCGAAGCGTGGTGGGAGTACCATGAGATTGGGTGTGACTATTTTGGTGGGTGGCTAATGTCGTCATTTTTTTTCTTGTTGCTCATTCTGAACAGGATCGTTAGATAGATGATCAAATCTTATTTTGATTAGAAATGGTGGTGGGCATAAGCCCAAATTTTGTAGGGCATTTTTTCTCGATTTTGTATATTATTTTGGAAACAAAAACTCTATCTATATACAGACGGTTTTATGTTGATCATATATACAGATGATACTTCGATTATTTTTTATGTTTTAATGTGTTGAATGGTTTATATGCCAAGCCAATGCTTGGTTAGCAATATAATCTGCTAAAGAATTTTCTGATCGTGGAATATGAACAAATGTGATGTAAACAAATGATCTTTGCAATAAACGCACTCTCAGAAATTGGCGATACAAATAAGGATCTCTTACCCAATAGATGTTATTCAGTTGAGATACCACCAGTTGTGAATCCAAATAAACTACTAATGAATCAATATCAAAAGATATCGCCTCAGATAGTAAATTAATAACAACAGTATATTCGGAAATATTATTTGAAGCAGGACTGATGCATACTCCTCTCGAAACCATCAACTAGCTAGATGGATAATAAATCACCCAAGCCATGGAAGCAAGGTTCTGGGTGTGTCTACTAGCACCATCGATGAACCCTAGATATATCAAATTGTCCATCAATACCTGCCAAAGCAAATCAAAAATATCGACATCACTAAAACCGATAAATAGATATGTACAATCATACAATATATACAAACAAGTAAATTCTCGATCGAAGCCTAAGCAAAGTACTTCTTAAGGTAGAGCCCATTTCTAGGCTTCGCCAACTTATTTCCTTCAAAATCAATCAATTCATAGGATCCCTTTTTCAAGACTCTTTTGGCGATGAAGGGACTGCACCACATAGATTTAAACTTTCCTACCCCGAAGGCATCTTTGTCTTGATTGTAGACCAAGACAAGGTTGCCTTCAGAAAAAATTTCTAGGATGGATAGCTTTATCATATTGAGTTTTTACCCTCTTTTTATTAGCTTCGTTTATTATGGCAGTATATTGACGCTACTCATCAAGATGTTCCAAATAAACGAGGTGTTCTTCGATACTAGAAGTATCGGGAAGAAGTTCAACAACCAATTTAAGGGAAGGAATTTCACATTCTACAGGAAAAATAGATTCCAACCCATAAACCAGTTGAAAGGGAGTAAAACCAGTGGCAGTCTTAACTAACATTCAGTATGCCCAAAGTGTTGAATATAACATGATGTGCCAATTGGATCTAGCTTTGTTAATCATCCTTTGCAGGATGATTTTAAGGGATTTATTCACGGCTTCAAACTTCCCATTGGCCTGAGGATAATACAGAGATGAATGATCCTGCCGAAAACCCAACTTGAGAGCCAATTCAGAAATCATTTTATTTTGGAAATGACTGCCATGGTTAGTGACAATCTATTTAGGAATACCAAACTGAGAAATAACTTGATTGAAGAGCAACAAGGCCACTGTTTCACCATCATTCGTGAAAGTAGGAATAGCCTCAGCCCACTTAGTAAAGTAGTCTATGGCCACGATGATATACTCATGATTTCCTGTCGAAGGTGGATTACAAGTAGTAAAATCGATGCCCCATTTCGTGAAAGGATTGTCGGTGATCATAGGGAAAAGAGGAGTTGGATGTGCGTGCATTTTCCAAGTATAAACTTGACAGGTATGGTATCTCTTAACCGATTCAATACAATCTTTGAAGATCGAAGGCCAAGACTAGCCTGCTTGCAAAAAAGTTTGAGTTGTAGCAAGCCCAAATAGATGACCACCACAAGCTCTACTCTGGAAGTTATTAAGCATATACTCATCTTCTTCCAAGGTTAAACAACATCTAAGGATTGAATCAACCCGCGATGATATAAAGTGTCACCTATAATTATATAACTTTTAGCAAGGTGGCACAATTTTCTACGCTCATCCTTGGAAAAAGAGGGTGGAAACTTTGAAGTCTGGAGATATGTAATGATATCTCCATACCAAGGATCTTGCAAGGAAATAAGAAATATATGTTCATCAAGAAAATTTTCCTCATAAATGATTTCTTCCTCACAAGGCAACTCTGAGATTAACTCAACAAATACTAAAGATTTCTTAGACTTAGCCGACATGAATTCGAGGTTGAATTATTGTAAAATGACAATCCATATATTATATTTTCCCCCAATCACTTGCCTACTGAGAACAAACTGAAATGGGTTGACGGATGCTAAGGCGAAAGTTTTTCAAAGTAGAATATAATGTCTATGCCACTCGACAAGATGGACAACTGCCAAAGTTGATTTATCAATGGGAGATTAGCTCCTTTGAGGACCAACCAAACCTCGGCTCAGATACTAGATCACATGCTCACGTAAGGCAACATCTTCCTGAACTAGAACCATACCAATGGTTGATTCTGTTGTGGTGAGATATAAGAGGAAATATTTGCTATAATCAGGTAGACTCAACAAAGGAGCAGAGGTTAATTCTTTTTTCAAAGCATCAAAAGATAGTTGCGCAAAATCATCCCATAAAAATGGGACCCCTTTCTTAAGCAATCTCATAAATCCTTTTGTGATCTCAACATAATTGGCTATAAATCTCCTCAATAAATTTTCTTTTCCTTGGAGACACTGAAGTTAATGTATAGAAGATGGGGGATGCAACTGAAGTATTGCCTCAACCTTGAAGGGATCTACACGAATCCCCTCCATCGACACAATGAATCCCAATAACCGACTGGATGTGACGGTGAAAATGCACTTATTCGGATTCAACCAAATTTTATAAAAACAACATCGTTCAAAAATCAATCGAAGATGTTTAGGATGATCAATTCTCTTTCGAGAATGAGAAACTAATTCATCCAAATAGGCTTCGATAATGTGCTTGATATCGTGTAAAGCATATGACATGGCCTGTTGAAAAGTAGCTCCAACATTTTTTAGGCCAAAATGCATCTTTTTGTATACAAATGTACCCTAGGGACAAATAAAAGTTGTCTTTTTCTGATCTTTTGGATGGATAGTAATTTGATTATAACCAGAGAATCTATCCATAAACGAAAAAATCTCATTACCTGCACATTCGTCAATAATCTAATCAATAAAGGGTGTGTTGAAATTTTCCTTAGGACAAGCCTTATTTAGGTCCCTAAATTCAATGCATATGTGAATCGTTCCTTGATTTTTGCCTACAGGGACTGGATTAGAGACCCACTCAGTTAAAGGAACAGGGTATATGAAACTCGCCTTAAGCAACTTCTCGACTTCAACTTTAATAGCTACTGCTTTTCTAGGGTTTACCGGTCGAAGTTTTTGATGAACAGGTTTTGCATATTCGTACGTCTTGATCTCATGCTGGACTATAGATGGATCTGTTCCAGGCACTTCC
Source organism: Pinus tabuliformis (assembly GCA_031772625.1). NCBI lineage: Eukaryota > Viridiplantae > Streptophyta > Pinopsida > Pinales > Pinaceae > Pinus > Pinus tabuliformis. The sequence continues at coordinate 58,940,476 of CM062804.1, forward strand.
TCATAAGACCAAGAGAACACATCATGAAATTATTTGAAGAGATCAGTATAAGTTTGAATTTATTTAGGGGAACAGTCAACTCCAATGAAGAAACTTTCAATAATGTTGGGATTCCTAGAGATGTTAACTGGAAGAGTTTGCGACTTAATAGACATGTTACCTTCGGAAAAAAATTATGCTGGGGCCAAAGGGTTTAAAACTACATGAAAATCACTAGTAGAAGGAATGGACAAACTTGATTGTACCTCTCGCAAATGAGGGAGGAAATAAAAACAATGATGTGAATAATTCCATGGTCTTTCAACACCCGTCATTTCTTCTAGAATTGCCTCTTAAGATGGCAAGACAATATCTAAACAATCCTTAGCAGAAGGCGAATCTAGAGTCCAGGCCAGAGCCACATCCCCATCTAGCTCCTCTGGTAATTTCTACTGTAGACCTAGGACATGCCATTCTGCCTACCTACCCCTCATCTAATGTGGTGGTATATGATATAGGTTTTAACCCCGTATAGAAATTACTTGCATACCAATTCTAAAACACATAAAATAAACAATGTGAGAGCATAACACATAAAACACATATACACAGAGAGTTTTCCCTGGATCCCAAAACCGGGACTACCAGCATGATTTTTCATTATGTTCCTTTCAATGTTACAATACATATATATACATGTCGAAGCATCCAATGCCATGGACCAAAAACCATTGCACCAAAAACCATGTGCGAAAACCATGCACAAAACCATAGGTAGGTTCGCCCACCTCATATAGGGTCCCAAAAAAAAATTCCCCGGGGCGCTGCCCCAAACCCCGAAGAGGTGGCTTAACTACCCCCCTTAAACCCCCCCACTTTGCAATCAATGCATCGAAGGAGGGGCTCTGCCCCCCCTCTAATCCCCCGATTCGCTAGGGGGGCTAGTCATGGAAAGAATATAACACAACCCAACGATCTCCCACGTGTAGTTTTCTTTCTACAAGGGGGCCACATGAGAGCTTAGTCATTTATCCAGCCCTGCAATGCCCATTGTTTATCTACATGAAGAGAACTTCTCAGAGTTCACAGATTTTGTCATTGTATCTGTAGTATTCTTCAAAGTGTCTACCTTTACTAGCAACACATTTTTGTCTTCTATCATATCCCTCCCAAAGTGATACTGAACATCAATGTGCTTTGTCTTTAAATGGTAAACATGGTTCTTTGCCAAGAAAATTGCACTTTGGTTGTCATAGTCTATCCTTATAGCTCCATGTACTAACCCCATACTTGAACACAATCTCTACAACCAAACTGTTTCCTTTCTTGCATGAGTGGCTGCCATGTATTCTGCCTCTGTAGTTGATAGTGCCACTACACACTGTTTCTTACTTATCCAACTGATTTCACCTCCAAATAGGTTAAACACATACCCACTTGTAGATCTTATTTGATCCATATTTGTAGCCCAATCTGCATCAACAAAGCCACGAATATCCAAAACTCTTTCCAGTCCTAGTCTTCCTTGGTAGCACAAACCATAATCACTAGTGCCATGCAAATACCTAAAAACCCGCTTCACTATTGTCCAATGCTCCTTCCCTGGTTTTGACATAAACTTGCTCAATACTCCCATTGCATATGCAATGTTTGGTCTAGTACAGACCATCACATACATAAAGCTACTAACTACACTTGCATATGGAACACAGGACATGTCCTCTTCCTCTTCTTGTGTGTCAGGACACTGTTCAGCAGATAACTTTACACCTACAGGAATAGGAACCTTCACTAGTTTACTATCCTGCATATTAAACCTCTTCAGTATTGTCTTGACATATTTCCTCTGGTTTAACCAGAGCTTCCTCTTTGCCCAATCTCTTTTAATTCCCATGCCCAAAATATAGTTTGCAGCACCAAGATCTTTCATGTCGAATTTGGAGGACAATTGGGTCTTCAAATCCCGGATAATTGCTTTTTTCATTTCCAACTAGCAACATATCATCGACATACAAGACCAGATAAATAACATGGTCACCAATTAATTTATAATACACACATTGATTTTCTTTTCTTCAGGTGAAGCCAAGTCCCCGTATAAATGTATCAAATTTCTGATACCACATCCTTGGTGACTGTTTTAACCCATATAGAGATTTCTTTAACTTTCATACCATTTCTTTCTTACCCTTCACCGCAAAGCCTTTAGCTTGCTTCATGTAGATCTCTTCTTCCAGATCCTTGTGAAGAAATGTTGTCTTCACATCCATCTATTCTACCTCAAAATCAAAAGCAACAGCAATAGATAAAAGTAATCTAACAAAAGCTACCTTGGCAACAGGAGAAAAAAAATCACCAAAATCAATTCTCAGCACCTGGGAATAACCTTTTTCTACCAAGTAAGCTTTGCATTTCTCCACCTTTCCTTCTGCATTCGTCTTCTTCTTGAACACCCTTTTTCTGTTAATGGGTTTCCTTCCAGCTGGCAACTCCACCAGATCCTAGCCTCATTTTTGTGCAAAGATGCAATTTCATAAACCATGGCCTCTTTCCAGAGTTCTCCATCCTTTGAATATACTGCTTCCTTCACAGTTCTGGGATCATCATTAGTAATAGATAAAGAAAAATTTGAACAGAAAGCAGATGGACTATACCTTTCTGGCTACCTTCTTTCTTGAACTGATCTTCTCACAACCGGAGTTTGTGCCTCTTCATCTTCTGATTCCTCTTCTGCTGTAGAGTATGATTCATCCTCCTTTAGCTCAAACTCTATCTTCTCAGGTTCCTTTTGTTGGACTTCATGTTTAATAACATCTTTCACCTCTTTGAACACCACATCTCGGTTGTACACAACCTTCCCTATTACTTGGTTCCAAAGCTTATAAGCCTTTAAACCATCCTTATACCCAATAAAGATGCACTTTTCAGATTTACTATCCAATTTTGTTCTTTTCTCCTTTGGAACATGTACATATGCATCACATACAAATACCCTTAGATGTGAAAGAGAGGATTTCTTACCAGTCCATACCTCTTGTGGAGTCTTATCCTCCAATGCTGATGAAGGTGATTTGTTGACCATGTAACATGCTATCTCCACCACCTTTGCCCAGAATTATTGTCCTAACCCAGCACCACTGAGCATGCTTCTTTCCATTTCCATCAACATCTTGTTCATTCTTTTTGCAACTCCATTTTTCTCAGTTGTGTATAGAGTATTCTTCTTCCATTCTATACCACACTTCTTACAGAATTATTCAAATTCCTTCTTGCAAAACTCTCCACCATTATCTTTCCTCAGCACCTTTATCTTCTTCTCTGTTTGGTTTTCCATGAGAGCCTTAAATTCTTTAAACTTGTCAAAGACTTCAGATTTCTTCTTAAGGAAATATATCCATGCATTCCTTGAGAAGTCATCTATAAATGATACATAGTAAACATACTTACCCAGTGATGGAACCTTCACAGGTCCAAACACATCACTTTGCACAAGCTCTAATATATGTTTTGCCATCTTACCACGAGAGGGGAAACTCACCTGATTCTGCTTCCCATATACACAAATTTCACAGAAATAAAAATCCAGAGAGCTATTAGTCATACCTTCTACCATACTTTTACCATGAAGTATTCGAAGGCCCTTCTCTCCAATATGTTCAAGCCTTTGATACCATAGCATGGTCTTTTCTCCAGAGATCACTAGATTTTATGCTCCACTTTCAGGAACCATAGAACTATTGCACCCATCAACAACAGTGCTACCTTGCAACTTGTACAAATTTCAAATCCAAACTCCCCGCATTAATAGTAGTGCTCCCAAAACCATGTTGCAGGTATCATTCTCGAACACTATTTTTACACCTGCATCATCCAATTTTCTTACAGAAATTAGATTTCTAGCCAATGCAAGAATATGCATAACACTCAGAAGTGTTATAATCCTTCCACCTTGCAAATTCAACTTAACTTTTCTGCAACCAACAATTTTAGCCTTCCTGTCATCCCCCAAGAAGACATCACCACCATCATATTTCGCATTCTCGCAGAACCACTCTCTATGGGGAGTGAAGTGAAACGATGCACCTAAGTCAATCAACCATGCCTCATGATCTACATGCGTACTTGAAGAGGCCAAGTACACATCCCCGCCTTCATCTAAGGTGGTTTTCACCTCTACAGAAGGAGCATAATCAGATCCCTTTCCTTTGTCAGGAGCTTTAGGTTTACAGTCCCTTTTGTAGTGCCCTTCCTTTCTGCATTTCCAGCACACATTTATAGGTTTTCTTGGAGATTTAGATCTCCCTCTAGATTTAGATCTCCCACTTGATGACTTATTTTCGTTTCTATTCTAGGACCTTCCTCATACAGACAAGGCATCACTATTCTATCTCTCCATATTTTTCCATCTCATCTCCTCCATCAGTAAGGATGAAACTATTTCATCGATCTACAAGGCAGTTGCATTGCTACCTATTGCAATAACTAGACTATCCCACGAATCTGGTAGAGAACACAACCAATTGATTCACTTATCTTCATATGAAATTTTAATATCAACAGATAATAACTTAATTACCATAGTATTAAATGCGTTCAGATGTTCTGTCACTAAGTCTCCATCTTTCATCCCCAGGTTATATAGATTTTTCTGTAGGAACAATTTATTCACTAGAGACTTAGGTTGGTACAAAGTCCCTAACTTGTCCCACAAAGCCTTTGATGTAGCTTGCCTTGATACATTCAACAATACTGAATCTAAAACACACAATCGTATTGTTCTCTTTTCCTTCTGATCCAACTTCTTCCATTCTTCATCAGACACTCCCATTGGTTTACTACCCGGATCTACTGCAATCCACTAATATCTGTCCACCAACAAATCCTCCATCTTGAATTTCCACAACTCAAAAATCTGACCATTAAATTTCTCTATCTCTATCTTTCCACTACTCGCCTCTTCTTTCACCACCGGAATTGATCCCACAGATGTCCCACTAAATAGGGCCTACCACAGGCCTGAGCGAAATCCCTCAGCAACAAAGGCATCCCCTTGAAGCCAAAAATAGCTCTAATTCCAAATGTAGGTTTTAACCCCATACAGAAATTACCTGCATATGAATTCTAAAACACAGAAAATAAACAATGTGAGTGCATAACACATAAAACACATATACACAGTGATTTTCTCATGGATCCCAAAGATGGGACTACCAGCTTGATTTTTCATTATGTTCCTTTCAATGTTACAATACATATATATACATGTTGAAGCATCCAATACCATGGACCGAAAACCATCACGCTCAAAACCATGTGCGAAAACCATGCACAAAATGATAGGTAGGTTCACCCACCTAATATAAGGTCCCAAAAAAATTTCCCTAGGGCATTGCCCTGGACCCCGTCGAGGGGGGCTAACTGCCCCCTTCAAACCCCCTATGACCCCCCCGTTGCATAATCGGCACAACAAAGGGGGGGCTTCGCCCCCCCTCTAACCCCTCGGTTAACTAAGGGGGCTAGTCATGGAAAGAATATAACACAACCCAACATATGAGGGTAAGGGCCAAGGATCCTAAAAATAATGAGTTCTAAGGAAATCTCTTCAAGAAGGTGTGTTGGAGGATGAAATAGCATTAATTCTAGATATAGGAGCAGGAATATCAAAGGTACCCATTACGGAATAGTACATTCCAACTCCTAAATTCTCTATAGGCTGATTGGGATTATTTACTAAAGGAACATTAGACACATAATATGTGTGGGATTCACCCAGAGAATAATCCATCTGATCAATCTTTACAATTCTCCCTTCATGAGGAAAACAAAGGATACGAAATAACAATGATACAATAGCATCCATCTCATAAATCCAATTCTTGCCTAAAAGGAGGTTGTAATCCAGATTCACATTGACTGTTTCTACCTCAATATTTACCACCTTTCCCCCAACACAGATGGGAGAGGCTGGAATAATCCCGTGTGGCCTATGAGAATGACCATCAAATGTTGTCAATAGAGTAGGTGAAGTAACAACTTGAGGCGATCCAATAGCCTTCCAACATGATATGGACATTACACATGTGGAAGCTCCCTCATCGACAATAGTTCGAAAGATATTGGTCTTTTGATATGTAGACTTTATCTGGAAAGCCATATGATGCGGGAGTCTCTTCTTGATGTTTGACATATCGAATGTAAGCACAAGAGATTTTTTTGGATCAACTGCTCTGATTGCATTGAGTAATGCACTCCTTTGTGTGGGGCACGATTGGAGTACCTCTAACGTCGACATAGCACAAGGACTCTGAGTAGATCTTCTACAATCTAGTAGTTATGGGTTGCCTTAGCATTAGGGTTAATGGTCGAGCATTTGCAGAGCCTTTCGTCATCCGAGGTATAGACTCAACAAAGGGCCTCTTGATATGGAGTGGCCCTGAAGCATCGGGAGCAGGCTTAGCCTTAGATGATTTTGATTCACCATAATCACGTGTTCATGTAGAAACGTCAATATGTGAACTCATCATGTAAACATTTGATGTATTATCCCCTTCCTGGTTGCCCCCTGCGAGGGTACCAATACTAGAGTTCGTGCCAACAAGTAACTGTTGCCCTTGGGGAAAAGGGTTAGTTAGGACAGCCGGGGAGCTAGAAGACCCCTGCTAAACTAATAAGTATTGAGCATCTTGGATCTTAGGGAAAAGATGAGTCAAATGATCTCCATTGCATAATTTGCATGGAAATTTTACTTTTTTCTTGGACTCTTTTCTACCTCGTCCATCATCATTGTCGGGTTTGTTTGCATTACCCTTCCCATCTTGGCTGTCCTTTCTTCTTCCCATCAAATTGTTGGTTTCCTTTGGGGTTAGAAGTTTGGACGACATTTATAGACGTAGGTTCAGAAGGAATAGGCACTGATGGTGATGCCTGCATAGAAGAAGCAGTTTGTAAAGACCACTGCTGCAATTGATTTAACAGCTTAACCGTGTTAGCATCAATTGATGCGTCTAGTCCATCGGCATGGGGACCTAGCTTCAACTTGGCTATATCAACTTTGGACCTAAGAGCATCAGGCAAATTGTTTTGAAGAACTCCAGATTGAGAATATATAAGTTCTAACTATTGGGCTCTAAAAAAAGCTTGTTCCTTGGTGAACACACCAGAGAGGGATACATCCTTAGAGATATCAGGTTGTAAATATTTAAGAAACCATTCAAGAAGGAATTATTGTGGAATATCGGCTTTAATGAGCCTCTTCCTTCTCCTCCATTCTTGGATGTGATTCGAAATGTGGGTTGACTGGTCCTGGTGAAAATTAGCTAATAGCTCAGTTCCAGCATCATAGCGGACAGGAAACTGAAAATAGTTCAAAAATATTGTAGCCAAATCACCGAAAGAAGTGAAGGAGCCCCCTGGTAGTTCAATGTACCACTTAGTCACATTTCCAGTTAGGGTACATTGGAATAATCTCAACCTAATTTAATCATCTATCAAGGAGTTTGATGAACACAGTAAGTGGAAAGTGGTTACATGGTCACCTGGATCTTCACCAGTCTTCCCTTCAAATTTAGGTATATCTGAGGGAACTTTGGTTGGGACCGGATGCCAGGTTGGGTTATATCTAATCGAATCATTAATCAATTTAGAAATATCTGGAACTTTTAATATTGCTAGAAAAGGTAGTTGTGGAGGACCCTTAGGATTCCGCCTGGTTCGAGCAGCATTCCCAACGTTCTGAAAAGAATACCATGGATTTGTGAAGGCACCAGGTTTCCTAAAGTAATTCATAGACCCACCTGAACCATAAGGAGCTCCTTTTGGTCCAGAAAAAACTGGAGTTCGACCAACTCCTACTGAAAAAATTCTGTATCTAGTGAAATTTCCCCCTAGAGAGGTGTTAAAAGGAGCAGAGAGCCCTTGGTAAGGGTTCCATGTATGAGCATAGGGAGAAAAGTTATGGAATGAATTGATAGAAGAATACAACATATTCCCTTATTGGCTGAAGTAAGATTGATTCCCGGCTCCAAGTCCACTAACCGCAGGGTTTGTCCAGCCTCGAAAAGCATTATAAATTTGACCCATAGAGGGAAAAGGTATTGATCCTAAAGATGGGTTGGAATGTGGTATATGACCACTCCCAAAAGGAAAACCCTAAAAAGAAGCTAAACCACTTGCCATGGAAGTCATAGACGTGGAGGTAGCTAATGGAATACTTAACGGAACCGAAGGAATTGTGCTGGTAAGCATTCCAAAAGGGAAAAAGCCAATGCTAGAGGCAAAAGCTTGGGTGCTCCCACTCAAAGATGGAATGGAGGTAGAGCCAAATATAGCAATGCTAGTAGTAACATAAGGTATAGAAATCGTTCCTCCTCTTTGTACAGACACAGGAGTTTGCATACTAGTAGCACTCATGGTGGACGCCATGCTCCCAACAGTGGTCATTGAAGGAAAAGATCGAAATAAACCTAGGCTTGAAGGCCTGTTGGTTGAAGTCCCGACATATAATAAAACGTTCGGGTGATCAGGAGGAAGAGGAGAACTAGGAGTCAACAGATACCCAGGACACTCTTTAACCTCAATAACGTCTTCCGACTGGAAGAGGACTCTCGAAATAACTGGAGTGTTCCTCTCCAACTCTCTACTTGTACCAGTTCTATCTTGTGAATCAATAAATTCAACCGGAGGATCAATCTCCAATGTGTCTGTTGCCAGTAATTGAAAATCATTGGCCGAATTGCTCCCGCACCTTTGAGGAGTAGGCTTAGCACTCGTAGGTGAAAGCCCACAAAGCCTCCTAGACCGACGAACTGGTCAATAAGCCACTTTTAATTATTTTTAAGAAATCTAATAAAAGACTCAAAAAATTTATAAATCTAGGCCAACTAGGAATAAAGAGCACTCTCTAAAAATCCCTAAAGATACAGTCAATCAAACTACTTCCAAGTATTTCCGCTCTGGGTGATGAGGACCGGACACTAAAATACAAGAAAACAAAAATCATGGACCTTCCGAAAATAGTCTGGGGTAATGACGGCCCACACCTACTAGCGAAGGTAATAGAAACAGTTACGCTGGCCTCTAAACAACAGCTTTTTCCGGTGCAAGCACACAAGATTCGCAAGGGTACCCTCTAGAAGTACTGATGAATGTGATGCAACGTCTACCTCAAGTGCCATAGGATTCCCCTCCGTAGCCACCTATGTGATCCCTAGGAAAGGAAACTATGGGCACCAGTCTGTATCAAAATCCGGGTGGAACAGTCATGAGGCGGGATCCAACAAGTAGGAGAGGGGGTATCTCTCTTCCTTGTCTTCACTCTCCCTCGTTCTTAACTCCCAGTCACGAAGCTTTCCTGGTCTTTCTAATGACACTAGATTTCGCTCGTTATTCAACTTCTATGTTTGATAATTTGAGCAGCCTTGGAGAGTTAACTCTCCACTCACCTATTCCAAGGCCCTAAAGAACTTAAACTTGTTGGTGTTTGTTAATGAAAAATTAAAAATTTCTAGTTCCTTTTATTAAATCGCTTGATTTTAGAGGGTTTTTCTTTAAGTCAAGGGTGTAACGAGAGTGAAACTGATGATGTTTTCAATGCAAAAGAAACCAATATAAACTTAACTATATGCATGCAGTTATTTTCTTTTGATGAAGAGGGATTTCTACTTTGTTCTATGAAAAACTTATATAAGAAAAATATTCTTTTTTTTCTTTTCTTAAACACTCCACACACACTCAAAATCTAAAAAGACTAAGAATGCTTATGATGCAAACTAACGTAATGCAAATTTGAATAATGATGCAAGGTCCTATGAATACTCATACTATAAGCAAATGTGCTTCTTTATAAAATCAATGAGCCAACTTGACAATGAAGAGGGCACAATTTGACAAACAAATTTCCCTTTAAACCAGGCAAAACAAATTGAAAAATATCACAATTGCTCAAAACCAAAACTAATGAAACCAAAAATCCAAAAGCGTAGAAATAAAAAGAAAGGTAAAAATTATGTTTTTGTCTTTTTCTTTTAAAAAACAAAACAAATTTTCGAGGTCACTAAAAGAACTACTAAAATTCAAAGATCAAGAAACAAGCACAAAGAGTCCTTAAACTTGGCAAGTTATAAAACTCATTAATAAATGAAACTTGAAACAAGAAGGACTACAAACTCGTACAAACTGATCTAAACAATAGAAAATACTTCAGCAAACCAACAAAATGTAAAAAATAAAACTCTCAAGATTTCCAAAGAGACACTCAAAAAGGCAGAAAAAACCACAAGGTCAACCAAAATGAAAAGGCAAGCAAAGAAATTTGAAATTTGGGTTATAAATGAAATCAAAACCAATTTCTTGTTCTGGAAAACCATAATATCCAAGAACTTCAGACAAAAGCCTTGAACCCAAGACCCAAAACAAAACCCTACTCAAAAAGCAATCCTAGGCCAACTAGGCTTTTCACTAAGAAGGAGATTCGAAATCGAAAACTTGCAAGAGAACTGAATTCTACAGACAGACCAGAAAAAAGCAAAAATCACCAGGTAACTGACCTAACTAAGCAAAAGATTTTGGAAAAACAATTCAAAATTATCTATACGCGACTGTGTAAAGACACAGAGGCATGCACACGTGTTTCAAACATAGGAAACTCACATATATGCAAGTCTACTTGAGGAAACTAGCGTGTATACGCAACTATACTCCAAGAAAAGAGCATATAAAAGACTCAATCAAGAAAAACAAAAAATCAAGGCCTGATCCAGAAGATCAGACTTGATGCCTGGGAATCTAATAATTCAATGATACTGTAAAAGCAAGCAATCAAGAAAATAAACCCTAATTGAGAACAAACAACCCAAACTAGGAAAAACAAGAATGTTTTCCCCAGCGGAGTCGCCAATTCTATTGTGGGTGGGAACACCCTAGGGTCTTGGGTTGATAATCCTAATAGAGCAGAGGGCATACATCAGCAAGAAATGCTTAAACAAACAATTTAAATTCTTTAACTATTGTACTAGGAAGAAGTGTCCTTACCTGGAGGTCCTACGTTTGGATAGATCCCATAGGGTTCAAACCCTCTGCTTCTTCCAATGCCTTTGAAACATGTAAATTATCCAAGCAAAGGATATACAACAAGAGTAACGGAAAGCATGTTCATGATATATATGTTAGATCATATAATCAAATGAACAATTATGCATTAATATAAGATTTATAAACAAATCAGAACATGGATCAATGAATAAACATGATAAATATCAGGAATAGAACAACATTTCTTTATTAATGTAAGCTAAATAAAAAGATGGAAAACTACAACCTGAGTCTTCCTCCAACTCCAAGCAGAACCGTCCTCTGGATTCATCCTATCCCAGCCTCAACAATATTCCTCCATCAATATACACAAGGATATCATAAGAGGGATGAAGGATATCTCAAAAGACAAAACAAGAGTTTCCTAAAGCTTGGGGAGTGCAGGAGGCACAGGGATTTCTTTAGACTCGATCAGGGATCAATCAACTATAATATCAATATCTCATCTCTTATCCTCCTTTAGGCCTTCCCATGGAGGTTTATTTATACTTCTCCAAATTAGTTTTTCCAATTGGGAAATAGTTGGGCCACGGGCTGTAGTAAGTGAGTAACAGGTAAAACCTGTAAACTCCACCTGAATTTAAGGATATTTATTATTTTTAATTGTTTTAACACATATACGTGGGTTGGGTATATACTGACCCACGTGTACATGCTTTTAACACAGGGCAAAGTAGCGTATAGGAAATAAAAAACTGTTTTTTAGAATTTGGACCAAGTCTGGAAAGGAAGGGTTGCCCTAGGCCATAACCAGAGCATCAAATCTACCAAGAGTGGTAAATAATTATATAACAACTGGTCGTACCAATTGGACTGACAAATGCACCAAGTAATTTCATGTGGTTGATGAATGAGGTCTTGAAGGAGTCCAACGGTAAGTTCACTATTGTTTATTTGGATGATATTTTGATTTTCAGCCGAACAAAGGAAGAACACCTTAGGCATGTAAGGTGTGTTTTATAAAGGTTGAAACAAGAGAAATGGTTGATCAATCTGAAAAAATTTACTTTCATGAGGTTCGAGTTGGCATATTTAGGCTTTGTCATTTCAAAGGATGGGCCAACTCGAACCTCATGAAAGTAAATTTGTTATTTCAAAGAATAGGCCAAGTCTTCTTTTATGTTGTGGTACCGGACCTCAATGAGGCAAGGGAGGCATACCCATACCCGCTGAGATAACTTAGTACAAAAATAATGGTGTGCCCAGAAACATAAAACTGAGCAATGAGGTACATGCTGACTGGTACATGACATGTTGGAATAACAGAGCTAGAAAATAATACAATGTGTCCCATATATATAATGCAGCTGCAAAAATATGAGTCAGGACTAAATACAATAATATTTGAGTACATGAGATATAATGGCCCTTCCCTCAAAAATGGGTGGGAGGGAGAGCAGAACAACCAAAAAAGCCCTACTGAATAGGGAAGGGCTTTGCAAAATTGAATGGCTCATCTGAAGGAGACATGCATGCTATGAACATTGTGATTGGTAGGAACTGAACCCATCAAATATACAGAACTGCATCTGAGGTTGTAGCATAATAGGAATGCATCCGGGCATGTGGTCAATATTATTTGTGCACCCACCATTGAAACAATCAAGAAGGATAGACAACAATTTTATTGGACAACAACATCAAAGAAAAGTTTACATCTCTTGAAGAAGAAGATCACTGAGAAACCAATGTTGAAGCTACCAGAATTCAATCAACTTTTCTAAGTCAAATGTGATGCTATCAGAAAGACCATTGGAGCAGTATTGAGTCAAGAAGTAAGACTTGTTGCATATTTCAATGAGAAATTGAATGCTTCAAAACATAAATACTCCTCTTATGACAAGGAATTCTAAGTGGTGGTTTAAGCATTGAAGCATTGGAGAAACTATTTGATGCCTAGGGAGTTTGTTTTGTTATTGGATAAATCTATAAATTTACAGTATATAATGCAACAACACAAGTTGAACCATAAGCATGCCAAGTGGGTGGAATTCATACAAAGTTTCACCTTTATTCTAAAACATGTGAGTGGGATATAGGACAAGGTAATTGATGCCTTGACTAGGTGGAGTTTGATTATGCAGGAGTTCCATGTACATATTTTTGGCTTTGATTATTTGAAGGACTTGTATGAGGATGATGCTGATTTTTTAGAGGCCTTTGAAGCATGCAAGAACCCCATGAGCAGAGATAACAGCCCATGGAGGGAGTTTATGTTGGAGGATGGTTTGTTGTTCAATAACAATCAATTATGTATCCCTCATTTCTCGATGAGGGAGAATATGATGCAATAAAAGAACAATGGAGGATTGGCAGGGCATTTTGGTGTGAACAAGACGCTTGTGAAGCTAAAATATTTTTATTTTTTGCTAAATATGAGAGTTGATGTGCTAAAATATGTGAGAAAATGCAGAGTGTGTCAGTATGAAAAAGGGAGGAGTCAAAATGTTGTATTGTATACTCCTTTTACATTCCATGTAGACCATGGGACTCGATGAGTATGGACTTTCTTTTGGGTTTACCAAGAACACAAGGTAAGGACTCTATACTTTTATTAGTTGACATATTTATGAGGATGGCTCATTTTATCCCATGTTGCAAGACTAGTGATTCTACACATGTGGCTCATTTCTTTTTCAATGAGATTGTCTGATTACATGGCTTGCCAAAGAGTATAATCTCTAACAGAGACACCAAGTTCACTGGGCATTTTTGGAGGACCTTGTTGTTAGGATATTCTGACACATAGGAAATGGTTAAGTATAACTTGGTCTAACATAGAGTTAGGTAAAGTGTGTTTCTTTACTAGGAAAAAATGGCTTTCTCAAGTAAGCACGCACTCCAAAGCTTCAGTGACTTATAAAAAAACCTCTTCCTATTTTCCAAAAATTACTAACCTTTTAAACTAGCTCACTTGGTCCCAGTTACTTTATGAGAATACAGGTCTTGGGTTCAAGTCTTTCTTTTTATTGAGTTTACTTTTTCAAAAAGCACATATATCTTATGTTTTAGAGTTACTTTATGTAAAAGTGTTCTCACCCATTATAAAAAGTGAGTCACTTATAATTCTAAAGTCTCCTTATCTTTTATTTAAGTTACAATTGAGTGGGTAGCTCATAAAGTACCATTGTAAAAGTAACTTTCACTTATTTATAAAAGTGGGTCAAATAAAATATTTTTTAAAAGAGAGCTAATTAGATTAAGTTTGGAAGGGGGGGGTGGGGGGGGTGGTGTGGTCTTTTTTAAAATATAACATTATCATTCACTTCCACACATTCACATACTTCGTCGACATCTTCAACAACTTTTCTTCAAAAAGCCATAACTTCTTCATCTGGAAGTCGTTTTCAAAACCATTTTTTTTTAATCAACCTAATTTTTCGAGATATTTCTATTGGAACACTTAGTTTAAGCATCTACATCTTTAGTTTCTATTAAAATAGAAATTACATGCCAATTTATTCTTGACATCGAACACTTAGTTTAAGCATCTACAGCTTCAGTTTCTATTAAAATAGAAATTACATGCCAATTTATTCTTGACAGCACCAACTACTTCCAATGATTGTCCTATATTGAGGATTTACTTAGAAGTAAAGGTCTTTATAGAATAGCCTCAGGCCAAGAGGCTAAACCTAAAGATGAAGATAAACAAGCCAAATCGGAAAATAGACAAGATCAAGCATGTGGGTTGATAGGGATGTTTATTTCTCCAGACATTAGATTCCATATCGTAGAATTTGATACCTTTGATGAAGCAATGAAACAACTCAATAAATTTTTTGGAATTAAAAATGAAATTAGAGCCCATCAACTCGAAAATGAATTGCTTATGTTGGACCCCAATAATTTTTCTTCCATTGAAGATTTTTTGTCCAAGTTCAAGACCCTTATACTTCTCTTTGAAGGTGTTAAGGTTAAGAAAGAAGATGGTAGTCTTATCCATTCCATTCTTACTAAGTTGGGACCAGTATACTCTATGCTTATTTCCACCTTCCATTCTACACAAGAGGTCTTTATTTCTCAAGAAAAAGACTACAAGTCCCTCTCTTTTGATGCCTTTTGTGATTCTTTAATAAGAGAACAAGAAAAACTCTTACATCTTGGTCTTCTTACTATTGGAAACCCTTCTAAGAAAGCTTTAACAGCCCAATAGTAACCCAATTCAAATAATCCGAAGAATCAGTATCCTAAAAAGAATGGTCCTAAACCAAACAAGGGTCCCAAGCAAGTTTAGTCACAAAATTAAAAATCAATTCAACAAAATGATAAGGAAAATAAAAAGAAATTGAAGAAGGCTGATAGACATTGCAACTTTTGTAATCGAGATGGCCACTTATAATCCAAATGCTTTAAGAAGATAGAAGCCTTGGAAGTAGCAATGAAGAAGCATAACATCCATTTGGAGCACTCTTCAACTTCAACTTCATCTTCAGGAATAACACTTTCTACATGTGGTTGTCAAGCATCTCGGTCTGGTTATCCACTAAATGTATCTAATTCTTCTCATTCTCATGAGTGGCTCATTGATTCTGGAGCTTCTTATCACATGGCGAAAAACAAAGCCATGTTTTCTTCTTTAAATGATTGTAACACAAAAAATATATATGTTGGTGATGATAGATCTCTTAGTGTTGTAGGGACTGGAACTATTCATCTAGACAATGGTCAATTTAATGATATATTATGTGTTCCTACCTTATCCTGCAACCATCTATCTATATATCAAATAACTCATTCAATTGAAGGTAAAATTGTTGAATTTTCACCTCATGATGTTGTAATTAAGGACGTAAGAGGCCGTAGACAGATTTTAGCTACTGGCATTGTTAATGATTCTAAAAGGTTGTATAAGTTTAACAAATTTGGGTCATCAACTCTTCCCTCGGTATTTGTTTCTCATAATGATGAAGTGAGCAAACTTTGGCATGAGAGATTTGGTCACTTAAACTATTGCTCCCTTCAAAATCTATGTAAAGAAGATATGGTGATAGGTCTTCCTATGGTATCTTGCAGAGATGGTGTTTGTTCCGGATGTGTACTCAGAAAAAATCATCGGGATAGGTTTGAAAAATGTGCCTCTTGGCACGCCTCAACCCCTTTACAGCTTGTGCATAGTGATTATGTGGTCCACTTCCAGTTGTTTCATTCTCTCGCTACAAGTATTTCTTAACTTGCATTGATGATTTCTCCAGACGCACTTGGGTATACTTCTTAAAAATCAAGAGTGAAGTCTTTAACATGTTCTTGGACTTTAAGGCCTTTGTTGAGAAACAATCTGGACATCAAATTCTTAAGCTAAGATCTGATAATGGTGGAGAATATGTTAACAACAAATTCATCAAATTTTTCACTGAGCATGGAATTCAATTGCAACATATTGTTCCATGTACTCCACAGCAAATTGGTGTAGCTGAAAGGAAGAATCACACCTTAAAGGAAATGGCTAATTGTATGCTTCAATCTAAAGGACTTACTCTTAATTTCTGGGCATAAGCAATTAACTGTGCAAATTACATAGTAAATTACACTCCTACTAAGGTTTTAAAGAATATCACTCCAAAAGAAGCATGGAGCTCAATTAAAAAATATGTAAGTCACTTTTGTGTTTTTGGAAGTGAAGAATGGGCCCATATTCCATATGAGAAACATAAATCCTTAGAACCTAATAGTGAAAAATGTATTTTTGTTGGATATTCTGAATATGTCAAAGGATATAGACTTCTTCCACCTAAATCCAAAAATGTTATCATTAGAAGATATGTAAAGTTTGCTGAAAATATATCGCCCTATGAGCCTAGTTCGTCGAATGTGCCACCTCTCTCTATCCCTTCTACTTCTGAAAATATTTATTCTTTATATGATAATATCAAGGATGACAATCCTCCCCCACCATCTCGAGATCCTCCTTCAGCTCCTCAGATTCCAAAATGGGTCTACGATACTCGAGATGTAGCAGGTGCTCTTACAGGTGATCCTACAGATCAATGTCGTACACGTTCTCAGTTTGATAGAGCCTCTTCTTTACTAGATCAAGCTTCAGTGAATTATGATCTTGACACCTTTGCAGAAGCTTCAAGCCATCCAGATTGGGACACGGCAATGAATGAAGCATATCGTTCACTATTGGAAAATGATACATGGGACCTGGTTCCTCTTCCAAAGGGACGAAAAATTGTTAGATGCAAATGGGTTTACAAAACCAAGTTTGGACCAAATGGAAAAGTTGATAAACATAAATCTCGTTTTGTTGCTAAGGGTTTTTTACAAGTTGAAGGAATTGACTATACTAAAACCTTCTCCCCTGCTGCCAAAATGAACTCTATCCGCCTTGTTCTTTCCCTTACTACCTATTTCAAATGGATGTTAAATCCACCTTCTTGCATGGGGACTTGCATGAAGAAATCTATATGGAACAACCTCCTAGCTTTATATAAACATACTCCAACCTTGTATGTCGGCTTAAGAAATCCCTTTATGGTCTCAAGAAAGCCCCTTGGGCTTGGTATGCCAAAATGGATAGCTTTCTTTTAGATACTATCTTTTCTAGATGTCATTATGACAATACTATCTACACCAAGAAAGTGGGTAAGTATCTTATCATTCTTGTTCTTTATGTTGTTGATCTACCATGTGAAGTCCAGCCTTAAAAACAAGTTTGAAATGACGGACTTGGGACACTTGCATTATTTTCTTGGTCTTCAAGTCTTGTAATCCAAAGAAGGAATTTCCCTTTCCCAGTCCAAGTATGCATGTGATCTTCTACACCACTTTCACATGGAAGACTGTAAGCCAGTCCCTTCTCCTTTTCATTCTGGAGCCAAACTTTCAGTCACTTGTACTTCCCTAAGTTGACGCTACCTTATACTATCATCTTGTAGGAAAACTTATGTGTCTAACCCATACCTGTCCTGACCTTTCCTTGTTGTTGGCCTTATTACTTGGTTTATGAAAAACCCACATGAAATTCATTTGAAAGCCGCTAAAATAATACTTCGTTATGTTCAAGGTACATTTCAGTTTGGGATTCATTATAGTGCAGAAGCGTCTCCTCTATTGGTTGGTTTCACTGATTCCAATTGGTTTGGTGACCCTGATGATTAGAAGTCTACTGCATGTTATTTCTTCACTCTTGGTTCTAGACTTGTTACATGGGCTTGCAAGAAACAAAGTGACATTTCTCTTTCTTCAGTAGAAGCAGAGTATCGTGGCATCGTAGAAGCTACTAAGGAAGCCCTGTGGCTTCGTCAAATGGTGTCAGAGTTTGGCTTTCAGGAGCAGCATCTGACTACACTTTGGTGTGATAATCAAAGTTCCATTCAACTATGAAAATATCCATTCCAACATCAATGCAGCAAACACATTGAACTACACATGCACTTCATCAAAAATCTCATTCATGACCATGTTCTTGAAGTGCAATATTGTTCAACCAATGATCAAGTTACAGACATCTTTACAAAGGCTCTCACAGAGGCAAATTTTACTAAACATCGATTTATGGTTGGAGTTCAGGAGTTGCCACTAAGTGGGGATAGGCTCTAATGCCTCCTTCCTTCTCCTATTGTGTCATATTTGTATATCCTTCAATACTATCCCAAGTTGTTCTTAAGGGGGGATGTTAGGATATTCTGACACGGAAATAGTTAAGTATAACTTGGTCTAGTTTAGAGCTAGGTAAAGTGTGTTTCTTTACTATGTACTTTTGTAACTTACAATCTGATGGTCATGATATGTTCTAGACATGAAGTGATCTGACGATTCATCTCCCTCAGTATTACTGACACTTGATCCATGGCTTAACACCCGATTGGTCCATGATCTCTATTTAAATAGAATGGAGGTTCATTTGTAAGGTGATCGTTCATAAGAGAAGCTTATGTAAATTTTCTTTCTTTTACATTAATAAATTCCTGAAGTGGTCTCATTGGCTCAGGTCATGGACTATTTCCCTCTTTGATGGTTTTAACCATGTCAAGATACTGGTGTACTAATCTGTGATCTGTTTGTGAGCGATGTCCTTTGGTGTTCTATCTGAGGAAATTACCCTGTAAATTCCTACACTTGTGGAAGAAGCTTGGAACAAAATTGAACTTCAGCTTAGCATATTATCCACAATCTAATGGAAAAACTGAAGCTGTGAATAGGATTCTCATAAACATATTGAGGAGCCTTGTGGTGAGCATCCCAATTAGTGGGATTGTGTGTTATCTCAAGTTGAGTTTGCATACAATGATTCGCCAAATAGGAGCACATGGAAGAGTTTTTTTTATATCTTGTATGGAATGCATCCTAGAGGAGTTTGTGCACTGAGATATTTGGGAAAACTTGAACAAATGAGTGCTAATGGGGAAGATTTTGTAGCAGCAATGAGTGATTTACATGAGGAAATAAAACAGAAAGTACAAGAAAACAACTACAAGTACAAACAAAGAGAAAATTTAAGAAGAAGAGAGGTAAAATTTTAGGTAGGAGACATGGTCTTATCCCACCTCAGGAAGGAGAGATTGCCAAGAGGAGAATATAACAAAATCAAGATGAAGAAAATAGGACCTTGTAGAATACTCAAAAAAATTCTGCAAATGCTTATGAATTGGAGTTACCTATGGGAATAGGTATCTCACCTATTTTCAATTTGGTTTATTTGTATCCCTATCATATTGGTGATGAAGGTGCCACTACAAAAAATGAGAGCAGTGGAGGAGTAAGTGAACATATTTGGATGAACAAAATTCCTATGGAAGAATTTTCGAAGGCTGAAAGAATTTTGGACACTAGAGTTGCAAAGTACACCAGGGGAAATGAGTATCTAGAGTTTTTGGTGAAGTTGAAGGACTGTCCGATGGAGGATTCCACATGGAAGAGTGTTAGAACTCTACAAAAGGCAAGTTTCTCTATAGAGGAACTATTGAGAAAGAGCTCATGAATTTTTCTTCCTGGGGAGTTTGATGCAGGAGTGTTAGACCAAGCTCACGTTGAATAAATGGAGAATCGCTTGACAATGTGGTGGACTGACCACATGTTGAGTTGGAAAATCAAGCTTGTTGTTTTTGTTATCATTCTAAATATTTAATGTAAGTGTAGGATTGGGAGTAAGTCGAAGAGTCTAGGAATTAAGAGTTATTTCCATTGTAATTATTAGTTCACCATGGTTGTATTTTCATCTTCCCTCATTTGGATAAAGAGGAAACGAACCATTCACTGAGGTTTATGAATAAAAGAGGCATCGAATGAGGAGGAGGGCATCTTGTTAGGTCCCTATAATACTAGTGTATTCCCTCATTGTTATTAGTGTAGACCCCTTATTGTTATTGTTGTGCCCCATAGAAGCCCACTATTGTTATTGTTGTGCCCTTACATTATTATTGTTACGTCGACTCTGATTATATTGTGACACCTTAGACTCCTATATATAGAAAGGAGATTTTGTCATTTGAATCATCCAAGAAGTATTCATTTGTGTAATGAAAAGGAGGTTGCCCCCTTGAAGAGGCTTATTTTGAAGTCGTTTATATATCTCTTCTTCTATTTTGTTAGCTGGTTGCATAACATTTGGTATCAGATCTTTGGAATCTAGGGTTTTTCTACTTGAAACAAATCTTGTCTCACTACATTTTCGGAGATACAAACTGAGGAATTTAAGGTTTTTGGAGGCTCCAAAATTCGATCTCAAACAATTGACCTTGGGAAAATTGTCATATCCTTCTCTCTGAGCATCAAATTGAAATTTCATAAAACGTGACAGAAAGAGGACAGGCTGTAGTTTGTTGGGTATTGTTTTCAAGGCTGAAGTTTGAAACAGTGACATGTGGCACTTCATACAAGTTCAATCTACTGAACTTGTCTATAATCAAGTCATCGTGAGATATTTGACATAACCATTTCTTGGAGAATTCAATCTCAATCAAACCTATGGAGCTGGAAAGAGGACACAAAGGGCTACATCAGTACGAAATTTTATATCTTGAAGATCAAAAATTATAGATATACAACATATTCAATATCGATATCCTACAAAGCGAAAAAAAAGGGTGTGTAGTCTTTTTTAAAAATTCCATAAGTTTTGTTTGAAAAATTAGTTTGAAGTGATTCAAAGGGAATAGTGAAGCATAATTATCATTAATTGATGCCTCGAAGAAATAAAATGGAAACACCTAGTAAGTGACTTGAAGATCTACTATGACCCGTGAAGAAGAGGAAGAAATGCAACATGATATATCAAAATTACACAACAAAGTGCAACAAATTTTGCTCTCACAAAAAGTAACAGAAGCCAAGTTGGATGGCTTGAAGAATGGAATGGAAGCTAATATGGATGGTTTTAAGAATGGTTTAAAATCATACATGGAAGAAATTATGAATGTCAAGATAGATGGGTTGAAGGAAGGTTTGGCAAAGGGGCTAGAAGAAAGGCGTCCAAGTGGTGACAAGGCAATCCATGAAAATCACGATGAAGACAAAAGGAATATCAATTAAGATTCTAAAAACTCCAATGGGGGGTTTAAGAACCACCCCATTCCAAATATAGATATGAGGAATTTTAATGGCAAGGTTTTGGTAACTTGGATACTACAAATGGAGCAATAATTTGATCTGCATGATGTGCAACCCTCACAAAAGGTACAAATTGAATCTTTATATTTGCAACCCAATCATTTTGTATGGTATAAATGGCTTTGTTCTCGTAAACCATTTGTCACTTGGTCAATTTTTACGGAGGAAATGATAGCACATTATGAAGATGCAAAGAGCAACACCTTCTTTAGCCAATTGGTAAATCTCAAACAAAAAGGTTCAATGGCGGACCACATTGAATACTTCCAAAAATTGAATATTTGGGTAACTAATATTCAAGAGGGGCATAGGATTTATGCCTTCATAGGGACTTTAAAATATAACATCCAACATGAGGTTCACCTTTGGGAACCTGATTCATTGGAGAAGGCATTCAAGGTGGCAAGAAAAGTTGAAAGCAAAGTTATGGCAACAAGGAAGTCCACCACTCACAACTATAAAGATGGAATTATTGTTGCTCCTAGTCTTCCACAACCTATAGGTTTAACACCACAACAATTGGAGGAAAAAAGCGAAAAAGGTTTTTGTTACAATTGTGATAGAAAATACACTAAAGGTCATAATTGTGCTAAGAAGAAATTATTTTACATATATTTTGAAGAGGAGGAAGAAAAGGAACAAGAAATATCAAAAGAGGAGGATGTACACCAGGAACCAACCCCAAAGAAAGAAGAAATGAATCCGACCATATATTGTAATGCATTGGCGTGAATTACCATTCCTCAAACTCTCAAGATAGAATGATATATCAAGAAGAGAAAGGTAATAGTGTTGATTGATTCAGGTAGTACCCATAATTTTATTCATTGTAAGATATCTAAGGAATTGAATTGCTTCCTATATCTAGCACCAGAGTGTCAAATGATGGTTGCAAATGAAGGAACTATAAGTTTCTCTAGGAAGTGTCATAATATCAAGTTAACCATGGTGGGATATGTATTGAATAGTCCAATTCTTTCCATTCCGATGGGTGGTGCTAATGTTGTACTAGGAATCCAATAGTTACAATCTTTGGGGACGATAGCTTTCAATTTTCACGAACTTTTGTTGAAATTGTTTTGGGAAGGAAAGGAAGTTGAATTAAGAAGTATCGCGGGGAAACCAAGAAATATAATTAGCTCTAATAGCATGAAAAAGCTTCTAAATAAAGAAAAATATGGCATAATTTCACAATTATGCTCACTGGGGGTTCAAACATCAAAATCATCTATTTCTCCAGATCTCCAAAAAGTCTTAGACAATCATTCCAAGGTGTTTGAGACTCCCAAAGGCCTCCCACCTATTCATGACCATGATCATGCTATTCATTTTATTCTAGGAAATATTCTTCCAAACATCATGCCTTACAAGTATCCATATGCCCAAAAGAGTGAAATACACGTATGGTTGCATAAATGCTCGAGGGTGGTATAATTCAACCTATTCAAAGTTCTTTCTCTACTCTAGTAGTATTGGTACACAAGAAGGATGGACCATGGTGCATGTGTCCGGATTATAGGGAGCTCAACAATCTCACTATTAAAGATAAATTTCCCATTCTCGTCATTGATGAATTATTGGAGGAATTACATGGAGAAATTTACTTCACCAAGTTGGATCTTATTTCAAGAAATCGTCAAATAAGAATGAATATTGAAGACGTTATGAAAACAACATTTAGAACTCATGAAGGTCATTATGAATTTTTGTTCATGCCTTTTGGCCTTACCAATGCACCTTCTACATTTGAAGTTTTGATGAATTCCATTTCAAACCCTTCCTTAGAAAATTTTTGTTAGTATTTTTTGATGATATACTAATCTATAACAAGTTTTGGAAGGATCATGTTGACCATGTTGATAGGGTGCTCAAGCTATTGGAGGAGAAACAATTATATGCAAAAACCTCCAAATGTTTCTTTGGAGTATAGGAGGTGGAATATTTGGGTAATATTGTATCTCATGAAGGTGTTAAGGTATACCTTGAAAAAATTAAAGCCATTAAGGAATGGAAAATTCCCACATCCATAAAGCATCTGTGAGGATTTCTCAGGTTGACAGGGTGTTATTGCAAGTTTGTTAAGAATTATGGGATAATAGCATCACCTCTAACAACATTACTAAAGAAAGATGCATTTTATTAGACTCCAGAAGAAACTAAGGCCTTTGAGCATATTAAAGAGGCAATGTGCAATCACCGGTCTTAGTTGTGCCAGACTTCACAAAAACCTTTATTATGGAATGTGATGCCTTAGGAAATGGAATTGGTGTTGTTTTAATGGAAGAAGGAAGACCCATTTATTTTGAAAGTCATCCAATCAAAGGAAAGTAATTACACAATTATATTTATGAGAAGGAAATGTTGTAAATACTACATGCACTTAAGAAATGGCGACCTTACCTAATGGGAAGGCACTTCAAGGTAAAAACAGATCATGATAGTCTTAAATTCTTCTTAGAACAAAGAGTATCTTTAGAAGAACAACAAAAATGGGTCACAAAGATGTTGGGTTATGACTTTGAAATCAACTACAAAAAAGGGAAGCAAAATGTTGTTGCAGATGCACTCTCAAGAAAGGATGAGGATGTGGAAGCATTGCTTTGTGCCATTTCTATTATCAAACCATATTGGATAACTGAAACAAGGGATGAATGGAACAATGACGAAGAAGTGTGGGCACTCATTCAAAGGTTGCAACAAGATCCTATTACATCTGATACATTTAGTTGGAATAATGATTCATTGTGGTACAAAGATCGCTTATACCTTTGTAATAATTCCCAACTCAAACAAAAGATTCTTTTGGAATTGCACACCTCTACCTTAGGAGGGCACTCAAGATTTTTAAAAACTTACCACAAGTTTAAGAAGGAATTTTTTTAGGATGGCCTTAAATCTGATATTCAAAATTTTGGCAGAATGTTTGGTTTTCCAACAAAATAAAGTTGAGACAATTAAGAGCCCAGGTCTGTTACAACCTTTATCCATTCCAAGTTTATGTTGGGAGGAGGTTTCAATGGATTTTATCACAGGTTTACCCAAGTCAGAAGTAAAGAGTGTCATCATGGTGGTAGTTGATAGACTTACCAAGTATGCACACGTTTGTTGTTATATACCTAGGGGGGATAATATGGGGTACAAAGGGAGGTACCCAAGGTAATAATGTAATAATGGGATGGGCCATAGTAATAAATAAGGTGGTTAACCCATATCCTATAAGGGACCACAAGTAGTTAGTAATAACGTAATGGGCCCATGGTATTAGTTCGATGGTATGAGAGAACCATGGTAATGACCCATGGTACTGTATGTATGAGGCCTATATAGAGGCTAGAGACTCCACATGGAGATATGTCAAGGATTATTGTATGAACAGGCATATGGCTTGTGGAGTGTTCTCCTTCCTTAATGAGTGAATGTATGGTGTTGCCTTACCTTAAGGGTTTTGATCAATAAAGAATCATTGTATTTTTGGGTTTATTTCTATTATCTTATATTTTTGGATCAGACAAGTGGTATCAGAGCTATAACATTTGTGCATTATCTCATCCATTTAAATCTAGTATAGTTGCTACTGCATTTATGGAAACAATTCAAAAGCTACATGGAAACCCAAAGATTATTGTAAGCGACAGAGATCCTATTTTCACTGGAATTTTTTGGACAGAATTATTTTCTTGTCTGTGTACTCAATTAGCTCATAGTTCATCTTATCATCCTTAATCAGATGGGAAAACTGATACAGTGAACAAATGTTTGGAAGTATATCTTTGTTGCTTTGTATCTGATAAACAAACAAAATGGGTGAAGTGGTTACCACTAACTGAATGGTGGTATAACACTTCCTTCCATACTACAGCAAAAATGACCCCATTTATGGCACTTTATGGATATCATCCACCATCCATCACATCATCTTTAAGAGAAATTTCTAAGGTTCAAGCAGTGGAAGATCACATTGAGAATCAACAACAATTTCTCCAAAACTTAAAGGATAACCTCACTTTGGCACATAATAGAAGGAAACAACAGGCAGATCAACATCGTAGCGAAAAAAGTTTTGATGAAGGTGACTAGGTATTTTTACACCTACAACCATAAAAACAAATGTCTCTCAAGAAATCTAAGAAGGATAATAAATTAAGTGCTTTACAGTGAAAAATAAAGAAAGCATGACCTAACTCTCTAATCATGTGATTAAAAGAGTGAATATAGGTTGCGCGCAATGTGACACATTGCTTAACATGCCTTTTGAACGTGTAAGTGAACAACCCACAGGAAATGTCATCCGAGGGGACTTCAATCCTATCACAGAAGCCTAAAAAGGAAACTATGTGTCTTAAAAATTCTATTCTGCCTTCAGCATCATATTTAATTTGTGACAAGTCATTGATGACATCCTCCGACACTTCGAAATCATGAGCATGAAAAAAACATACCGGAGTTGAGATTTTGATCTAATTCATGAATGATGTGCAGAGATTCAAAATAGACTTTGAGGGTTTAGCTTGTCATCTGGCCCTCCTTCTAGCACCAGAAATATTGATGGTGTTGGACACACCAACATTCAAGGGGATCTCCTCAGTAAGAAGTCCAAACTAGACCTCAGACTATTTGGAGTAGGAGTCCCAACAGTGGGTTGTAATGTAGTGCCTTGAACGTAGTAGTGCACAGAGGTAAGTATGATAACTTTGGTCAGAAGCAAGTGTGTGACCTTGCAACGAGTCAAGTGAGATGCATGGGGGTTCTAACACAGAGGGGAAAAGTAAGTGTGTCCCTTAGAAGCCTATAATAGTATGCAGCCTGAAAGGAACACATGAGTGAAATGACATCACAAGATGAAAGCGGAATAGTCCACAAACCGAAGTGACGGGTTAATATAACAACACGCCTTCAACAAGATTCATACAATTACATACAAAATAGTTCATAAGAAAATGTGTAAGTTGAACAACATACATTACTAAAGTAACCAAAATAGTGGAACTACAATAACAACATATGCATGAAAATGTGTTGGCTCAGTTATATTATTAAGTGAAACTTCCATCCATACATACAGTGTACACCATTGACAACCACTAGCACCAATAGTGGAACATTACAGTCAACACCGCTTGCTCCTCCAAAGAAGTGTACTTGCTCTATGTTGTGGAGAAGCCAAGGATTTTCACAATAATCCCAAGCCTTCTCTAAGCCTAAGCCTAGCCAGAAGCTTGGCTCCCAAAATCCTATTCTATGAGTTATGAGGTTCTAATTATAACAAAGGGTGGGGTGACCCTTGACATTCCCCTTTGACTCTTTGAATACCCTCATGACTCTTCAACTTCTTCACAAATAACTCTTTACATTACATAGTGACTATTCACATTACACTAATGACACTTGGAATTTAAATTACAACATATTTACAAATAATATACATTTTCCACATATACCCATGTGAGACAAAATGGGCTAGACACAGCGTAACAAGACAAAACATCATGACTCCGAAGTTTAGGTAAATACCAACTTGACAAACTCCACTTGATGCTTCTTGGTCATGCACTGATGCTAAGCTTGGTATTGCGTGATGGTGTCCCCAAACTACTTTATGGTGCCTTTCTGATAGCGGACTCTTGCCTCCATATATTCCATGTATATGACCTTGGAACCTATTTCTAACTCATCTTGAAGCATATGCAGCATGGTGTTGACCATGACAGGACCACTAATGTACTTCTGCATGTTTTTTGTGCTCAGCTCCAAGTCATCATTGGTGGCCTCTCATCTTAGCTGCTCTATGTACCTGTTGATCTCTAGCCAGACCTCATTCTTGTGTATGAAGCCTGTATGTTGCTGACGAATGGGGCAAGATGCTCATAATTCTGGATCAACATCTGGACCTTTTCTTTGTCTAGCTCTTCTTGTGGTTTCATCATCTTTGGCAAGTGAAGCAGGGCCCCTTTGTACCATATTGTCCACTCTTGCACATGAGTGATGGCACCATGTATGTTCCTAAGAGTTTGAACAAACTCCTTACTCCATTGCTGCAAGCCATGCACATGGAAAACTGCTTTGTGCACAGTGACGAATTCATCATAGAGTTTTCACATGGTGGTATCAAGTGATGATACTACAATGAGTATCGCTTTCCTCATCTTTGTCATTGCGGAAACTGCAGTCTACTCTCGAGATTGTTCTACCTCTTGCCTGGCTATCTATAAGTTCTTTGTCAGTTTTTCATTCTTGGCCAACAAGTACTTGACATTGGATCTTATTGCTATGACATTAGCCAAAGTTGCTTCAGATGGGGCGGTTGGATGCTTCCTGGTGTTTGGAACTATCACCCTTTCCTTCATGAAGGCAGGTGATGCATGATCATCTGGAAAGTGCTTCCTTCACACCTGTACAATATTTTTCTACAACTTGTCAAATGACAGATTATACACATCCATGACCAGATTATCATCAAGGAGGACAGCATCTCCTTATTCGCTCGAGACTAGTTCTAACAATAGAGGTGGTGAAGACCGAGAGGTGGCCTTGGGTGCTTTCGACATGATTTTAGTGTCCTCATTATGTGGCTCCTGCTCTAACTCCATGTCTATATACTCAATCAACTATTCAATATTCTAAGCCATTTCCCAATCCTGCATCTGGTCACTATCTACCTCAGTTGTTGGTTGTTCTGACTCCTCAACCTATATGGACGTTGTTTTCTCTATCATTGCACCTTGCCTTTATTCTTCCTCCTATTTCTTATTTTATTCTCTTTCTCTTCTTCTCATCTCTTGTTCCTCCATTTTCTTCTCTGTCTCCTGCAACTCTAGTTATGCTACCTGCAAGCTTTGCTTTTCTCTTTCTCCACTTTGTTATCGGTGTCCTCTATTTCCTTTTGCTTCCACTACCAAAGTTGTCTACATGAATATTGAATACACTTTTACTCTGTAACTTTGTTCTCCATATATTATGTTAGCAACTTCCTCTTTCCATGATCTTGTACTAGATTGTTTCCTTCTACTACTGCTGCTAGACTTGCTTATATTAGAAATTTAACTCACACTTACTCAACTGCTTCCCCAGTACTGATTCCAATGTTGTTTCTAGAGGTAGCTCTCTTTGGTGCCATGGTACAATTACTATTGGAGAGAAGTGCTTTACGAGTGTGGTGCCTATGGGGAAAAAAGGACACTCATGGCAAGCAAACATTAGCTCTTACAAATCTAACTTCCCAGCATGATCAAGCAACAATGATGGAATCCAATGAGGGGGATTGTGAAATTTTTACCAACAAGGGTGACTGACCGACTGTCAGAACTATGCACTACACAGTCCCAGCTATCAGTGTGAAGGCTTGATGACTAGAACTGTGTAATACGCAGTTCAGTCTGTGATGGAGCCTGGGAGAGACTACGCATTGCATAGTCTCAGTGACAAAGCTGGGAGACTGGCTCCTAGAACTTCATAGTGTGCAGTTGGAGCCAGTCCAGGACAACCTCTAGACAATTCTAAAAGCTAAGGCAGAGGCCTTGAGCTTCCAAATTACGTAGTGCATGCAAGTGAATGTGAGATCCGGGCAAGGGGAGCCAGATCTTTCGAAGGGGAGTGTGAAATCAAACAGATCTTAAGGATGGTGTGATGTTGAGTGCAGATCTTATTGAGAGATAATTCATGCAAGTAAAACAAGTGCAGGGATCAATCAAAAAGAAGGAGAACGAAGCATGTGGAGAGAGTTGCGACAACGGTGACTGTTAGTGCAAAAATAGGTTAATTCATGTGACACTTGATAAAGGTAATGAAAAACCTAAAAGAACACTTCTACAAGCTAAAAAAAGTTAAAACACTAGTAGTCACTCAAAAAAACAAGTGAAAAAACACTCTCACAGGCTAAACAAGCAAAAGAAACAGAAAAGGTGGCAAAAGACGATAAAAGCAAAACTCACCCGGAAAAGTGACAACGATGCTCCGAAAGTTCCTTGATCTCCTTAGGCATGCTAGAGCTTGATGATCCAGTACAAAAATGATCTCTATAGGCATATATTACATCAAATTGAGTAAAATTGGAATTCATGACGGGCATGCCTAAGATCAAGGACAAAAGCAACACCCGACGGGAAATTCTAAAGATAGCATTGTGCCACCTTCAGAAAACTAATAATAGATCCCTACTTCCTAAGGATTCTTTTTTCTTTTCTAGGAAAAAATCTTCCATGCATTACTGTCACACGGAATGAGTCGTTAGTGCGGACACAACCGACCTCCCTAGAAGCCTAAGACTTTCTAGTGACAAACAAGACAAATAAGAGCAATCCTTCACTAAATATGCATTTACAATATGAGAAATCAAGTGTTTAGATCCTACCTGTAATCCAACGCTGTTGTAGTAGTCCAGCTTCGTTGATCCGGATGAGCTCCTCCTTCCCTTCGAAACCTGCATTCACTAACAATCAAACGATTAAATAGCACCTGAATATCACATAAAATAAAACATATTTAACATATAGACCAAGGAGTATATGAAACAACTCATAAATAACAAATTGTTGAGAAGAATGGACTAATTTGTATTAAAAGGTAACAAAAGGAACCATTACAACCTGAGCCTTGGTGTTGTGCAAGTCCCTCCCAGGGTCCACAAGAGTTCTCCTTTACTCTGATCAGCTCACCCACTTCCAAATAGAACAAGCAAAGATGGCAATCTCTCCTCACAAGCTTCTACAAGGAAGTCCTAATTCCAGCAGCATCTACCGTTAGGAATGTTCAGCTTTCAACCTCCCCTCCCTCTGGCCCAATGCCTGTATTTATAGTGCTCTAGAGGAAGTTAATTAGTTCCACCATGAATGGGATAAGCCCCTCTTTCAATGGGATAGCTCCCCTCTTCATGGGATAAGTTCCTCTTTCTTTGGGTACATGAACCATCTCGAGGCACTTCATACACGTCAAACAAGCTTCTAGAATGCTCTAGAAATGACCACAAGTAACTTTTTTAAGATGAAACTCACGCCTTTTGACCTTTACAGGGGTACGCACCCACCCCTTTACATACAGAGAGTACAAGTACGCAGGTATTGTGAACTTGGGTTGCGTACACGCAGGTAAGGCTAAGAGAAACTGCGTACCATAGATAATTGACTTTAAATGACTTTTCTCTCTTTCTTGGAGTTTGACATGAAGAGCAGAGGTATGAGACTTGCCAAGGAGGATAGTATGACAGTGGATGGAGCCATACTAACTGCAAATAGTCATGGTGACATTTTTTAGTGTAACAGATTGCCCCCTAAAGTGCGAAGCCTGTAGTAGATTAGGGTTTCATATGATCTAGGAAGGGTGAAGTACTTTATCATTTCAAGGAGTATCTTGCAGAGAGCCTGGTCAGAACCTGCAAATATTCAACACAAAATACATATATAAGATGATATCATCGCTGAGGTAGGCATTCCTATACTCAGATTGAAAACTTTAACTAACAATCTAACTACTGCTCTGAGACAAGAATGATTTTGCAGTACATCACAATCATAGACTTTTGTAGACACAGTATGGACGCAGCCATCTGTTTATGATAAGTCTACTATATAATGAATACAAAACTCCTCGCAGCCTGGATGGTGGAAACTAGATCCAGGGTCTTCATTTCTACTTCCCGAATTGGTACGATTCTATCCATGCGAATAAATGAGTTGATGTCGAACATGGTAGAAACCACTTGATTACCAGTCGATGATGTAAACTGTTAACAAGTGTGAGAGAGACCACCAGTGATGTCAATGGTTCTCAAAGTACCCAGTACAATCCATGAAATGTGAATGAATGGGTTGATGTTGAACACGTCACGGAATCCTTTGATCGAAAGTCAATGATGTAAACTGTCGTCAAAGGCGAGAAACCTGCCATTGATGCATGCAGACTTCAAGGTACTGACGATTTCTAAGTCATCTTTCTAGATAATGTGCTGATGTCGATAGAAAGCGACCCGTTGCAGGAAAGCCCACAACACGAAATCATTGTTCAAGTTGAAGAAATGTTGCTGTAAGGACTGACTCAGGGATGGTCAAATGGATGACAAGTATTTTGCATATGAATGGTTTATTTGCAGAGACCTCTTGAACACATAACGACACGACAGATGGCTTGGTGACGATTGACCCAAAGTTAATACCCAGAAACGGTTGAAGACTTTCAAAGTGGTTTGATCAACTTTAAGGCAAAGGATTTCCCAACCCAGGTGAATGAAAAGTGTCATGTTCAAGAGCGGTGATAAGGTTCTTCTGTAACAAAGGATAACAAATAGGTTCATTCTTCTCTCTTTTCCCCCACCATTTCTGGCAAGTACCTCTTTATTTTTTACAAGCTTGAGGAGGATAACATATGCTTGGTTATAAGCTCATCCTTCGAATGAGTCCAACTTAGTTCAGATTCGGACCCTAAGAAGGAGTGGTCCGTTCCTGTTTGTAATCGAACAGGTCCTTTACTGTGAAATTTTAACAAGTCCAGTATAGGAGAAACTCGGCGTTTTTCAATTTTAGAGAGTCTGAAAAAACTAAAGAAAACTCCAAGGTGAACTTTTTCGTAAGTTTGTGTCTCCCAAGCCCGAAAAAGTATAAAATAATACCTGAGAGAACCGCTTGATCTTGCGACCAAGGAGTACTTTCATGATTAATGCCTTTGACCTGAAAAGTAAAAAGTGATCAGAGGCATGTCGTTTTATTTCCAGTATCGAATTTGAAACGACAAAAATCCGGCAATCTTTTCGTGTTTTTACGGTCAGAAAAGGGATGTAAGAGGACCGTCTTTTAATTCCATTTTAACGAGTGTAAAAGAAACGCTCGGCAATCTTTTCATGTTTTAGGAGTCAGAAAAGGGCTTAAAAGATGACTTTGATGTCTTGGTTCGTGAAAAATGATGATTTTACCCTAAAGTCCTTTTGTCCTGCACAAAAACAACACATTACTCATACCTGTTTAAGATGGGCAAAAAATACATTGAAAAATATCTTTTCATGGTAAAAAATAAACAAACTTAGCATTCATTCATCCAAAAAACCTATAAAAAGACTTTTTACCATGTCATTTTTACCATTTTACTGTTGAGGATGAGAAAAGGGCTTTTGACAAGAAACTTCCCGTGGACTTTGCGGAGAATCTGACCGTCAGAATCGAGTGCCGTCTCTTTCAGGTATTTCACAACATCCTCCTCTTCAATTTCATCCGTTTAGAATTCCATTTTAAGTTTTAGTTTGATTTTTTAGAGGGTTTGGGGTTTTAGGGTCCGCTTTTCGGGGGACGCAGGTGCCCCATGGGTGACCTGCGTACCCCAACATTTTCGTATGTGGGAAAATGGTTGGAGTACGCAGCCCACCTTCAGAACAGCTACGTACCCACGCTCTGTTTTCTGAACGCGGGGTGCGTACTCCGCGCAAAACGGATTTTCAAAACCCAAACTCAAAACCTAACCATCAAAATTTGATTTAATGAATTCTAATCAATGTTTTTTGGTGTGTAGATTGCCCACCATGCTAGATTGGCGTGAAAGAGAACACGAAGATGTCGATTTGGCTGCAATAGGTCATCAACCTTCCATTGATGCTTTAAAGGCATGCGGTCTCTACAAGTACTGGGCCATACCTGGCATGAGGGCCCAGGTGCCATTCTTAGAGTGGCTGGTTGAAAGGTGGAACATTCAGGATCAATGTTTCTACATCGGAGAACACCAGCTCGAGATAGAGCCCTCCGATATATATTTTCTCACTGGCTTGCCTAACAGGGGTGAGCAACTGTCTCTATTCGGGACTAGGCCGGGTGGCCAATCCCTTGCTAGTCTCGGCTAGAGTGGTGCAACAATCAAAACCAGGAGAAGGGGATAGAAATCAAATACATATCCCGACCTGAACTTATGGTAATTGCCTTTACAGTTACCAGACTTTGCGGTGCTGCCGCTTTGCACATAGCCACTGGTTCCCAAATGCGGATGGCTATAGATTGCTTCCGAGGCACCATTTTCAACTGGTGCGATGCTGTGCTGGCCAATATGAAGGGCCAACTGACTAGGGCAAAGAACGGACAATTGAAGACCTTTGGATATGGGCCTTTAGTTGTGAGCTTTGCCCTAGAGAGAGTTCCAATGCTGATCCCCCAGCATCTTACTGTTCCAGTTGGGCCTCCTCGGGAGCCTAAGTTGACGCGATGGGTTTCGGTAATGGCCCGGCATCCTGATGAGGGAGCGGGAGTTGTCCGATTTCCTGCGGGTTACTTTCACTGGTTGGAGGACTAGGTCTTTGCGATTCAGGATTTTCCTTATGCCGGAGTAGATTTTCGCAATGATCTGGACATGGTTCTTCCACAGGGAGAACAATGGGACGACAGAGGTACTTCATTTTTCACAAGTTTTTAAATTATCTATTTTTTTTTTGTTTTTTATATATCGTCTCAAAACTGACAGTGACAAATTTTCAAAATGCAGATGTAGGCCCACGGCGTCCGGCCAATCTCCGGGCTTTTGAGAGAAGAGTACCAGTTGCACCGGCACCAGCCCCACAGGATGCGGCCGCAGAGACCTTAGCTGAGCTGGAACAGGACCTAGAGCGTCTCACCACGGACATACCAGAGACGACTATAGACGATATTCCTATCCGACTTCAGCGCTATGTGGTCGCAGTCCCAGGACCTTTTAGGAGGTTCCTGTGTAGGGTAGCGCGGGCAGTGGTCTCGTATAGAGAGCACCACCAGTGATTGGCTAGTCACTTTTTGTAGACACATGTGACATTTTTGGTTTTTTGTACTTATCATTTTTGCCGATCATAAGGTGTTTTTCAACCTATGATCGAAGACGATGTATGTTTTTTGACACACTCCTATCTATATATATCATTATTACCGGCTTATTTTGTTAAACATGTGTGATGAAATGTCTATAAATTTACATTTATGATTGTTACAAATGTCTATTTAACATTCGAGACACCATTGCATCTGCTAATGTATTTAAAGACCTTGGAATATGCTGATATTCAATGTAATCAAATTCACGTTCCAAGAGACGCACCCTCAAAAACAATCTTAATAACACCGGATTTCTAATGGCATAGACTCTATTAAGCTGTAATACAACGAGTTCAGAATCTAACCTCACTATCAAACTCCGAATCCCAAATGAAATAGATTCAGATAATAATTCAATCACTGCACTGTATTCTGCAATGTTGTTTGTTGTTTGACCGAGGCTCACCCCATGCATAGAAACTAACTCTTCAGAGGGCGAATAGATAACCCAAGCTGCGGAAGAGATATTCCGTGTACTACGAAAAGCACCATCAGCAAATCCAATGTACGTTTGGAGAGGCGTCGACATCTGCAATATCAAGAGTAAAACCAAGATAAGCCAGAATAATGACGAAAAACACACTCTCTAAACTAATCACACTTGTCTAAACCAAACACACTGTCTAAACTAAGCACACATACCAGCTAGAAAGAAAAGACTAACCTAACTAAAATCTCCATACCCGACATTTAAGCATAATACCTCTTTAGGTAAAGTCCGTTTCTGGGTTTACCCAAAGAGTCCCCGTCAAAGTCTACCAGCTCATAGGCCCCTTTTGCTAGCTTTCTCTTGACAATGTAGGGCCCATGCCACATAGGAACGAATTTTCCAGCACCTAACTTATCATTAGCTTGATCATATAACAACACTAGGTCTCCTTCCGAAAAATTTCGAGGGGTCACATTCCGATCATACTGAGCTTTCATTCGATTCGCGTGAGTCTCGATTGCTAAAGCAGCTTCACGTCGAGTCTCATCTAATTTAGCTAAGTATAACAGACGCTTCTCCTCTTCGGAAGTAGCTGGAAGTAATTCGATGGCCATTTGCAGTGACGGGATTTCGCATTCAATGGGTAGCACTGCTTCCAAACCATAAACTAGTTGGAAAGGAGTGAATCCTGTTGATGTTTTCACTGAGGTTCGGTATGCCCAAAGCGCTGAAAATAACATGTTGTGCCAATTCGACCGATGAATACCAATGATCCGTCGGATCATGATAACTAGAACTTTGTTGATGGACTTAACCAAACCGTTTGCTTGAGGATAATAAGGAGTAGAACTATCATGGTGTAAACCAAGCTGGCTTGTAAGTTCGGTCATCATAATGTTTCAAAAATGGCGTCCATGGTCAGTGATTATCGCTTGTGGGACACCAAACCTAGCAATAATATGATTGAATATGAAAATCGCAGTTGTCTTGCCAACTGCTTCGAATGTAGGCATCGCCTCGGCCCCCTTAGTAAAATAATCAACCGCAAGGATGATATACGCATGCCCCCCGGCCGAGTGAGGGTTACATGTAATAAAATCGATACCCCATTTAGCAAAGGGACCAACGGCAATTATAGGGTGGAGAGGAGCAGGTGGTGCGCGCATCTTGCGATCAAACACTTGACAGTTGTGGCATTTCCGGACCGCAATGATACAATCTTTAAACATGGACAGCCAGAAATAGCCAGCACGCAACACCTTCTGAGCTGTGGCATACCCAGACATATGACCGCCACATGCTCCAGAATGACAGTCATTCAAAACCCTTTCTGCCTCTTCATGAGTTAAGCAACGACGAAAAACCAAGTCCGCCCCACGACGATAAAGAGTATCTCCAATAATTCTGTACTGTTGGGACTGGAATCGAATTTTCCGACGTTCCGACTTTGAAGCTTCGGGCCGAAAGGATTGGGTTTGGAGATAGACAATTATATCCCCATACCACGGATCTAAAGTGCTGATAAGAAACAAAGATTCGTCCGCAATGGGTTCCTCTGCCACAGTTTCCGTGTCAGCACGCGGGAAGTCACACATCAATTCCGCAAAAACTAAGGATTTCTTAGACTTAGATTTTTCGAACTCCAAATCGAACTCCTGCAGGATAACAATCCATTTGGAGTACTTGCCCCCTAGCAATTGTTTAGTCAAAATATAGATCATAGGGTTGCAATCTGAAATCACTGTAGTTTTACGGAGAAGAATGTAATGACGAAAACGTTGGATAGCCTGAACAGCTGCCAGGGCCAATTTCTCCACATGCGAATATTTTAGCTCAGTGGGATTTAACGTCCTACTAAGATAATATATCACATGTTCCATTCCGAATTCGTCTTCCTAAACTAAGACCATTCCAATGGTGGAGTGGGAGGCGGCGAGATACAAAAAGTAGTCCTGGTTGTAGTTGGGAGGATGCATCAACGGTGCATGAGTCAACACGTGCTTAAGTGCATCAAAAGATTTCTGAGCTATCTCATCCCAAGAGAATTGAGCGTTTTGTTTCAACAACCGGGTGAAACCCTTTGTAACCTCGGCGTAGTTAGGAATGAATCGACGTAAAAAGTTTGCTTTCCCCTGCAAACTTTGGAGTTGGCGCAAACTCGAAGGAGGAGGTAATTTGATGATAGCTTCGACCTTCGAGGGATCGACGCGGATACCGGCTTTTGAAACGACAAATCCTAGCAATCGTCCCACTTCTATGTAGAAGACACATTTGTGTGGGTTCAACCGAATTCGATAATGCCGACACCTCATAAAAATAGCGCGTAAGTGGACGAGGTGATCAGCTCGATGTAAAGAATGAGCAGGCAAATCATCGAGATACGGTTGCACAATGTGTTTGATGTCGTGAAACGCGTAAGACATTGCCCGTTGGAAAGTGGCTCCGGCATTCTTAAGTCCAAAAGGTAATTTGCAGTAAGCAAATGTCCCCCAGGGACAAATGAAAGCCGTTTTTGGTTGATCGGCAGGTAGAATATTGATTTGGTTGTAACCGGAAAAACCATCCATAAAGGAAAATATTTCACTGCCGGCACAATCATCAATTATTTGATCGATATAGGGCGTGGGATAGTTGTCTTTTGGACAAGCACGATTTATATCCCTATAGTCGATGCATATTCTTATTGTTCCTTGTTTCTTGTTAACCGGAACAATATTCGATACCCAATCCGTTAACGGGATCGGATAAATGAAACCTGCTTTCAACAGCTTCTCGACTTCTGCTTTAATCGCAGCAGCTTTCCTAGGGTGTATCTGACGCAGACGTTGCCGAACGGGTTTAGCGTTCGGGTAGGTCTTGATTTCATGAACAACAATGGAGGGATCAATTCCTGGCATTTCCTCATAGGACCAGGAAAACACGTCGCGGAATTATTGAAATAGGACCTTGTATGTTTGAATTTCGTCATCTGTACATGAGGCACCTATATGAATGTTTTCAATAACTCCGGTTTTAACTGAGATGTCAATGGCAATAGTTTGGGAAATGTTTCCCAAATTCAACTCTGAATCAGGATTTTTCATGGGATTCTGAGCGTCCTTGACATATTCAGCTGTAAAAATTGATGAAAAATCATTTTCAAAGTCATCACCCTCAGGTAAAAACGAAGATCTATGATGAAGATCTTCCCATGGTAGATCGTCTACACTTAGGATTTCGCGAAGTTGTTCGTCAGATGACATGACTTCAGGAAACGTTATCCGTTATGAGGTTGATGTGAAAAGTGATTCCTCACGGACCACATTCATTTGGTCGATTTGGGTTGAACGCGAGTCGGTAAAAGACTGCACGACTTCATAAGCAATTTCATATGGACTCAAAGGCATGGCATCACCGAATGAGTCTATCTCAGATTCAGATGGGACAATCCAAGGATCATCGTAAATAATAGTGTCTGAAGTAATCATATGAATGGATGCGAATGAAGGGTCTGCATTGATCGAAGGAAAAGGAAAAGTTCCCAGTAAACCGAAATCTTTAACTAATCCTACACCAACATCCTTGTAAGGGATAGTCATTTTACCGACATGCTGGATACTCTCTGAAGAGGCTGGGTCGGATGAAAAGTAAGCCAGCTGGTCTATCATTACGATCTTACCATTGTGTGGAAACTTTATAACTCTAAAGACCGATGACACGACCGCTGTCATAGCGTAAGACCAACTACGACCCAAAAGAAGGTTGTAGTCTAGAGGGGCATCAACCACCTCCACATCTAGACTAACGGTTTTTCCTTCAACCCCTATAGGAAAATCCTATAGAATGCCAAATGGATGGAACCCACGGCCATCAAAGGCCTTAAGAATCGTCGGGGATTGGTTCAGTGAAGGAGAACCAAGCGATCTCCAACACTGAATCGACATAATACACGTAGAAGCTCCTTCATCAATTACAGTCTGATGAATAGGCCTGTTTTTGGCTATCACTGGAATCTGGAAAGCCATCTGATGAGGGAGACGTGGTGTACTATTTTCTAGATCAAAGATTATCAGGTTCGGGTCCTGAATATCAACAGCTCCTATAGCCGACAAGAGTAATTTTCGTTGTGCTGGGCATGATTGCAGCACTTCCAAAGCCGACATTGCTGAGGGTGAAACAGCTAAACCGTCAACAATGTTATAATTCTAAGCTGCTCTCGCATGTGGATTGAAAGCAGACTTTTGAAGTATACCCTCGGCGGGCGGTTTGATTACCAAGTCCGGGTTAGGTTTCTTGATCTGTAGTGAATCGGAACTGGGAGCTGAGGTTGATGGATTAGAATGAGAAGATTCTGCTTCTTTGCCATCAACGGGACTCTTACTACCATAATCTTGCGATCGAGTCGCAATCCGTACATGAGACATCATCAATATGGGTTCTTCACTGGCATTCGAGGAAGAACCTATCATTTTACTCTCCTGCTTTGGAAATGGATCTTTCAAAACAGCAGGAGTTGGGGAACCTTTAACGATTTTCACAACCTCCGCCCGATGGGGGCAATCTCTTGTGAAATGATCTTCTTCACAAATTAAACAAGGATAGCGAGGTTTGCGCTTTTCGTCGTTAGATTCTGACTTCTCTTTTTTCTCCTTTGGAGCCTTGTCTGCTTTGTCCTTCTTCTTGCCTTTCTTCTTACCACCGTTTTTTGATTTAGCCGTAGATGACTCTACAGCGTGAATGTCGGTGGTAATTTCAGGAGAAGACTCTCCTGTCGGGGAGTCTGGTAAGGTTATTATTGGAGAAGAATTCTTTGAGGATTTCTTCTTAATTTTAGTATTCACCGTACCAATCATGCCATCAGCAGCATGAGACCCCAAAGGAGCATCAGCGATTTGATTCGACTTAGGAAGATCTGGGATCTTCTCGTGCAACGTACCTGACTGAGTGTAAACTAAGTCAAGGTACTGCGCTTGAGCAATGACTTGCTCCTCAGTAACTACTCCGGCCTTAGCTACGTCTTCAGTAATCTTCGGTAATAATGATTTAACAAACCATTCAGCTAGGATTTGGTCCGGGATAAAAACTTTCACTAAACGTCTTCGACGTCTCCATTCATGGATATGATCGGAAATATAAGTGGACGTCGATTGTTTTAATGAAGTTAATAACTCAGTACCATTATCGTATCTGACCGGCAACTGAAAATGAGTTAGGAACGAGGTAGCTAACTGGCTGAAATTGTAAAAGAGGACTGTGGTAACTCAATGTACCACTTGGCCGCAAGACCAATGAGCGTACGCTGGAAAAGACGTAAGCGGATCGAATCATCTGAGATAGAATTTGAAGCACACCAGAGGTGGTAAGTCATCACATGATTTGACGGATCCTCTCCAAACTTACCTTCGAACTTGGGTATATCACTGGGCAACTTATTAGGCATTGGCGGCCAAAACGGAAGATAATTGATTGGATCGTTCGTTAGGCGCGTCAAGTCGGGTAAATCCAAATTTGCGATAAACAGTAATTGCCGGTTAGGATCTCTAAAACTCTGGGTCACAATACCAGTTCCAGGAGGAGGATATC
The DNA here is from genome assembly GCA_031772625.1 of Pinus tabuliformis. NCBI lineage: Eukaryota > Viridiplantae > Streptophyta > Pinopsida > Pinales > Pinaceae > Pinus > Pinus tabuliformis. The sequence continues at coordinate 58,980,892 of CM062804.1, forward strand.
CAGGATAACTAGGAATAGGAATCGCGTTCGGGATATTATATCCTCCTGGAAAAACAGGATTAACCGGACCGTACTGGGGTTGTTGAGGTTGTTGATAAGTGTACCCAGGATACAGTTGATACTGGTAAACCGGTTGTTGGACAGCAGGACCGAATTGGTACTGTCCCTGGTACTGTTGATAGGTAAATTGAGGTTGACGTGTTACAACAGTACTTAAACCAGGCTGCCCTACAGGCATCTAGACCGTGGTTTGAATCGTAGATCCGGACAACGGTAAAGATGTCTGAGGAGAGGTTGCAGAGACAGTAGAAACCGGAGCTGTCGATACTCCAGAAGTAAGTGCGGTAGATGTTGCGGTAGTTGCAGCAGTCGTTTGAGATGGAGTACTAGGTGCAATTGGCGGCTGAGTAACTACCGAAGTTACAGAAGTTTGAATATTTGACTGGACGGGTTGCGGTTGCTGGGGTGAACCAGAAACTACGGGTTGTCCAGTTTGAGGTAACAACTGTATACTTGGTTGCAACACCTGTTGACCTTGTGATGGATCCCACACTATCATTCCGGGGTATTGACCCGTAACAGGTTGAGGATACTGAGATCCGTAACCAGGTTGAGGGTAAGATTGATAATTGACAGGTACATTTCCTATACTTTGAACATAAGCTTGACCTTGAGGTGGTTGATAACCTTGACTCGAGTATTGACCTTGAGGTTGATAACCTTGAGGTAAATACTGATACTGGGGTTGACCTTGACCTTGAGGTTGATACCCTTGAGGTAAATATTGATACTGAGGTTGACCTTGGGGTACATATTGAGGCTGGGGTTGACCTTGAGGAATGTATTGTACTATGGGTACATACTGTCCTTGAGGTTGCCCCCCAGACACAATTTGTGTACCTTGAGGTTGCCCCCCAGGCGTTAATTGAGGCTGCCCCCCAGGCGGTAATTGGCCACCTTGAGGTGGAGAACCGAGAACTGAACCTGACATCGTGTAAATGTCTCCTACGCCCAACGGCTTATTACCATTGTTTCCAGCTAATAACCCATGTTCAATGGGTTGAGGAGATGCTCCCGCAAAAGTACCAGAAAGTGACTGATACCCGGCGGGAACAGAAGGACCGCCGTGCAAGAAAGATTCAGGAGATTGAGTGAACACGAACGACTGACCAGACATATTTACAGGAGTATAAATACCTCCAGGTGGAAAAGGAGTACGAGGTGGAGAAAAACGTATCCCTGAGTTGTCTAAATAATTGGTTAACGAAAGGTACCAAGTAGTACTTCTAGGAGGACTGTAAAAGATAGATTCACGCTCCCTTAGATCAATAGTAGGTTGATCTTCAAGGATAGATATGCCTAATTCTTCCTCTGGAGCAAGTTCTTCAATAGCTATCAAACCAGTAGGAAGATTTTCGGTGATGACTCTTTCTACCCTAGGTGAATCTGGTACACTAGAAGTTGGAGTAACAGGTTCAGATACTTCAGGTTCTTCGCTTATATCACTAGTATATGAAAAACTACCAGCAAGCTCGGAAACAGCAACTGCTTCAGGATTATAACCTGTTTCTAGACCTTGGTAATCTGGATGGACTACCAATGACGATTCTCCTTCTTCAAGTGAACCTACTTTACTGCCACTAGGAGTAACAAGGACCTTTAAACCTTTGTAATGACTCGGGATGTCTTGAGGAGGTTCACCCCGAAGTCTACGGGATTTCCTCAACAATTCGGCCACAGAAACAACCTCAGGAGACTTGCCCCGAAGTCGACGGGACTGTCTCGGTAATTCCGCCACAGTTAAAAACTTTTAACTACTGCACACGCAAACAAAGTAAAATCTCAAAGCAAACCACCTAAAGTCTCTAAAGAACCAAACAAATTTGAATCACACGCCTAAAGAATCTAGGGCCTCAAACCAAGCACAAACAGTAGCCTTCCGGACCAAAAACGCTAGTTAGAGATGAAACCCAACATCGCCGGATTCAGTACAGAAGTGGCGGGTGGAACAGTTACCCCGGCAACCTACTTAATGAATAGACCGGCACAAGTTCCTCCATTTTAACCGTCTCGAGTGAAGTGAACCCCCCGGAAAATCCAAGTGAGTCTAGCCGACGTCTGCTTCAGGTACAGTGGGATCTTCCCTCCACCGTCACCTCGGTAGAATCCTAAAGATAATGGTCACTAAGGTTACCAATAGCAACAAATGCACCTGGGGGAACAGTCTACACTCCGACAGCACGCAAGGGCAAAGTATCAAGATCAATCCCCTTGCCGGCTCCTTGACAATAATCCAAGGTTTACGGACAAGTGACCCCTGGCTCCTCGACAATGGTTAATCCGAGGTTTACCGTTTGTAATACGTGCGTGTCTGGCGTCGTTCCCAACGAGGGAGGATTGATCCCCTCACTGGTTCGGACACGAGCTCGTGCTTCTCCTTTAAGAGGAGCTTTCCCAGAGTACAAATGAAACAATTGGATTTATTCTATCACAAGATAAGCTACTTGTTTGGTTTTGTTGTCTTGGAGAGTTAATTACTCTCCTACTCCAAGACACTTGCCTGATCTAAATTGGTGTTTCAGAGCCCTAGTAAATAAAAGTTACTAAGTTGATTTTACTTTAAGCGTTAATTTTATGGTTTTTCTTAAAGACAAAAAGGTAGTGGAGATGAAACTGGTGGTGTGTAGACTCGACTCGCAACCACTACAAAGATGCACCTAAGATGATTTACACTACTTTTCTTTTTCAATGAATCTCCTAGCTAAGAGAGTTGGAAAATGTAAATTTTATAGAAAACAACTTTCTTGGCAAAGACAATCAAAGAAACAATCTCTTTATCTTTTCAAAACACACAACTCATGACCACTAATTACTTCACGAAATTTCCTTTTTCTCCTAAAAGACTACAAATGCTACCAAAGCAAACTTTTTCCAAAAGAATTTTTGTGTTTTTTCTATATTAATAAAGCATATAAAACTATTTTATCAAATCAAATTTAACAAATCTAAGACAATCAAATCAAATTCACTCAAAAGCAAATTAAAAGGAAATTTACCTAAAAGCAAAAAATAATGAGGACAAAAGCCTACAAGGATAATTCCCGGATGTTTTACTCAGTCAAAATGCAACTAAGGATCAGTTCATGCAGAATCATAAACTAATCAAAAAACAAAATCGAAATCTTTTTGTTCTTTTTTCTCAAGAATGAAATTCAAGGTTTTAACAAACAAACTTTTCGAGATTCGCAAAGAGAAGACACAAAGGTAGGTCTCTCACAAAGGTGACTTCTATGACAGGCCCGACTCCTAAGAGGATTGATCAAAACCAAGGAGATCCAAAGTTTGACAACCTCTAACGCCAAAGTCACTACAGGACCAGTTAAAAATCAAACCCTAAGGCAAAATCCCTATGAATTCCACCAAAACCCTCGACACTAACGGGACAAGTTCAGGTGAAGATCTCTGACAGTAAACCAATGGATCTGGGCAGTAAAAACAAATTAAAAACAAAATCTAAAGAGCAGAAAGAGGAAAAATGGAATTTTCTCAAATTTGACAGGGGTACGCAGGTGATCTGTTGACACAAGCGCGGGTACGCCCTGTGCACAAAGACGCAGTGCATACAGGTACGCACTGTGCCTAACTCAGAGACTGTGTACTGTTGGCAAAGCTAAGAAAAATAAAAATCTAATTTGACTCTAAGCTAACCCACCCAAATACACAGTTAGACAACCAAAAATCAGAAAACAAGCGATTTTTCTCAGACCAAAATATCAAATCAAAAAGAACTCAAAAACATTCATGGAGTCCCCAGTATGGTCGCCATTTTGTCACACGGAATGAGTCGTTAGTGCGGACACAACCGACCTCCCTAGAAGCCTAAGACTTTCTAGTGACAAACAAGACAAATAAGAGCAATCCTTCACTAAATATGCATTTACAATATGAGAAATCAAGTGTTTAGATCCTACCTGTAATCCAACGTTGTTGTAGTAGTCCAGCTTCGTTGATCCAGATGAGCTCCTCCTTCCCTTCGAAACCTACATTCACTAACAATCAAACGATTAAATAGCACCTGAATATCACATAAAATAAAACATATTTAACATATAGACCAAGGAGTATATGAAACAACTCATAAATAACAAATTGTTGAGAAGAATGGACTAATTTGTATTAAAAGGTAACAAAAGGAACCATTACAACCTGAGCCTTGGTGTTGTGAAAGTCCCTCCCAGGGTCCACAAGAGTTCTCCTTTACTCTGATCAGCTCACCCACTTCCAAATAGAACAAGCAAAGATTGCAATCTCTCCTCACAAGCTTCTACAAGGAAGTCCTAATTCCAGCAGCATCTACCCTTAGGAATGTTTAGCTTTCAACCTCCCCTCCCTCTGGCCCAATGCCTGTATTTATAGTGCTCTAGAGGAAGTTAATTAGTTCCACCATGAATGGGATAAGCCCCTCTTTCAATGGGATAGCTCCCCTCTTCATGGGATAAGTTCCTCTTTCTTTGGGTACATGAACCATCTGGAGGCGCTTCATACACGTTAAACAAGCTTCTAAAATGCTCTAGAAATGACCACAAGTAACTTTTTTAAGATGAAACTCGCGCCTTTTGACCTTTACAGGGGTACACACCCACCCCTTTACATACAGAGCGTACAAGTACGCAGGTATTGTGAAATTGGGTTGCGTACACGCAGGTCAGGCTAAGAGAAACTGCGTACCAGAGATAATTGACTTTAAATGACTTTTCTCTCTTTCTTGGAGTTTGACATGAAGAGCAGAGGTATGAGACTTGCCAAGGAGGATAGTATGATAGTGGATGGAGCCATACTAACTGCAAATAGTCATGGTGACATTTTTTAGTGTAACAATTACCCATAGATATTGCACATTTCTGGGAAGGACTGTGCAACCCTCTAGCTTATGCACCGAGCATCTTTTGAGCAGAAAGACATCTGTGCAATTTCTGGGCTGAGTGACTTTGGGATGCCTCTCATGCTCTGGGTAGTTTCCCAACTGAAGGTTGGGTTTCATCGGGCTCTATGCAATTATGGAGCTAAAGGGTCACTGTTGGCTTGTACTACACAATTCCCGAGAGCAAGGCTGGTTTCCCTCAAGGATTGCGCAGTTCACTAAGGCAAGCCCGGAATTGGGTTGAAACCAAGTCAAGAGATCGACTTGTGGGTTAGATAGTAAAGCAAGTAAGAAAACACAAGACAACATGCAAAATATAAAGCTCAATCAAAGCACAAGTACGTCGGTCAATGTGAGATAAGTTGTTGGTATTTTAGTAGGAAGGCTCCAAAACGAAGCGTAGGCAAAATTTTGAAGGGTGGTTGTAGCCGCTAAAATAGTACCTTAGCTTTCTCTTCACAAATATAAGGCATGTATCTCAACAGTGAGGTGAATTTAGTTCTAAACTCATCCATGGTTTGTTTACCTAGCTTCAGATCATGAAACTCCTTTGCTTTTTCGTCATAAAATCGTCCTGTCAAGTATTTGTCATTAAAGTGTTTTTGTAACTTATCCCATGTTACTTCTTGTTCATCAAGCTGTCAAATCGCTTTCACATCCTCCCACCATATAGTATCTTTGTTTTGCAATTTATATATTTCCAGTCGTGCCTTAAGATTATCATTGTATTCATATATTTGATAATATTTATTCATGTTAATCAGCCACGCTTCGACAACTTCCTCTGCCTCACCATCAAATGTTGGGGGTTTAATTTTCTTAAACTCCCCATGTAATTCGATCTTTTGTTTCTTAGTTTTACCAGCTGACACATTTTTATATTCTTCCTCATTGTTCATCTGACTTCCCTCTACTTCGGGGCATCCCCCCCCTTGTGGGTTCATCTCTTCTTTATTTACATTGTCTGCACTCAGGCTCAGATTCATTTGGTTATGTCTATGTGATAGACTTTTTATAATTCTTCCCTACTCCAACCTCAACCTTTCATTGTCAGCCCTTAGGTTGGTCATTTATGCCTGTAACTGTTGGATTGTTGCCAACAGTAATGCATTTGTAATCTGAGTATTTTCCCCCATTTCAACCCACATTTCTGGGTTGGTTATTGTGTGGAGTCCTGACTCAACTCCTTCCCTTGGTTGTCCAAATGGTGTAGCTTCTTCTCCTCTCTGCATAGTACCTTTCTTCCACCGTGGATCATAAAGTAGTTTTTTTGGTTATTCTTTTATGTGCCCATACATGCCTCAACTTGTCACCAGGATCTAATACCAATTGTAACACGCATCTAACCTCTAATCATCATAAGGAGTAAAAGAAATCATATAAATATATGTGTGTGTGTGTGTGTGGTGTAAAGGTAAAAATTTGCACGTATAACCATGCATCCTTACTCTAGGCATGGAACATTGAATTAGGAATAAACATTAAAGTTATAACAACTGGTACATTTGATACATTATGCAATTATACACTGAACAAAATCCTATAAACTCTTTTGGAATAACATCTAGCTTCTACATGTTATCCACACCTTACGGATTATTTTTTTATCTTATAGTTTTCTCTAGTATTTAAATCCAAGTCGTAATGTTTGCCCAGGTTATCAATGCTCTTCCAGAACTATACTTATAACCCATTAATATGGCAACACATCATCTTGGGTTTTACCCATCGAACTATCTAGGTTGCACTTTCATTGGGACAAATGGAATCGATCTAACCCTTGATCCTCTAGGGTTGAGATCGGATGGACCAACAATGTTTTTGTGAAAGATAGTAACTAATCACTTTTCCCCGACAGTTCAATTGGCATTCTTCCTCCTTCTCTGGGCCAACTGGTTCTCCACCAGATTCCGTCGAGATGATGATTTTGCAAACAATCCACCAGGTACTGCATTTTATTTCCAGTATATGTTATATTTTCTTTCCTACAGTTGCTAATTCATCCCTGGTACTAACTTTTGAATTGGGTTTAAGTAGGGTTACTCTTAAATTGGCAAGTTTCTTTAGGGTTTTCTCCACTTACCAGTTTACTACTCCAACATGGAAGGTAAAAGGCTTCCACTACTTCTGATTCGCATTCAAGCATATTCCTGAGGTGAAATTTCTTACTGACTGGGAATGTTGTGCCTATGCAACCCTGGATCAGGTTCTCCTCATCAAGAGTGCTTCTAACAGGTATGGCTTGGCATGAAATTTTTTCACTTTGTTGTTCTTGAATGGATCTATAAATTTTCTACCACAGTTTAAATGCTAAATACAGAATTTATCTCTATATAATTTTGTAGGTACTCTCCTAGCCTCAAGCAACTTGTACATTTATGGTTTTCATATATGCGTTCGAGACAGGGTTCGAGTAGGTTTTTGCTATTTTAACCATGTACTCTTCTTCTAGGTTTCTAATCTTTCTAGCTCAGCATTTTTAATCTATGGTAAACTGGCATCAGAATTATTTTGGTTTTTACACCCGCAACTCCCATCCCAATTTTGGGTGGATCCTCAAGCATGTAATTAGGTTAATAGTTTTAGATATTTTGGAACAAATCTTTTGAGCTACAAGCATCTGCCTTAGTATTTTAATGAATTATGTACTGGTTACTAAAAGTTGTCTTGAGCCCTTCGGTAGTGAGTTTTACTGATGTTTGGAACTAAAAATGATTCAATTACTTAATTACTTTCCCTCAAGAACGGTGTTAGGTCCGCCATTTGTTATGCTATGAGACTTGTGGTTGTTTAGTTTCAGACTGTGTGACTATGATTCCACTTTTGGTATCAACAATATAATGCATTATTTGTCACTATTTTCAAGTTCTGATTAATACTATGGTCACCGTGAAACATTATGAAGTTGCTTGATGTTGATTTCCTAAAAATGAATTTAGATGGTATGTTTAGCACTGTATTTTCAATTTCCTCTCCATGGTTTGTTACAACGTATTCATATATTTTAATCTGTCAGATATATTATGAGTCCATTTTCTTGTTATCATAACTTTATAATTTAGCAGACGTAATAGAGGCTCTTCTTCATTTTCTTCCTAATTACTATTTTTTTTCACTGTTAATTAATTCATACCTCGGGTTGAAAGTCAAAGTCCTTTCGGGATTACTTCTTGACCCACGAGGTTACCACAAGTTTGTATATAGTGGATTGTCTATTCTGGGTTCTTCCTGGGACATACTAACCCTATATTTAATTCATAAGTATATTATTATGTTTATCTGTACCATTCAGACTATCTTTGTTTGGACATCAATAACATATCATCCTTATGTTTACCAATTGTTCCTTTGGTGGAATCACTAATTAAACACCCTCTCTTTTACAACAATTAAAGTGTATTTATTTTAAATCAAGATTGTCATCACAGAATTTACCTCAAAATGCTCACGTAGACTTTCACACACTTCCATACAAATAATGAGTCATAACTAAGAAAAATAACAGTGCCAAATATATTTATCTCTTACAGATTTTCTTTGCAGTCGAAGAACTCTACCAAAGAAGTGCTCACCTCCCTTCTAATGGGACTGACAGTTACATCCATGTCTCACCCGGAGCTCCTAAACCTCCTACATTTTTTTTATAGCTCTTTGAATCAAGCTTTCAAATATTGAGACCCTCTCAAGTCCAACCTAAAAACTCGAGACTTCCATCTGTGAGATGTATAGCTCCATTGGTTCGACCTAGCTCAAGAAATATTACATACATGGTAGCTTTGTTCTACTTTCCTATCCAATTTTGAGTCTTTTCCAATCTCTTTTCCTTTTCCCAAAAAGGTGAGAAAAACCAAGAAGAAGACCCCTCCCATTCACCAAGACCTTTATCTCCAGAATGAGATCCAAGACCCATAACTGTCACAACTTTTCGGAAGTTATATTTTTCCATCATGAGATCCTCCAAGAGTTTCATTCTTGTGAAAAGTATTTTTTTTTAAATAAAATAACATTCACATAGCCATATGTATTTATTTCCAAGGACTATATAAGTAAGTCTTTCTAAATGTCAAGTTCACCTACGGTAAATTTAATAAAAGAAATTATCAACATCTACTAATACTAACTAGAGGTGTTACATAGAATAAGGATGTTATTAAAAATATGATTACACAAAATTTAAGGAGAAATTGTGGGTGATAAAGACTTAGAGGGAGAAAAGAAGAATACTATAAGAAGGTGATAAACCAAATCTTGAAAATTAAAATTATCTATTTGTCTTAGCTAGTGTAAAGGAAAAAAAACATTGCTAAAATAAGAACAAATTCCCAGGAAGTGCACATTGAAATCAAGTGTTACTGAATTCCAAAAACAACTTGGTTTAAAAGAGTTTCTTACTTATGTGACACTAGGAGGGTTAAAGATAGAATAACTTTTTCTTAAATTGTCTAGCTTATACTCACTTTAAATATAAATTTCAATTTGTTTACCCTTCCACAAACTTCTTGACCACTTAACTCGGAAAAACTATGGCCATCTTGGAACACTTCTTTTAATGTTATTTGAGCATAAAAATAGAACTCAAATACTCACTTACCTTCTAGGTCTAGTCTTAGTGGAAGTTCATCATCACCATCATCATCAACAATAACAACAATAACTGAATGAAATACACATCTCCCTCTTATTAGAAGGTAATTGATTTTTTTTCAAACACTCTAAACCCTAGTATGGGGGCGATATTGTTGTAGTGTAAATGTTTGTAAACATTTACATGTTGTCTTAATTAAAAAATAATAAAAATGTTAAAAATAATATAAATCCCAGCTAAAGATTTTGCAGTGTAAACATGTAAATGTTGGATTAACTAATAATAAAAAGATAAAAGCAATAAAAATAATAAATTTAATTTGTTGTATTGAATTTTTTTTTACTAATAAAATTATCAACATTTTTTTTAAATAAAAGAAAATCATATTATACATATCACATTAAAATATATAACATATATAAATAGTAGCTATAAATTAAGAGGAGGCCATGGCGCAGCAGGTAGGGGAATTTGGGTAGTTGATGCATGTCTGAATCACGATGGCGTAGCTGGCTGTACTACACGAGTACATGTCTCCCTCAGTACAGGGTAGACATTATAATATTCCCTTCCTCTGTAACTAAGTTTTTTTTTTTTACTTTGTTTTATTGTGCTCGCCTTTCCCTGCTCCACAGTTTGCTGCTTTGACCCCTGGCTCCACCGCCCATTTTACTACTTGCTGCTCTTTCCCTTGGCGGTTACCACAGGCAGCTGGTGATACTACTTACCTAACAGCGATGGACCTTGATCTGGTGGATTACTCGGAAGAACCGTTGGTGGAAGATTCTATCTAGACAATCATGTGGTTTGCTAAGCTAGGGTCGCTCTCGTTTAGCAATGAGTTGCATAAGGCTATCTCTGGCCTCCCCTCCCTCTCAGGTCCATCTGACCACCAGGTGATGTTTTCGGACGACCCTCCAACCTGGCCGTCCCTCTCCAATCCCCTGCCGTCTCCGTCATCCCTAGGGTGTGCATTGGGGTGCCTTAACCCTAACCCTTTGTCTCTTACCCCTGGTCATACCTACCACCCCACTCTATCTGTTTTCCCCTCCGCTCCTCCCGTTCCATCCTCCACTATGGTCCCCCTAATTACGTTGCACACGTCCTCTCCCCCTTCGGGCAATTTCACCAATATTCCCCCCTTAGCAGATGCCCTCCCAGTCGGCTCATCCCTTCCCCCCGAGAACCCCCCCGTTTCGGAGTACACCCCTGACTGTCGAGGAGACTTAGTCGCTAAAGTGAGGGCCTGCAAGAAGACTAAGTGCTTCCAGACCAAAGCTGTCAACACCTTTCTCAGGCTCGAGGAAGACATAAAGCTTGGAGATATTATGGATTTCGTAGATAGGGTGCTAGTTGGAAGAATTCGAGGATGCAACTATACAACGGCTCGCCTAAAAACATGGGTATCAGAGGTCTAGGGGAATCATTTAGCTGACCTGCCCTCAGTACAGACATTCGTGAAAGGGTGGTTTTCCCTAAGATTCTCGAGGCCAGACCACACGAACTGGGTCCTTTCATCCTATTGGCATTTCGAGCATGCCCCAGTCCTCCTGAAGCATTGGTCACCGCTTTTCAACCCGGATACAGAGTAGCTAGGCGTTGGCCTGATCTAGGTCAGATTACCAGGGCTCCCGTTACATTTCTGGTTAGAAGACATTTTCCACCACATTGGGAACTCAATTGGCACATACATGGAATTTGATAAGTCTTATTTATCTACTGGCAAGATGGATTTTGCAAGGATTCTGGTACATATGGATACTAGGGGAGGGTTACAGGAATACATTACCATACAATGGAGATCATTTACCTAGAAGCAGCCACTGGACTATGAAGGCATCCCCTACAGATGTCGCAGGTGCCATAAGGTCAGTCATGTATATAAGGACTGCCCCTTGATTAACAAAAATGGTCATCAACCGGAGGACAAAGACCAGGAAGCCCGTACCCCTCGGGACCAACCTCAGCCAGCTATGGAAGTGGAAGATCTCTCACAACATGTCCCGGCTGAAGTAGACAAGGCACACGAGAAAGAATCAAGGAAGAAGCGTGGGAAAGCTCCACTTCGGCCTCCCTCCCCACCTCTGACAAGAGCTCGGGCGGCTATAGGGAACGCTCATTCCATGGGTATGTCAAATTCCCCTCTCTCTTTTTCTTATTCTACTTTTGTGTCTCCTGTATTGCCTCCCCCTACACTACATGACAGGACCACAGACTCTTTGGTTTCTCCCCTCAATTTCTCCCTCTCTCATCCTCCCTGGCTCTTCCATCAACCCCCTATTGTTCAGTACTACTCCATAGCGCCTCCCCCTCCTGCTTACTCCTTCCCACAGCCCTCCCTCTCCGGTGCACCCTCTCCCTCATTACCTATCCACTCTCACCCGGAATCCCGTTACCCCCTGCGTTCTAGAATGCGATCTCAGGGCCTCGACATTATAGGTTTCGAGGTAGACTCTTTCCCCCCTCCTCCAAAACCCCGGGGGCATCCTTCCCATCTATCCAAAGCCAAACATCAGGCCGGGGAGGAGATCGCATCTAGCAAACAAAAAACCATTGACTGGGCCCTTAGAGCAGAGAAAACCTCTCTCTGCCCCCCTCCATGAAGCTGCTCTCCTTCAACTGTCACGGGATGGCTAGCCCAAATAAAAAAATAGCCCTTAAGCATCTATTTGCCACAGAGCATGTAGACATTACTTTCCTATAAGAAACCCTTGGCCCGGTGAGCTCTATCACCCACCTTTTTGAATCTTGGCTACCTGATTGGAATTTTCACTCCCTTGATGCCATGGGCAGATCTGGAGGGTTAACTATGGGCACTATTATCACCCCAAGAAACTCTCCTAGGTTGTATATCAGAGATGCTCGGGAGCATTACAAACTCAACAAAAAGTTGGAAAAATGGTGGATGAATAAAAGAAATGTTGCATATTCAGGCTAGATAACCACTTCTACTATGTTTGACCCCATACATTGGTGAACACCCCCAAACTACAAGGATTTTAACCACCAATTACTCACAGTTTTAAAGAAAATGTGATGATGGAGAACATTGATCACACCAGCAGATGCACAGGACCCTGTGATGGCCAGCTGCAACCAGTTTAAAGGTCTGTAAATCTGTTATCTAATACACAAACAGGATGACAGCTCTCTGGCATTAAAATAACAGAAACTTGCAAGAAAATTCAATGGTACATGCTAAATCCTAACACAAAGGTGGGATGACAACCCCTCTAATGCTAAACATTAACGGCACATGAATAAATGCAAAACAGGCACAACCTGGAACAGGAAGGAAAAGTGGAAAGTAAGCAATTAACAGCAAAAGAAGCTTGTATTAGTTTGAAATGAAGACCAGAAGCTGCAGGTTACACAGTAGTTACAGTCTCCAGAAGTTGAAGCTTACAACAGAATGACATTCATCAACCAGATTACATCCTGTGTTTTGGTATATATAGAGCTTGACTACAAAATTGCTCTGCAAACCTATGCGTGGACGGGTTATAACTGACCACCAACTGCATTTACAATTAGACATGGACTTCTGATACAGTTTGATTGTTTTTACTGAATAAAATGGCTCTTTATGTACTTTGATGTACTCCTTGAACAAGTGGAATGTTTCATGAATAAATGTCCATAACTGATGAATGAATTCAACTACTTGAGGCAGTACTTTCTTGTCCTTGACCATGCTGTTCTTTGAATGAAGTTGCTGCGGATTAAATGTAAAGATTGCAAGGTCATCACCTCCTTTTTCCAGTAACAGAGAGCAATCAGGAGTGATACAGGTAGTATGGCGGGAGCAGGCTGAGTAGAAGAATCAATCTCAACCGTCGGATCCACAGATAAACGGCGGAGATCAATAGATCGGGAGTTAGCGGGCAGGCAAATGTGGACCATCGGATCGCGAAAATGAACAGTGGAGATCACATCGGGAGGAGTTATCGGGAGGTGGACAATCAGGGTTAACGAGGGCCGTCGGATCTGGACACGGAAGATTCGACAGTGATCGCACGAGAAATATGCGTGGAGAATAACGCGAGGGTGAATGGCGGTATAACAGGCGGGCAGTTTCCCCGCACCGCTTATGGGCTGCGGTGGTTTTTGTACAAGGCGGATGTGATGCAATAAGAACACGACACACGGCCAGCGGGAAACCGCTTCCCCGCAGGCTAACAGTCTTGCAAGTTACAAGAGCGGGGACTACAACTATCATTGGATCCCGACGGGGAATGATCTGACGGTCCAGGAATTAAAGCACGTGCTTAATACTTGATGTGACATGTTAGGGTCTCGGTGGTAGCACTTTTGCGTATGCGCCGTGTTATGAGGCGTTAAGACCTTAGCGCCGGGGCTATAAAGGTTATCGAGGGTTTATAATATCAAAACAAAAACGCCCAAAAAACCTTTTAGCAAAGGTTTATGCGGTTTAAAAGTATTAAAACAAAATATGCCTAGGAAATGCTAAAAAGGGTTTAGGCGGGCTTTTATATAAAACAGAAGAATGAGGTTTATAAAGTTAATATGGGCTTTATGAAGGTTTTCATAGAAGAAACAGAGACACTGGAGGCTAAGAGGGTGTGAGGAAACTGAGAGAGGAAGGAAGAAGAGACTGTTGCGAGCTCCTTTAAGCACCAACAACGCTGCCAAGCTGTCACTGACCCTCAACTGTTCAAAATGTGTAGCAGAGCTAACACTGGCTCCTCCTGGGGATGAGATCCTCCCTGTGAGGTCTCAAGAACCTGTAGATCAATGCCTTTCCAGCTGAAAACAAATTAACCAAAATTCCTAGTGTTCCATTGGGCATGGAGTCTATTGTATCTGCACAAAACTAATAAAAACAAAATATTTACAGCCTTTAAGGCCCAAAGACCTTAAACAACATAAACTTTCAAAAACCGCCCATTAACTGGGCCATCAAAAACTATTTCTCCTCCCATACTTTTTAGTATGAAGGTGTTGTTCCCTTGAATTTGTGAAATGATGAAAGGCCCTGTCCAGAAAGCATCAAATTTCCCATGATTGTCTTTCTTCTCCTTTAGTGCATCCCATTTCAAAACCAAGTCTCCAACCTGAAAATTATTTGATTTTTCCTTCTTGTCAAGGGCTTCCTTGACCCTCTTCTGATGTGCTGCAGCTTTTTCAACTAGTTGTTCTCTAATCTGATGTATTTCTGCTAAGTCAGCGATCCTGTTTGCCATGTCTTCTTATTCATCCTGCTCTTCTTGAAGGAATTTTGCCACAGGGAGAGTTAGCTGAATTGGAAATATAGCCTCAGTGCCATATACCAAATTGAAAGGATAATTGCCTGTGGATTTCTTAATGGTCACTCTGTCAGCCCACAGTGCATACTTGAGCTTTGAATCCCAATTCTTCTTATTGTCCTCTAACAGTTTTTTAATTTTCCTTATCAGACTTTTATTAGAGGATTCTGCTAGACCATTTCCCTGTAGATAATATGAGGTGGAATGAACAAGTTTGATACCCATTGAATCACACATTTCCACCAATTCTTTTGCCCTGAAAGCTGCTACATTATCTGTTATTAATTTATGTGGACAACCAATTCTGCTGAAAATATTTTCTGTCAAAAACTTCATGACCACATTATGATCAGCGTTCCTTGTAGGAACCACTTCAATCCACTCGGTAAAATAATCAGTGGCTACTAATATCCACATGTGCTGGCCACTAGAATGTGGATTAATTTCTCCAATAAAATCCAAGCCCCACTGCTGAAAAGGTCCTTTTGCCTGAATTGGTTTTAGGGGCAGGGATTTCAACTATTGTTTTCCTTCAAATCTTTGGCACCTGTCACAAGATTTAACAAAAACAAATACATCAGAAAATAAAGTGGGCCAATAGTACCCAGCTCTGAGAATTTTATGGGTTGTAGTTTTCCAATAATGGTGCCCTCTACACATGCTGTTATGAAACTGATGCATAACTTCTTTTGATTGTTCTTTTTCCAGACACCTTAAAAATATTCCAGATGGATCCCTCCAGTAGAGCAGATTTTCATTAATGCAATACTTTGCTGCTCTAAGTTTCAAAGTTCTGGCTTGACTTTTAGTAAATTCTGAAGGGATTTCTAGCTTCAACAAGAAATTAATTATTTCAGCATACCAATTACAAGAAGCTAGATTTTCGGCCACTGACTACTTTCTCTTTGTTTCAACTGCTTGTTCTTCTATATCTGTCTGTCCATCTTCTGCAATTGTGCTCGGGAAATCAATATCTAAAGACCTGCAATTTTCTTCAGCCAATAACTTGGCAAGCCCCTGACCTATGACTAGCTTAGTGGGCTTCAGCTCTATATTAAACTCTATCATTTTTGCAATCTATTTTCCCCTCCTTCCATCAGCATCAGGTTGTGTCAAGACATCTTTTATTGCAGCAGAAGGCACATATGGAATTATTTTTGAATGCAAGATATAAACTTTGAAAGCCTTTAAGGATTTAATAAGAGCATATGCCTATTTTTCTATAATATCATACCTCAGTTCAACATCCCTCAAATTCTTGCTAAAAAATGCCACTGGATGTTCCGAACCTTCTTCATCTTGCTGCAATAAAACTGCTACAATGGTGTCTTTAGAAGCAAAAGAAAATATGAGAAACTCCTTGCTGTAATCAGGACTTATTAAAGTGGGAGCCTCCATAATAGCTTTCTTAATTGACTCAAATGATTTCCTTGTTGTATCAGTCCATCTTACCTCTGCTCCTTTCTTCAACATGGAGGTAACATGCTTCACTAGTTCTGCAAAATTTGGAATAAACCTCTTGAAAAAATTAATTTTGCCCAGAAAGGATTGGATATCCTTCTTTGATCCGGATTTAAACAGGAACGCAACAAATTACAGAGATAACCATATACACAAAGATGCAGCGGAAATAATACTTCATTTCATTAATGGAAAAATACTGAAATATGCTTACAACCAGAAATGGAAATAAACCAGCTAGGGCGATGGTAGCTTATCTCTGAGAAGAGATGTGATGGCTACATGCCTCTGAACTATGTTACAATGAGGCTCGAAGGCCTATTTATTGTTGAGAAACAATGGAAAACCCTTAACATTCCAAAACCTAACCCTAGGAGATGAAACGCCAAACTGTGGGCCCCGTTTGGGGGTAAATTGGTACATGAATTTCCCGGGGTCGTAACTTTGGCATATGATCTCCGTTTGACGCGTACAATAGCTCATTAGAAAGATCTATCCGAGCACTATCATTGTTGGAATGGGCAACATTGGTCCATTCCATGGACTCATGTTGCCCCCGGATTCCCCAAAAAACGTCGTTTAGGGCCTCAAAACAGCTCCAGAAGTTTAGGACCCGAAAAACTGCTAAAAATAGTAAGTTGTGCTACAATTAAGGAAACTGAAAATGCTGAGAAAGACAATGGTGGGGGTCCAGGTGGACTTGGCAGGTGGCCACCAATATCCACCTGGATCATTCTTTGATCTAGGGACAGACAAAGTTTGTATTGCTTTTACTCTTTCTGGGTCAATCTGAACACCTGCAGTAGACACAACATGTCCTAACAGCTTGCCTTCTTTCAAAGCCAATTGTGATTTTTTGGGATTGACTGATATTCCAAACCTTCTGCACTTCAAAGAAACTCTTTTTAAATGCTGCAAATGATTTTGATGGCTGCTGGAGTAAACTGTTATATCATCAAGGTAGATAAGCACAAATTTGTCCTTCTCTCCCACAAATGCTATATCCATAGCTCGTTGAAAGGTGGCTCCAGCGTTCATCAATCCAAATGGCATTTTGGCATACATAAAAGTTCCCCAAGGAGTAGTGAATGTAGTCTTTTCTTGATCATTTGGGTGCACAACAATCTGATTAAAGCTTGAAAATCCATCCAAAAATGACATCACTTTAGCTCCTGAGACCTTTTGCAACAAATGCTCCATCTTGGGCAATGGATAGTTGTCTTTCTTGGAGCATTTGTTCAAATTTCTGAAATCAACACACAGTCTGATTTCACCACTTTTCTTCCTCACCACCACTAGATTGGCCACCCATTTTGAATATCTGAGAGGGACAATGATCTTAGCAGCCAACAGTTTTTTAATTTCTTTTTCAATTAGAGGAAGAAGCATAGGATTTATTGGTCTCAGCTTCTGTTTGAAAGGAACAATGTCTTTCTCCGAAGGGATTTTATGTTGAATTATGTTCTTGTCATATGTTTTTAGATCACTATACTCACAGGCAAACACATCAGCAAATTGCCTCATTAAAGTGCAGTACTCAACACTTTGATCAGCAAACAAATGAGTGGACAGATTTACATATTTAGGCTGACCTGGACTTCCTATATCATGCTTACAAACTGCAGATTGGTCTTCTTTTTGGGTAGCCATGTAAGTCACATCATTTTGGTCAAATAGTCTTTCAAGAGGAATTAGGCCCTTAGGAATATGATTACTAGGAAGCTGAACAATGCTGTTTTTACCAATTTTATTTCTAAGCTGGGATTTGGGGTTTTCTTGCAAGGCTTCATTCTCCTGGTCAATTTGCATCTCAAAAAACTCATCAATGACTTGAAGGAACCTATTTATCTCATCATCATCACCAAACACTTTCCAATGGTGGACATTATCAGGCAAGGATGGTCTATACTTCATTTGGACTTCATAAACTAGTTTGGGAGGCATGGGACATATAAATAGACTGGAAGAAACAGCAAGGGAATCAGCAAGCTGATTTTTGACCTCTAGGAATATATGAAATACAGAAATAATCAAAGGAATCTTTGATTCTCCATACCTCATCTCTGTATGCCTTCAACCTTGGGTGCTTTGCTTGAAATGTCTTATTTACTTGCTGAATAATCAGATCAGCATCTCCAAACACCTTCAGATTCTTGATTCCTTTGTCTTTCGCTGCATTAAGGCCCAACAGCAGTGCTTCATATTCTGCTATATTGTTTGTCACTTGAAAAACCATCTTGAAAGACATCTTAATGGTTTCTTTCTTTGGAGATACTAGCGCCACCCCTACTCCTGCAGTTTCCCTAGAACATGCTCCATCAAAGAACATCTCCCAAATATGACTTCCTTGCTCTTCTTCAGCCTGAACTGTTGGTTTCCTGAGCTGCATTTCAGCCTTCTGAGACTCTTCTATTTGGAGAATACATGCTCCAAAATCAATGCCCACTGCATAAATGGGATGATTTGTAGGATTCTTCTCATCACTAATGATGTATGCCAACTGTGCCTCTCTATATAATCTCCTGCTCTCTCCTCCAAACACTGGGATAGTTGCATAAGATAAATCATTTTGTAATGTCCCACCTAGTCTCTTAATCCACCCTCTGGACAACAACATGCCAAACTTGGGAGGTACATCTGTTACCACAATATCCATCATCATACTCTTCATGGGTAGCTAGATCCTTAATCAATCCTAGACATTTCACCTTTCTTAAATCAAAAGAAAATAAGTCATGATAGGGTCTAGTGATATCAAGGCCTAACTCTTCCATGACAGCTTTAGGCATTAGATTGTGGCTGGCCCCTGTGTCTAGCAGGCAATTGTGGAGGATTTTGTCATGAATGGTCAAGGAGACATACAAAGATGGAGAATTATTATCAACAGTTTCAATCATAGGGCTGAGCACAATGGCAGGCTTGTCATCTTGCAAATTAACAGAGTCAGTGGAGGTTTGTTTGGTTTCTAGCTCAAGGGCTTCAAAGATGGGCTCTCTAAATACTTCACTCTTCACCACCTCAACCAGAGGCACAGATATTTTCAATTTCTGAACTTCTGACTCAAAGCTAAAAGAAGAAAATGATTTATCATAACTTCTTACCTCTTGAACTGGAGCTTTGAGAATGACTGGATCAGCTGTTGGTCTTCTCTGCTTAATACTCTGTGGTTCTGTTTGGACAACAGCTCTTTGTGCAGGATTTTCTTTGACAATCTTTGCATTCAACCTCAGGTTATATCTCTGTTGCTGTTCACCAATTTGTAGAACAGCTCCTCTGTCCCATTCTTGATTGTCTTGTTCCTGCAACAATGATTGTTCATACTCAGCCAATGTCAAAAATGCAGCGCTGCCTTTATCTTCCATCTAGTGAATTTCATCCTCATCTTCTTTGATGTGTTCCTCCTCCATGACTACATTTTGGAAAGGAGCTTTAACTTTCTGATCTTCTTTTTAATCTTCACCCCTCTGCATTATTTGCAGCTGCTCATTTGCTCTTCTGAAAGGATTTGGATTTCTTGGAGCAAATGTGTTATGTTGCCTTGTTTTCCCTGAATTCTGCTCAACCTTTAGCTTAGAAATTTCAGCAGCCAATGACTCTATCATCTTAGTCATTTTATCTAATTTTGGCTCTGAAGATGATGCAGAAGAAGTAGAAGCCTGACCTCTCTACCTCCTTCTGTCAACTTGACCTTTTAGTTTCTCTGCAGCCATGATATTAGATTCTACTTCTAAGGCTGCATCCTGCGTGTCTGCTAGAGTGGCACATCTCCTTTCTCTCAGCAACAAGCAGAAATCAGAGTCAAAAGCATTGGCATAAGTGAGTTTGGCAGAGGTAGGAGTAGGCTTTACCTCAGCTGGTATCTTACTATATATTTGATTGTATCTTTTATAAAAATCAGGTATTGATTCCCCATTTTCCCTCTTCAGATTCCAAACTCAGTATGGTAATACAGCAAGTCCTTTTTATCTCCCCATTGCTTCAAAAATGCATCATCTAATGCTTCTATATCTGTAATAGATCTCTGGGGTAATTCTCTAAACCACTTCCTAGCCTCTCCGTCAAGGCTCTGGACAAAAACTCTCATCCACACGTCATTTTCACTTATATCTAAATTATCAACATAACTGTAAAAAGCTTCAAGGTGTTCTTTTGCTGTTACTCCCTATGTACCAGTGAATTTAGGCATATATTTTGATATTCTCCCACAAGCATAATTTAAAGGCACAGGCAATACCAATGGTCCATATTTGGCAGCTACAATTCTTTCTATCCTCGTAGGTGCTTGCTGTCTTGCCATGATTGGAATATTTGGAAGAATACTAGCAGATTGAATGGTAGGGAGCAATGCGATGGATGGCAGAGCTAAAGGGATGCTTTGGAATGAATGGGAACCTTTCTTTGGACTGATATTCAAAGCAGAACTAACTAAATAAGGGGCTAAACTAATCTCTGAAGGCCTTTCCTTGTTAACAGAGCTGTGCACTAAATCTTCTAACTGTAAATCTTCAGCAACAACTTTATCTTTTAGAGATGCATGAGATTTTTTAGGCTTACCTGATCCTAATGCCCCTTTCTGTGAAGCTTTCTTTGTTTTGACAGTCCTCTCAGGTTCAGGCACTGATTCAGCAGGTGATTTCTGAGGATTTCTTCGAGTGTGTCTCACAAACTGAGCCAGAACTTCAATATGGAGTTGCCAAATGATGGTCTTCCTCCAATGGAGTCACCAAATAGATGATTAAAACCAGAAACTATGTTCAAACCTTATCTATCATCAAAGCTTGAAGTTGTGTCATTCTCCCAGGGAAGCTGAGCTTCAATTCTCCTCTCCCCGGCAACGGCGCCAATTAATGTTATCACCCCAAGAAACTCTCCTAGGTTGTATATCAGAGATGCTCGGGAACATTAAAAACTCAACAAAAAGTTGGCAAAATGGTGGATGAATGAAAGAAATGTTGCATATTCAAGCCAGATAACCACTTCTACTATGTTTGACCCCAGACATGGGTGAACACCCCCAAACTACAAGGCTTTTAACCACCAATTACTCACAATTTTAAAGAAAATGTGATGATGTAGAACACTGATCACACCAGCAGATGCACAAGACCCTGTGATGGCCAGCTGCAACCAGTTTAAAGGTCTGTAAATCTGTTATCTAATACACAGACCGGATGACAGCTCTCTGGCATTAAAATAACAAAAACTTGCAAACAAATTCAATGGTACATGCTAAATCCTAACACAAAGGTGGGATGACAACCCCTCTAATGCTAAACATTAACAGCACATGAATAAATGCAAAATAGGCACAGCCTGGAACAGGAAGGAAAAGTGGAAAGTAAGCAATTAACAGCGAAAGAAGCTTGTATTAGCTAGAAATGAAGACCAGAAGCTGCAGGTTACATAGTAGTTATAGTCTCTAGAAGTTTAAGCTTACAACAGAATGACATTCATCAACCAGATTACATCCTTTTTTTGGTATATATAGAGTTTGACTACAAAATTGCTCTGCAAACCTATGCGTGGAGGGGTCATAACTGACCACCAACCACATTTACAATTAGACATGGGCTTCTGATACAGTTTGATTATTTTTAATGAACAAAATGGCTCTTTCTGTACTTTGATGTACTCCTTGAACAAGTGGAATGTTTCATGAATAAATGTCCATAATTGCTGAATGAATTCAACTGCTCGAGGCAGTACTTTCTCGTCCTTGACCGTGTTGTTCTTTGAATGAAGTTGTTGAGGATTAAATGTGCAGATTTTTGGGTCATCGCCTCCTTCCTTTTCCAGTAACAGAGAGCAGTCGGAAGTGATACAGGTAGTATGGCGAGAGCAAGTTGAGCAGAAGAATCAATCTCAACCATCGGATCCATAGATAAACGGCGGAGATCAATAGATCGGGAGTTAGCGGGAAGGTGAATGTGGGCCATCGGATTGCGAAAATGAATGGTGGAGATTGCATCGGGAGGAGCTATCGGGAGGTGGACGATCGGGGTTAACGAGGGCCGTCGGATCTGGACGTAGAAGATCCGACGATGATTGCACGAGAAATATGCGCGGAGAATAACGCGCGGGCGAATGGCGGTATAGCGGGCGGGCGCTTTCCCTACACCACTTATGGGTAGGGCGGATGCGATGCAATAAGAACACAACACACGACCGGCGAGAAACCGCTTCCCCGCAGGCTAACAGTCTTGCAAGTTACGAGAGCGGGGACTGCGACTATCATTGGATCCCGGCGGGGAATGATCTGACGGTCCATGAATTAAAGCGCGTGCTTAATACTTGATGTGACATGTTAGGGTCTCGGTGGTAGCACTTTTGCGTATGCACACTATTATTAGGGGTTAAGATCGTAGCACTGGGGCTATAAAGGTTATCGGGGGTTTATAATATCAAAACAAAAACGCCCAAAAATCCTTTTAGCAAAGGTTTATGCGGTTTAAAAGTATTAAAACAAAATATGCCCAGGAAATGCTAAAAATGGTTTAGGCGGGCTTTTATATGAAACGAAAGAATGAGGTTTATAAAGTTAATATGGGCTTTATGAAGGTTTTCATAGAAGAAACAAAGATAGCGGATGCTAAGAGGGTGTGAGGAAACTGAGAGAGGAAGGAAGAAGAGACTGCTACGAGCTCCTTTAAGCACCAACAACACTGCCAAGCCGTCACTGACCCTCAACTGTTCAAAATTTGTAGCAGAGCTAATAGGCACATGCAACCATTCCAGAAAGACTTTGAGGGTTTGGGGAGGACGAGGGTACTTGGGAGCAAACATCTACTCTCCCACTCTTGAAGCAAAATTCAGAATCCTTAATGTATATGGTCCTTGTCAGGATAGAGCTGCTTTTTTGGAGAACTTTGTTTAATTCAACCCTCCTGCAACAAGACAACATTATCTTAGGGGGGACCTAAATTTCTCCTTGGGGTATGTGGAATCTTGGGGAAATCAAGCACAGGTGGATGCGTTGTCTGTTTTCTTTGAAAACCTCCTGGAGACCCACAACTTTATTGACATCCCCTCAGCCAAACTGCAGCCCACCTGGAGGAACAATAGATCAGGGGAAGCAAGCCTGGCCAGACGGCTTGACAGATTCCTCTTAAAAGAATACTTGGTCAATAGGGGATCCCGTATCAGACAATGGGTGAGCATTGGAGGCCTATCGGATCATCGACCTATCTACCTAGAGCTGTAGGAAGTTATAGAAAAACCAAAGGCCCCATTCAAATTTAACTCCACATGGCTACGGGATGAGGAATACATTAAATTGGTGACCGATTTTTGGAAGGAAAACCCTCCAGGCACAACAGGGAATCTCATGCACGATTTCTCGCATAATATGAAGGAGTTGAAGGCCCTATCCAAGATATGGGCAAGGAAGAAAAAGGAAGTGGAAGAGCTGACTCTCAGAACAGTAGAGGAAGATATATACTCCTTTGAGGAAGAGTTGGGAGGTATCATAATGTCTCAGGAGCAAAAGGACAAATATTCCGCATCTCTGTTGAAGAGAACTCAAATCTTAAGAGACAGAGAAGAGAGCTGGCGACTCCAAAGCCAAGCTATCTGGCTGAAGGAGGGGGATGATAATACTAAATTTTATCACAAACATGCCAATGGGAGGAAGGCCATTAACACAATATGGGAGCTCAAAGATACCCAAGGTCGATCAGTACAATCCTTCTGAGAGCTGGCAGCACTGGCATGTTCACACTTTCAAAATATCTACAAAGCTCCACCCAATGCTACCTTGGCTGAAGTAATGTGTATCGTGCAGCTCTTTCCCGACTATGTAGATCAGGAGTCGGAACAGGAACTCTCACGAGAAGTCACACTAGAAGAGCTTGAAGATACTCTGAAATGGCTAAAAAGGGACAAAAGTCTGAGGCCGGATGGATGGACAGTAGAATTTTACACCACCTTCTTCGAGGTTTTAGGAACAGACCTCCTGCGAATCATAGAGGAAAGTAGAAGGAGCGGAAGGATATTGGGAGGCCTAAAATCCACTTTCATTTCTCTTATCCCCAAAGCTTATAAGCCCTCCTCCTTTCATGACTTCAGGCCTATATCCTTATGCAATTGCATATACAAAATTAGATAGCCAATCTTATCCATCCACATATCCCATGAACAGTTTGCCTTTCTACATAATAGGCAGATTCATGAGGCGATTGGTACTGCTCAAGAACTCCTTCATTCCGTACAGCTTAGGAAACTAAAAGGAATGATTCTGAAGATAGACCTATCCAAAGCCTTTGATAGAGTCAACTGGCTATACCTCTGAATCCTATTAACTCAACTAGGATTTCCTTTTACTTTCATTAAGTGGATCATGAGTTGTATAACCGATGTTCCTTACAGTGTTCTCATAAATGGATTGGCTTCCCCCTTCTTTCATGCTGAGAGGGGACTCAGGCAGGGATGCCCCCTATCCCCACTACTATTCCTTCTCATCATGGAGGGCCTAAGCAGACTTATAGGAGAAGAACATAGACAGGGGAGAATCAGGGGTATCAAAATCACTGACACGGCTATATTGACTCATTTTCTCTTTGTGGATGATGTGCTCATATTCCTCAATGGTGGCCTTGGTGATCTCACTGCTCTCCATCAAGCCATTGGTACCTTTCAAATGGCCATGGGGATGATACTGAACGAATCCAAATCCACTATAACAACATCCAGGTGCTCCCAAAATGAAATACAATTCGCCCTAAGGAGATTCCCCTTTATTTCCCATCCTATTGAGGAAGGCCTGAGATACCTTGGCTACCAACTGAAGCCCTTTGGTTACAAAATTGCAGATTGGATCTGGCTCATTACTAAGGTAGAAAAATGCTTGAATATATGGTACCATAAATACCTGTCCAGAGCAGGTAGATTGGTACTGATCAAAGTTGTTTTAGAAGCAACACATGTATATTGGATGACCTTAGCCTGGATTCCCAGGGGCATTCTGGATAGGTTGCAAAATATCTGCTGTCGCTTTCTATGGAAGGGGAAACAGACAGGGAAAATTTTTGCCTGGACAAGATGGGAATCACTGGCAATGCCTAAAAGATGGGGTGGTTGGGGGATCAAGAGACTGGACACTTTTTCCAAAGCACTTGCAGCAAAGTTGGGTTGGCAGCTAATCAATAACTACAGCCTTTGGACGAAGGTCATCACTTCAAAATACATCACCCCCTCAAATCCACTTGACTGGATTAGACAAGGACACCGTTCTAGTAGGAACATATCAATTATTTGGAAGGCAGTTACAAAAGCTATGGACCTGATAAGAAATGGATTGACCTGGAGAATTCGATCTGGTTCCCTGGTGTGCATAGGAGAAGACCCCTGGGTAGGCTGTGGCAATGCTCACAGACTCCCCGAAGAACTGAGAACACATCTAGCAAATCAAGGTATAACTCATATATGCCATATAGCAGATAGTGGCCAATCCTCTTTGACACATGCAAGCCTGGAAATCTAGACCAGCTCTAAATATTCCCCTCGCCCTGGCAACAGGATTGGAAAGACTACATATATGCACTAACAGAGGCCCATATCAGGATCTCAGAAGGAGACGATGAGCTCATCTAGGCCTTTGCCAAACATGGATATTATGCCCCCAAGATCGGATATTTAGTTCTAATGGATCCCCTCAAGCCGCCAGCCCCTGAGCCTTAGTGGAACCTTTTATGGAAGTTAAAAGCTACCCCAAGAACGAAGTTGCTTCTATGGTCTATACTGAACAACAAGGTCCCGAAGGGAGCAAACCTATTAAAACAATCTTTCTCATGGCCATTTTGCTGCCACCTTTGTAAAAACAACAATTAAGACACAGAACACCTCTTTTTGGATTGCCCTATATCGCAAGAGCTATGGAATGGATATCCCTTAGCGCTCTCCATTCACAGTCGATGGCACGGCAACAACTTAAAGGATGCATGGAATAATTGGTGGAAAGATACCACTGGAAAGGAAAGGAATATACCTCTGCTCATCTGCTGGCAATATGGATAGCTAGGAATCAAATTATTTTTCAACAAAAGTCCCCCTATTGGCCATCCATCCTGAACAGAACCTTAGCGGAGTATCATACAATTCCTGAAGATACCACACAAAAATAGCACAGAAATATAGAGACAGAGATCATCAACTTCTCCATACCATGGGCCTACTTTGATGGATCAGCTCAGGAATCGGGTTGTGGAGGTGGAGCAGTACTGCACTTATCAACAACACATACCTATAAAATCCAAATGGGATTGGGCAGAGGAACAAATAACTATGTCGAGCTTTTAACTGCTAAATATCTCATCCAATACGCTTTATATAAACAATGCACAAATATGCAATTATATGGTGACTCAAAACTGGTTATTAACTGGATCAACAAAAAACACATTTGCAATGCATACACATTGAAGCATATTTTGGATGAGATTCATAGACTCATCATGTGTTTTGACTCTTTCACTTGTCATCATATTTACAGGGAGCGGAACTCCGTTGTTGACCACTTATCCAAAGAAGTAGCGCTCAGGGATGACGACATATGGATGATATGCAAGGAAAAGGATGGTGCCGCCTACAAACGCTATCACAGACCCTTCATAGACCCTGAATCTTTTTGAAGTAGCATTGCAAGGGATAGGATTTTTTGATATCATATTTTTTGCTTATATTGTAAATATTTATCAGAACTTTTATAATATCATACCCTCTCTGCGAAGAGGCCAAACAGCTCTCCTTTTTAGTTCATTCTCATATACTCCCTACGTGCAGGAATGCACAAAAGTATTTCTATATTTTGAACAGGCAATGCCTCACTCAAGTATGCCATGCATATACAAAATGTAATTTTCTCCTATAATGAAAATTACGACTTTTCCACGGGAAAGTAGCTATAAATTATGATTCATTTTACCATATAAATTAAAATAATTATTTCATAACCATATTTAAATTTAATTAATAAGCACATTGTAACAGCCCTTGTGAAAATTCCATGTAATAAAATTTAATAAATGCAAAATAATAACCACGTTTGATGGGACACTTATTTCAAGTTGAACGTTGGGCAAGACATCCTAGTATGGGTGTCCATTTGGTTATTAATGGTTAAGGAAATTGGTAAAGGCAACGGCTAAGGCTTTGGAAAAGAAAAAAGGCATTTTTTGGAACATTTATTTATGAAAATAATGGAAATTAGGAGAAAAGGGAGGTGAAAGGTCACAGGTTGCATGTAAGGAGGAAAATCAAGGAAAATAATGGAAAATGGAGAAAATAAAGGCCTCATTCATAAAAAGGCTTCTAAAGATCAATTGGAAACCTTTTTTTAATTCAGTTTTGGAGCTCTCTCATTATTCTCTCTCTCTCTCTCTTGTACTCTTGGATACTTAGAGTTTTTCTTGGAGCACTCTTGGAGGGTGTGGCATACTTGGATTTTTGGAGCAAGAAGGCAAAGGAAGAGTGGGAAAGCTCAAGAGGACATTAGGATCAACAAGTACAGGGGGATTTTCTTGCAGGTACCGAGTTGCATGTCTTTTTCCTCACTATTTTTTTGGCATGCATGGCATATGCATGTGGATTTTTGGTCATGATTTGTCACGAGCATGGAGGATTTCCTATATTGACAGTGGATTTCCTAGCCTTTCCATTTCCTAGATAGCCATGAAGATTGTGGGTTTATTTCCTTGTTTTTTTTTGGTTGGCTCTCATGTTTCCTTAGCTTGGGTTGAGTTATTAGTTCCTGGAAGCCCTAATTGGAAAAAATCTTTGGAAACCCTATAACAACTTGGGTTGAGTTACTAGTCCTGGAAGCCTTGGTTGGACAAACGATCTAGAAGCCCTTGGTGGGTTTAATTACTAGTCTTGGGAGCCTTGGTTGGAAAAATTCTCTAGAAGCACGGCGGCAGTTGTGGGTTGAGTTACTAGTCCTAAAAACCTTGGTTGGAACAAATGCTCTGGAAGCCCTGGAAGGCTTGGATGGAGACCAATCTGATGATGGTTTTGTGATGTCTGATCATGAGGTGGAATCACTATTTGATGGGTTGAGGTGGATGGCCTCTAGAAGCCTTGGATGGTTTTGGATTGATGTGTTCTATGAGATCCCACATTCATGCTTGGAATAAGCCTCGAGGGTGAATAGTTGAAGAGAGATTTGGCTCAATCATTCTATGGTAGGGTGGAACGTGGAAGTCCCATCCTAGGTTTGGATTTTGCATTATCAATGTGAGGTTATTTCTCCTTATATTTCTATGAGTATTATAATGGTTTATATGTGTATCATATGGCTGTGATTTCATTGGTATTTCTATTACTATTATGTTGGTTATATATATGTTTTATGACAATAGCTATGTATAGTTGTCATCATGTTTTTACTTGTAAATGAATGAACAATGTATTTATGACCTAGTGAATGAAATGGTAGCTAATGTGTTGAGGAATCAATGTCTCTTAGTGATTCTCAACTAAGTATGAGACCCCTATGCTTAGATATGTTATTTACACCTGCATATTACATATTCGTGATATGTTTAACAAAATTCATGCCATGGCTAGTAGGGGTCCAGTCAAGGTCTTATTCAAGTAATTGCTTTTGCACAGTAATTTCCCTGTTATCTTACTGTTCTAAAGATGTCATTCTATTCTGGGGCAGTGACCTAGGATCTAGGCCTAAAAAAGTGGCTTAAATCTTAGGGACACTAGCACAACACTATGCAAAAAAGTCCCTAGATGTTGGCTTGTAGGCCTGTGAGAGCGTGCATAGGTCCTTGGACATTGGCATGCCCATAGCATAAGAGCGTCTAGAGGTAAAGTGGTCCAAAATCTCAGTGGGACCCAGGGGCTGGTTGGAAGAAAGGTTGGATTGGTTCCTAAGGGTCCTAATGCTAATGTTGAATGTCTATATGGTGTGATTTTGTTGGTTCCACTCCCTTAACATGGCTTAGGAGGTTGAATCATATCATAGTGGTCTTTCGTCACATGTTGACCCCGGCCGACTCGTTTCTTGGGTAGATGTGGGAGGACGGTGTTACAAAGTGGCATCAGAGCATGGTTCACCCCTCGAACTAGATGGATTGTGTGTTGGTCATGCATGCATTTCAGTTTCATGTGTGTCTCTTACACTTGCGTTCCATGTGCTTGTTGCATTTTCATAATGTTAATCATGGTTGTAGTGATGTCTTCATGTGGAACTTGATGTTTTTATTGTGGACTGCATCATCATGAGTGTATGATTGGTTACATGTTGTTATATGTTTCTTACATGTATCATTATTGTATGCTTGGTTACATCCTTGTATGTTTGGTTGTATTCGTGTATGCTTGGTTGCATGTATCATTCTTGTAGGTTTGGTTACAAGTATTATCTGTTTATTCTTGATTATATGTGTTTATGAATGTGTATGGTTAGTTACGCATTGCTTATGCATGTTAATGTTTGCATGTGGTCAAGTGTACAATGATGTAGTGGCTTTTGTCATGCATGAGGTCGTGGTATGAGTTGTTGATAAGGTCATGCATTGATGACTGGACCCTAGCTAGAATGATGGTTGCATGGTTATATGCTAATGTACTATGTTTCTATATCTTGTCATGATTATGTTATACATGTTTCACGCTGATTTGTTGATCTTGCAGACAAGGTACCCTCCCTAAGCTATACTAAGGTGCGTTGGTTTATTTTGATTTGGTTTAGCTGACATAATATACCTTGCAAGAAGAAATATCAAATGGCTAGCAAGATGGTAAATTACAAAGACTCTCCCTATGAATCAAATGAGCAGTATGGTGTTGGGAACTCTTCCTATTTGGAAGATACATTGAGAAACTTAAAGGAAGAAATAATGAGTTGTAAGGAAGATAATGACATAATCATGTAGGCACAGGAGAAATAAGTAGAGGTAAATGCAGTGATACTTTAGAGTTTGTCATATTTGTTGCTACAGGGACCATGTCGAATCAGCTATGAGTAGGAGGACAGAACTAATGGGGCATATGGTAGTAGGTTTCATGGTGGTCACAGGTCAGATAGAGATGACACAGTTAGAGATGGAAGATTGTTGTACACTCTAAAAAGGAGGAGGGATAGACATTGGTATTATTCTAGTTCTGATTCAGATAGGCACTATGATCGTCATCGTTATCATCCTTATAGGAGGAGTGATAGGGGATACTTTCCATATGAGTTTAAGAAACAAAAGCCACCTTCTTTTGATGGAGATATGAAGAAACCATTGGATGCAGAGGCATGGTGTCTTGGCATGAGGACGTTCTTCAGGTTACATGAATATTCAGAGAACATGAGAGAAAGAGTAGCTACATTCAGTCTCATAGGTAAAGCAGAAATTTTGTGGGAATATGTGAAGAATGTCAGATGTATTCATGAGAAAGACTTGATTTGGAGTGAGTTTGAGCAGTTATTCAAGAAAAATTATTTGTCAAAGAGATACTTTGATGACAGGGAAAAACAATTCTATGAGTTAAAGATGGTATCTATGACAGATGAGGAGTACACTAGCAGGTTCTTTGAGCTACTAATGTATGTGCCTTACCTCACAGAGGAAAAGGCCAAGATTCAAAGGTTCATTAGTGGATTATCGGTTGCATTCAAAGACGAGATTGAGTTTGATGAGTCTAGATCATTGGAAGATTCCATTCGAAAGTTAAGGCATTAATATGAACAATCAAAGCGTAGATCTGAGGCTAAGACAGACTAGAAAGGTAATGCAAAGAACAAAGGAAAATGGGACAGAAAGAAAGCAAGACCTCAAGGTACAGATAATGAAGATAATGTTGCACCATCTAAGATGTTAAATGCATTAGACAGATGATAGGACATCTATCTGAGGAGAAGAATAAGGGTGTGGGTTGGGAGCCTATAGAGTGTTGCACTTGTGGCAAAGATCATCGTAGGAGAGATTGTCCACATAATGAGGGTGGAAGGCCTCAGATATATAGTGCACAAGACACACAGGCTATTAGGGATGTTGGTGAGGGTGTTCCTTGTATCTATGCAACATTGGATAACAAACATTCAGATCATCAGGCATCTATCATTGAGATGGATGGTAAGATTTGTGATCAAGTTATTTCTATTATGATTAACCCTAGATCTAAGAATAGCTATGTTAATCCTGACTTGGTGGATAAATGTGGTTTGAGTAACAAGTTGCATGCAGAATCTTGGTTAGTGAAGTTGGCTACAGGTACTAAGAAGTGAGTTCACCATTGGGTAAGATCTTGTGCATTTGATTTGAATCGTATGCCTACCGCAGCACATTTGAATGTATTACCGTTGGGATCATACATTATGTTTTTGGGAATGGATTGGTTGTATCTTCATAGAACCAAGGTGGATTGTTATGACAAAGCCATTGAGTGTGTTGATGAAAATGGAGAACCAAGAGCCTTACAAGGTAAGAAGAAAGCCACATTAGTTAGGATGGTAACAACTATGCAAGAAAAGTGCAATCGTAGGAAAGGGTGTGTGTTATTTGTAGTGCACATTTATAGTGACAAAGGTAAGGAAGTTGAGATTGCAGGTGTTTTGAGCAGGTACCTAGTTTTACAGTAGTTCAAGGATGTATTTCTTGAGGACATTACAGAATTGCCACCTCATAGGGACATAGATTTTTCTATTGAGTTAGTGCCAAGGGTAGCTCCAGCATCAAAAGCACCTTATAGGATTAGCACACCTGATTTGGTAGAGTTGAAGCTACAGTTGAAAGAAATGTTGGATAAGGGATACATTAGGCCAAGTGTATCACCATGGTGTGCACCAGTATTGTTTGTGAAGAAGAAATATGGTACTATCATATTATGCATTAACTACTGGTAATTGAAAAAAGTGACCATCATGAACAGGTATTTGTTACTGAGGATTGATGACTTGTTCGATCCGTTGAAGGAAGCAGCAGTGTTCTCAAAGATTGATATGAGATCCAGATATCATCAGGTATGAATCAAAGAGGAGAACATTTACAAGACAACTTTTCGGACTAGGTATGGGCATTATGAGTTTGTTGTAGTTCCATTTGGCTTAACTAATGCTCCAGCTACATTTATGTACTTGATGAATAGTGTGTTGCATCTGTATTTGGATAAGTTTTTTATTTGTTCATTGATGACATATTTGTATATTCTAAAAATGAGAAAGAGCCTGGCCAACACTTAGCAGTAGTGTTGAGGTTGTTGAGAGAGCATCAGTTGTATGCTAATCTCAGCAAGTTTAGTTTATTTCATACTAAGTTACATTACTTGGGGCATGTTGTCTCTAAGGAGTGCATTGTAGTAGAGCCAGAAAAGATAAGGGCCATCATGGAATGGGTAGCTCCCAGGAATGTAGATGAGGTGAGATATTTCATGGGTTTGGCAGGCTATTTGATGCAGAGAGATTTTGGGGGTTAACCAAAATCCCTTGCTTTTACAAAAATTGATCTTTGAGGCCTGTGGGTTATGGCCCACACACCTTTATCGGAAGCGTTCACAAGGCTTTAAGCCTTTATGATCATGGACCATTTAACATTATTAGAGCCTGAGAACTATCAGCGCTGTTTATATCGCATTGATGCGTTAATGCATCAAAATACGTTATCGGTCCCTTTGGAAACATATAAACCACAGTGCACTATCAGAGGCTTTAAACTATCGGGAACATTACATATAGGCTTTCAAGCCTGAAAACACCGCAAACCATTTAACTCTCAAATACGGGAAACATATGAGAAACCCGCATCAGAACACATGCCGGACTTCAAAAGTTATAAAGCCACATCTGTAAATCATCGGCTCTGCACCTCCAACCGTTCAGACCTCCAATCGGCCAACCTCCGTTCATCAATCGAACTTATCGACGACATCGCTATCGCTATATTGCAATCGCTCATTCCATGGCCGCGGCATGGAAAATTTTAGGGGCGAATTTTCGCCCTTGGGCTAAATTAAGGGGTTTTATATTTTTATTGGGCGAATATTTTGTATCATAGTACATTGTTACAAATCACCTCAAATTTATTTTATAAAAAAATTAGGTATGGAGGTTAGACCACCTTATTTTAAGGGAGAGGGTAAAAAAAGGAAATTTAGCCCTTGAAATTAGGAGTTACAATCTTCCATTCACCCTCATTTTCGAGAAAATGTATTTATGATAGTTATAAATAAAAATATAAATACAGTGGAGGTATGGTAAATAAATAAAAGCTCTTTTTATACCTACTCCAAAGGTATGGTAAATAAATAAAAATACAAATAAACTAGACATATGGTAAATAAATAAAACCTCTTTTTATATTTAGTCCATAACCCTCTTTCTATTTAAGAAGGCTCAAAAACGAGGTTTCATTTAAGTGAATCCCATGGGCCAAATACCATATTTATTAAAAGAGGTATGGTAAATTAATAAAAATATAAATAAACAAGAGCTATGGTAAATAAATAAAATATTTTTTTATATTTATTCCATATGTCACCTTATATTTATGAACACGCAAGCATGTAAATAAATAAAAAAATATAAATATAGTGGAGGCATGGTAAATAAATAAAACCTCTTTTTATACTTCAAAGGTATGTTAAATAAATAAAAATATAAATAAACTATAGGTATGGTAAACAAATAAAACCTCTTTCTATATTTAGTCCATAACCCTTTTTCTATTTAAGAAGGCTCAAAAAAGAGGTTTTATTTAATTGAATCCTATGGGCCAAATACCATATTTATAAAAAAGGTATGGTAAATTAATAAAAATATAAATAAACTAGAGGTGTGGTAAATAAATAAAACATTTTTTATATTTACTCCAAAAGCCACCTTATATTTACGAACACTCAAAAAATGTGTTATATTTAGGTGAAGCCTATGGGCAAATACCATGGGCCAAATTATTATTAATACCATGCAAAAAAACATTATTAACCCTAATATTAGTATTAATAGAAATAAAGATGGCACATGGTATTGACCATGGTATTCACATGGAATGCAACCTATTTAAAGGGGGGGAATTAAACTAGCATAGATCCATCTTTACTCTAGATCAAATATGGTGATATGAAAACTAACATAGAGTGAAAAAATATTTTATCCCTCTCGGGGCTTGGTAGATCAAGAGAAAAAAGAGAGCTTGTAATTTAATGTCACTTAAACATTTTAACTTGGTTAACCCATGGTATTGACCCATGGTAATACCATGGTATTCATGTGAGAATAGACTATTTAAAGGGGAAATTCTATGAGCTTAGATCCATCTTAATTCTGGGTCTACCAAGTGCTGGGAGGGATAAATAGATTTCATCCCTCTAAGAGTGGTAGATGTGGAGTTAAGATGGATATAGGTTGGTTTTTATGATAACAAAGATATTAAATAGACTTAGGAAATTATATTGTAAAAAAAATCTTAAGGTGAATGGTTAAAGCTACATTTAGTCACTTCACAAAATTTAGTAAAAAATACTGATATCTCCATTAATATTAGTTTTTTTGATTTAATAAAAAAAAATTCAAAACAATGAAATCTTAACTCTTCTCGCAGAAGAGAGATAGTCACTACCCAGATTTCCCACCATTTTTCAAACATTCTCAATATGATATCTTCATGAAAAAGTTAAGGTACTGATCTTGGATTAATTGTTTGAAAAATATGTTGGTTTGTACAACCTTTCATCTTCTCTGCTATTCTTAGTTTGTCGTAATGATCTGTAGGGGTTGGGTCATTGCACCATATTGTCCTAAAGGTGGAGATCGTGCACCAAAAAGGAAATTAATCCACATGTTACAACGCTGTTAAAAATGGTATGAGGGTAGTGAATTATGCTAATAAGAAATTTAGATTGGGAGAGACGTAATTAAATTGTATTATTTAATTGAAGATTTCCAATTAAAATAATAATAAATTTACATTGATTGGAAGGCTTCTGACAACAGTCACTTCTTTCCATTAGATCCCCTTCAGACCTTTGGGATACCTACTACTTCATTATATTATATAGTTGGGGATTGCTACTTGTTGGCGTGTTGGGGTAACAAACTTGATGTGTTTTTTTTAATCTCGCAGTTAGAGTCTATGGAATAAGAAAGAAATTTGATAGCTTGGCAAAAGTGGTAGAGAAAACATTAATCTCTCCTACCATGACAAACATGGCCACTAAAACTTGCAACATTTTTTGTAGGAAGTGAAAATTATGTTTCTTTTTTCCAAACATGTATGTTAGTATATTACAGTTTAATGAATATGTTTTATTATTATCATATATGGTTTCATACTTTAATAAAACATTCGCCAAGACTTCACAATGTTTTATTATTCAGTGAAAGATTTTCCAAGATCTTACAAGATTTTATAATTCAGTGAAAGATTCGCCATGACTTTACAAGATAATATAATCTGGTGAGAGATTCGCCAAATATATATATATATATATATATATATATATATATATATATATATACATACATATTATATTAGTGATAAAATCGCCTCCCATTTTTCCTAGGTATCATGGGGATTCGCCCATTTATTATACATATAAATTTAGGGTGGTTCTTAAAATTTTCCCTGGGCCACGGTCATTCAACTTTGCCGAAATGCAACTAGTGATCCCATCGGGACCGTCAATCTCCCTTTCACTCTGACGGTTGCAATTCAATCCTCGTATCGTAATCACTATATTTAAAATCTGCTCCAATCTTGTTCCAATGGGTTCTGCTGATGCGATATTTGGTCTAGCTTTGTTCCATGTGAATCGATCCGGACCACTGATCATATCGATCCAATAGTCGTTGTACATTCTCGTTGCTTCCTCCTTAACTTAGTCCCAATTGCCTTTTGATGGATTTTTGTGTTTAAACACAATTCTCTACCATATTCCATTTATGTGCGTGATATTCATAACATCGTTGGATCGCCATTGATCCTACAGTGATCGATGGACAATCAATACTTACAAATGAGATTTAAAGTCTCCACGCATATATGCACAGAATTGAAAAGGGGCATCATACACAAGCACACGGAAGTTAAACATAGAACACATATCTATTCTTTATACACAGCATAATTACATTCTAAGGCATCTCAACCTTAGTAACAGGTTCTCCTTCAACTACATTGTAAACACTCTATTCTCACAGTCTTCTATCTATTACTCTCTCCATTAACACTTGAACACGTAGGTTCATATATATAAGGAACATTGGATTATTGGATCGGATCACTAAAAGGATCCGATCAGATCTCTCCATGATTTTCTCAACAACCCCTACATTCTCTACATGCATACATATGTGGCAGATTACATTAATAACAAGTCTTCACGAGACTTATCCATTCCATCATTCACTCTATTTTAAAATAGATTTTTCCTTGTTTTGCTCCCTGGTCCACGTCCTCCTCCTTTTTCCACTTTGGATTCCTCCTTTTGACTAAGGGTGCTAGATGCAACTGCATCAGACTCCCGAGGCACAAAATTTATGACCTCCTAGTCATATGCTTCTCCTTGTCCTTAGCAATTCTACCCACTTCACTTCTTCAGTGGAACTGCTTTTATGATCTTTAAGAGTTGCAACCAAGCCTCCGCAGTAATAGTCTCCTTATGCTACATGATACCTCACCAAGCTATCCTCACTCAGTATTTTGGCATCCAACTGGTTCTCTCCTCTGGAACCATATGAGCACTCCATGCTCTAGGCTTGCTGCAATCTTCTCACCTTCGGCTGTCATTCTCTGTGTGACAGTAAGACCATAAACTTTCTAGCTTTATCAACTGTACCTCCTTCTCCTCTACTTGCACTCCATCTTCCTTCTTTTAGGAAATTTTTTAATCTTCCTTTGCACGCAGAATCTTCATCTGATCTAATACCACTCGATGTAGAGAGATTTTGGGGGTTAACCAAAATCCCTTACTTTTACAAAAATTGATCTTTGAGGCCTGTGGGTTATGGCCCACACACCTTTATCGGAAGCATTCGCAAGGCTTTAAGCCTTTATGATCATGGGCCATTTAACATTATCGGAGCCTGAGAACTATCTGCGTTGTTTATATCACATTGATGCGTTAATGCATCAAAATACGTTATTGGCCCCTTTGGAAACATATAAACCACAATGCACTATCGGCAGCTTTAAACTATCTGGAGCATTACATATAGGCATTCAAGCCTTAAAACACCACAAACCATTTAACTCTCGGAATACGGGAAACATATGAAAAACCCACATCGGAACACATGCCGGACTTCAAAAGTTATAAAGTCGCGTCTATAAATCGTCGACTCCGCACCTCCAACCGTTCAGACATCCAATCAGCCTACCTCCAATCGCTAATCGAACTTATCGATGACATCGCTATCACTATATCATAATCGCTCATTCCATGGCTGCAGTCATTCAACTTTGCTAAAATGCGACTAGCGATCCCATCAGGACCGTCAATCTCCCTTTCGATCTGACGATTGCGATTCAATCCTTCTATCGCAATCGCTATATTTAAAAGCCGCTCCAATCTCGTTCCAATCGGTTCTACTGATGCGATATTTGGTCTGGCTCTGTTCCATGCGAATCGATCCGGACCATTGATCATATCGATCCAACAATCGATGTGCATTCTTGTCGCTTCCTCCTTAACTTAGTCTCGATTGCCTTTTGATGGATTTATGTGTTTAAACACAGTTCTCTGCCATATTCCATTTATGCGTGCGATATTCATAACATCGATCGCCATCGATCCTACAGTGATTGATGGATGATCAATACTTACAAACGAGATTTAAAGTCTCCATGCATATACGCACAGAATTGAAAAGTGGCATCATACACAAGCACACGGAAGTTAAACATAGAACACATATCTATTCTTTATACACAACATAATTACATTCTAAGGCATCTCATCCTTAGTAACAGGTTCTCCTTCAACTACATTGTAAACACTCTATTCTCACAGTCTTCTATCTATTACTCTCTCCCTTAACACTTGAAATGTAGGTTCATATATATAAGGAACATTAGATTATTGGATCGGATCACTGAAAGGATCTGATCAGATCTCTCCATGATTTTCTCAACAACCCCTACATTCTCTACATGCATACATATGTGGTAGATTACATTAATAACAAGTCTTCGAGAGACTTATCCATTACATCATTTGCTCTGTTTTAAAACAAATTTTCCCTTGTTTTTCTCCCTGGTCCATGTCCTCCTCCTTTTTCCGCTTTGGATTCCTC
Organism: Pinus tabuliformis; assembly: GCA_031772625.1. Lineage (NCBI taxonomy): Eukaryota > Viridiplantae > Streptophyta > Pinopsida > Pinales > Pinaceae > Pinus > Pinus tabuliformis. The sequence continues at coordinate 59,019,348 of CM062804.1, forward strand.
CTTTTGACTAAGGGTGCTGGATGCTCCTGCATCACTATTATACGAGGTTCATGAGGAACTTATAATAGAATGCTTATCATATCACATTATTGTAGAGGAAAGGTAAGAAGTTCTAATGGAAAGAGGAGTGTGAGGCTAGTTTTGAGTAGCTTAAGCAGTTGTTGACACATGCACCAGTGTCAAAGTTTGCAGATTCGAACAAAGAGTTTGTAGTATGAACAAATTCTTGCAAGAAAGGACTTGGTGGATTCCTTATACAGGATCGACAGGTGGTATGTTATGAATCTCGAAAACTAAATGAGCACGAGAAGAACTACCCCACACATGATCTTGAGTTGGCAGCAATTATAGATGAGAAGAACTAACCCACACATGATCTTGAGTTGGCAGCAATTATACATGCATTGAAGATGCAGAGACACTATCTTCTGGGCAGGAGGTTTACATTGATGAGTGGTCACAATGGTTTGCAAAATCTATTTGACCAACCAAATCTAAATGGTAGGCAGGCTTTTTGGTTGGCTACAATCAATAAGTTCAATTTTGAGATTAGATATATCAAAGGTAAATAGAACAGAGTGGAAGATGCTCATAGCAGGATACAGGTAAATCACTTAGCAGCCCTAAGCTCCTATGGGATAGACTTACAAGGTAGGATCTTACAGGATGTTCAGAAAGATGTCAGATATATGGAGATTATGCACAAGTTGTAGCAGAGTACTGGTACAGGTACAAGTGATAATAGAGGTGTAGGTACAGGTGATAATACAGGTATAGGTATAGGTGGTAGTGTATGTATAGGTACAGGTACAGGGGGTAGTAAATGTACAGGTAGTGTTACAAGTAAAGGTGCAAGTGCATAGAATGTGGACTATTGCCTTAAAACAGATGGATTGGTTAGATTCAGAGATAGGATATATGTATCAATAAGCAATGAGCTCAAGAAGGTGATCTTGAGGGAGTTTCATGTGAAACCATATTCGGGTCACCCAAGTTATTAGAAGAAACTGACATTAGTGAAGAGATTTTATTATTGGCAGAACCTAAAGAGGGATGTAGCAGAGTTTGTGGCTAGGTGTTTTGATTGTCAACATGTGAAGGCAAAGTGTATGCACCCAGGTGGACTGTTACATCCAATTGTGATTCTCGAATGGAAATGGGAGGTCATTTCCATGGACTTCATCACAGGTTTTTCGAGGATAGTGAGACAACATGATTCCATCATGGTTTTTGTGGACAAATTGAGAAATGTTGAACATTTCATTCTAGTGAAGTCTACATTCTAAGCTAGCGATGTAGCACATATATTCATCAGAGATGTGGTCAGATTGTATGATGTTCCAAAGAAGATTGTGTCAGACAGGGATGCGAAGTTCACTTCCAAGTTTTGGAAGGATTTATTTGCAGGTTTGGGCACAGATTTGGCCTTCAGTATAGCTTATCTTCCATAGACAGAGACGGTCAACAGGATATTGGAGGACATGTTGAGGATGCATGTGATGCATCAGTAGCGAAAGTGGTAAGAGAACCTTCCACTGCTAGATTTTACTTACAAAAATGGGTATCAGGAATCTCTTAGGATGAGTCTATTTGAGGCATTATATGGGAGGAGTTGCAATACTCCTATAAATTGGAGTGATCCGTTAATGGGGTGTTGATTGGACAAAACATGTTGGCAAACATAGAACAGGAAATGCAGGTAATTAAGAAAAATCTAAAGGCAGCACAAGATAAGCAGAAGAGCTATTCAAATCAGAACATGTTGTTCAAGGAGTTCCAGGTTGGGAAACATTTGTACTTGCACATCAAACCAAATTAGAGCTCCTTACGGATTGGATCATGTGCCAAGCTAGCACCATGATTTTGTGAACCCTTCAATATTATTGAGAGGATTGGGCCAGTAGAATATCGACTTGCACTGCCTCCGACAGTGAAAGTCCATGATGTTTTCCATGTGTCATTGCTTAACAAGTATGTTAGGGATGTTGATCATGTGATTCACTAGTCTGCATTACAGGTGGAACCAAATGGAGAATTCTAGTCGGAGCCTCAGTGTATATTGCAGAAAAAGGTGTTCATGCTCCGAAACTAAGAAATCGAGCAAGTTAAAGTGTAGTGGAAGCACTTTGGGCCCGATGAAGCTACATGGGAGATGGCGGATCAGATGCAGGTATGTATCCTTCCTTGTTTTTCAGTTGAGGTAAAGCAGTTTTGGTATGGTGTTTTGGTATATGTCTTGGTATATGTTTTGGTGATTTTGGTATATGTACATATGTATATGGATGTAAATACCACCATGAGCTATGTTATAAAGCTCCAATAAGCGGTATGGGTGTCATGTCATTATGATGTTATGTTTGTTATGTTTTCATGTTGGTTTGCTTCTTAGCAGGATGATCATTGTAAATACTGCAACGAGCTAAGTTATAAAGCTCCATCGAGAGTAGATTTTTCTTACAGCAGTTTTTGGTTATGGGTGTTGTTGAAAACTGAGGACTGTGTTCCCCCAAGGAGGAGGGATATGTAAAAACCCTGGTGAAAATTCTATGTAATAAAAATAAAGGAAAAATAATAACCACGGTTGATAGGACACTTATTCCAAGTTGAGTTTTGGGCAAGACATCCTAGTGTGGGTGTTCATTTGGTTATTAATGACTAAGGAAATTAGCAAAGGCAATGGCTAAGGCATTTTGGCACATTTATTCATGAAAATAATGGAAATTAGGAGAAAAGGGAGGTGAAAGGTCACAAGTTGCATGTGATGAGGAAAATCAAGGAAAATAATGGAAAATGGAGAAAATGGAAGCCTCATTCATAAAAAGGCTTTTGAGGATCAGTTAGCAACATTTTTTCAATTCGGTGTTGGAGCTCTCTCATTCTTCTCTCTCTCTCTCTCTCATACTCTTGCATACTTAGAGTTTTTCTTAGAGCACTCTTTGATTTGAACTTAAAGAAGAATCTACAACTTACAGATATAATCATAACAATAGAGATGCAGTAGAAAAACACTTCATTTCATTAATAGAAAAATACTAAATTATGCTTACAAACAGAATGGAAATAAAATAGCTCGAGCAATGGTAGCTTATCTTTGAGAAGAGATGTGGCAGCTACATGCCTCTAAATTGAGTTACAATGAGGCTCAAGGGCATTTTTATTATTGAACAATAAGAGAAAACAATAAACAACCGAAATCCTAACCCAAGGAGATGTAACACCAAGAGTTTATGGACCCCGTTGGGGTTAGTTGGGTAGCCAACTTCTCGGGGTCATATCTTGTTCATATTAGCTTCGTTTAATGTGTATGATACCTCATTGGAAATATCTCTTTGAGCACTACAACTGCCAATGTGATTACCATAGAAATCACCTATCAAATTTTTTCCAAAAAACATAATTTAGGGCCTTAAAATGGTTACAAAAGTTCAGGACCTGAAAAATGCCAAAAATAGTAAATATGCTACAATTAAGGAAACTAAAAAACTGAAAGAAAAAATGGTGAGGGTCTAAGTGGAATAGGTGGGTGGCCACCAGTATCCACCTGGATCATCCCCCCCCCCCCCTCCTCCTAGGAAGCAATGGTCCCCATTGCATTGAGTTCCTCCATGAGATGAAGAAACTTATGTTGAACTTGGTCCCTGGTGAGCCATTTTCGTTGGTGAAGGAGTTGGCTTGCTTTGACAACTCGACATAGCTATATCCTCTGTTGCCGAGTGTTATTAATATATGTTTCCATGATCTGATCAGTTGTGGTCTGTTCCATGCAGTTCAAGTTGAGCTCTGTTGGTATGAGTTGTTCTTCAATGGCATATGTGTCCAACAATGGTGGAAAGTATGGCCAAAGGCGATCTACATTGAACACTGGGTATAGACCAAGGAACGATGGGATGTTGAGCTCAAAGGCATTGTCATCGACGGCCTTGGTGATGATGTATGGCCCATATCGGAGCAGGAAAAGCTTGTGGTGGGGTCCAGCAAAGCGCTCCTTCTGCAAATGTAGCCAAACTTTGTCACCCACCTGGAACTTCTGCGACACTCGATGTTGATCATGGAATTGCTTGTACTTAGCATTAGCTCTATCAAATATATCATGGACCTGTTGGGGGATGTGTTGAATGTTCTCAATGAAGTTGTTAGCCCTTTCAACTTCAGACTGCATGTGAGTCGAATCTACCTGAGTGGCTGAAAATGGTATGGCCACATCAATGGGGCATAATGGTTGAAATCTCAGCCTTACCTGAAATGGGTTGTGGCCTATTAAGCTGTGGAGAGCTCTGTTGTAGTTATGTTGGACACAGGGGAGACTTTCATCCCATGTGCATGGATGCTTTGAGTTGTACATGCGCAGAATGTGTACGATCATCCTATTGACAACCTTTTTTTGGCCATCAATTTGGGGATGGAAAATCGTGGACTTAGCAAATTTTATATCTAGCATTGACCAGAGACTTAACCAAAATTCACTCAGGAATCTGTTGTCTCGATCTGAGATAATGGACTGTGGGATCCCAAAGTGTACCCACATTCACTTAAAGAAGAGCTTAGCAGTGGCCTTGTTACAGGGAAAAGTGTCTACACATAACTGCTTATCCCACTAAGGTGTGGTAGCTACCTTATAAACAAACAAAGTAAAGCTACTTTCATTTTTCCTTTATGAAATATAGATGAGAGAAGAAAAAAGGAGACCAAACTCTGTCTTGCGCTTATCTCCTAGTTCGATTCCTCTCTCTCCTGATAGTCCTTCGCTACTTGCTTCCTTGTACGCCCAGCTTCACAGAGTACCTGTAGGATCAAAGTACCATAACACTATACAAGAACATGGATCTATAATCATAAACAATCTAGGATCAGATGTAAATTGACCATACAAATGCATAAAACATAAATGATACAAGAGTATGGAAGAAAACTTGAATAGCTTTTATTGATAATCAAGAAAGAGCCAAGGGAGTTACAACCAATTGCTCTGACCCAGCATCATCCTCTCAGCAAGTAAGCCCTTCTTCACCTCATACAAAGCTTAGATCACCCAACACTATGATGTTGTCTCAAGAAACCAACAGCAATTCCTTACAAGATGCAAAATTCCAGCCTCTAACCCCTGGATCTCTGGGATGAGAGATCTATATATAGATATTTGCAGAGGTGTGAGTCAGCTCTGGGTTTTTTATTAGTGTCTTCTCTCTGATAGTTCTTGATTCCACTTGGAGATCTCATTGATCTCTTACTCATCCTTGGGCGATTCTGAGAGGCAAGTGTCACAGGAGAAGTTTCTAGAAGATTCCATGATCATCCACCTCGCAAACTATCTCCGACACTTGTATTTTCTCATCCATCGCACCCCATAGAAGGGCTTTTTGAAATGAAATGCACTTCCCGTGTGTACAAGGTGAGATGCATCGCACCCTGGCCATGGAGCAAGTGAAATGATCCAGTTTTGACCAGTTATGAGCAGTTTTTCATGGAGAACTTCTGGGAGAAGCTGTAATCAGTTGACCTTGTTCTTTTAGGGGTTGGAACAACACTTTTAGGGACTTAGGAGCCCTTATTTTATGGACATTTATGCTTGGGGTTGCAGTGCCCAAAAATGTCTATAACAGTTGCCCCCTAAAGCATGAGGTCGTTAATCTTTTTTGATGTCGGGTGAAATGCTTTATCATGAGGATCCGAAGTTCTTTCAAGCTGGGAGGAGACCTCTAATAAGATACAATACAATACATTATCTTCATAATATTTTCATGATCTAGCTGAGGCGGGCATTCCCATGCTCAGCTTTATAAATTCATTTTCATGTACATAAGACAGACAATCGTCTGAGTGTAGACTGATGATTCTGGAGGAGCCATCATCCCATAGATTGGATGATTATCTGTGCAGCAATGATGTACATTTGATGTCTTTATTTTTCTAAATATATATCGCAGCCCGGATGGATGAAACTAGATCCGGGGTCTTCAATCTCGTTCTATCTTCACTCAAAGTACAAGTCGATCCATGTGAGAGATGTTCTGGAGTCGAACATGGAAAGACATCGCCTGATTACCATCCAATGATGTAAGCTGTTAACAGGCGCGAGAGGAATCACCGATAATGATAATGACCCTCAAGGTACTGCAGTACAATTCACGTGGTGTGAATAAAGGACTTGGCGTTGAACACCACGTAAAATCTTTCGGTCAAAGGTCATTGATGTAAACCTGTCACCGGAAGTGAGAAACTTGCCATTGAGGCATGCAAGCTTCAAAGTACTGAACGGGGTGTTCCTAGATCGACTTCTTGGATAATGAGCTGATGTCGACAAGAAGCGATCCGTCATAGGAGGGCCTTAATGAATCCCACATCAATGACACGGAATGAAGCAAATGATTTTAATGGAGGTGAAAACGATCTGGTGATATAAGGTTCAGGGTGGCGGTCATGAAAGAATGGAGTGTAAATGTATTGTAGCGGGTGAGACACAAGTGAATTCTCTGAATGACTTCTCTTGAACATATCGGCGACAATGACGTGATGGATTGGTAGCATTAACCCCAAATTTGGATGGTGTGATGGGACCATGGTGATGTGACTGGTGAATGAAACAACCCAACCCGACTTGGATGCGGAGTGAAAGTGTCATGTTCAAGAGCGACTTGCTACCAACAAAGTTTCTTCAAGTTTTCTTCCCAATTTTTCCCCAGTCATTGCTGACCAGTACCTCTTTATTTTTGTCAAGCTTGAGGAGGATAACATATGCTTGTTCTATAATTTGCCCTTCGGGCAAGCCCATCGCTATGTTTTAACGAGCCTAGCGATAGTGAAACTCATTCTTGTCTGCTATGGACAAGTTTGTCGCTATTAGGTTTTAATGAGTTTAACGACAAAGATAACTCGGTCGTTTTCAATTTTAGAGAGTCTAAAAAAGGACGCAAAGGAAACTCCAAAAATCCTTTTTCATCATCTAATCCCTTAAGTCTGAAAAAGTATAAAACAATACAGAAGGGATGAATTTTCGATACTTTTAACGAGCCGAATAAAACAAGCGCTCGATCTTTTTGTGTAATAATCCCTCAGGTCCAAAAAGATTAAAATCTAAAGGAGGGATAGCACTTCTGGTCCTTTTAACGAGCTGGAGATGCCAATGGCTCGGCAATCTTTTCATATTTTACGAGTCAGTTGAAAAGAGCTTAAAGGAGACTCGTATTTGAGGAACGAGTGATAAAATTGGGTAGCAGCTGATTCCAAGTAAGGTTTGGAATTTTCCAATCACGGCAGTGTTACAAGGATGGCTAGCGGGATCACTCTTCGCAGCTGTTCCTCAAAAGGGGTAAACAATCAAATGGAGTTGAATGATCGGCCAATACAGAGTGGAGGTGATGATGGGAGCACGACCAAGGCTTTAAAGGCTGAAGTACTACATTCACGATGATTATTTACTGGGAACTGGTTCATTTTTTATTGAGCTTAAATGTTGGGGGAAACATTTGCTCATTGTTTATGTTTATTTTTTAACGAGCATGAAGTCCGCGTTAAAACTGCTCGAGGCAGGTTTATTTTTTAACGAGCTTGAACCCTGTGGTAACATTGCTCGTGGCTAGGTTTATTTTTTAATGAGCTTGAACTTTGCAAAAACATTGCTCGTGATAAGTTTGCATGCCCCCAGCATAATAACGCAAATCGAGGTGCATGCCCCCCAAGCTTCATTTCATTCATCTCGGTGGTTGGAATGAAGGTTTACCTTCGAGATCTTTGAAATACTCGACTTTGATTTTACGAGATCGTAATCAAAGACTCGATTTGGAAAGGGAGTCGTTTCATTTTTTAATGAGGTTGACACAGTAAAAGAACTATCCTCATGACTCCTTGTTTCATTTTTTAACGAGGTCGACACGAGATAAGAACCGTCCTCGGAATCCATTGTATTTACAATATTTGATAGAAAATCAAAAACTAAAGGATGATTAGGGTCACTGGAACTATCTTCCTTACAATTCGGAAGATGGGAGTGATGGTGGTAATCTTCCCATGGTGCCTCTCCTATCATCATTGATTGAATGATTCCTTCGTCTATAGAATGTACATGCGACTAAGGATCTGAAGAGGTGCCATATTCCTTAGACCTATCTATCCAAACACTCGATGAGCGTTGATTTGGGGTTGCCCCCCAGGCCAAGAAAATTGATTGCTACAATATTTCTAAAATGGCGATGATCCATGCTGACAAAATGTTTAGGAATCTTCTGAATCCATTAGATATAGAATATTTCATATTGCAGGTTTCCACTGTGGCCACTTCCGCCAAATTACTTGGAGGCGGTAGGGAAAAAGTACCCATTAAGGCAGGGTCTTTTAGGAGGCCTACTCCAATATTTTGAAGTGAATGATTGCTTCCATGGATCATTGGAATGCTTCCCGTAACTTGTGAACTGTTGGGGAGAAATGTTTGTTGGTCGACGATTGTAATTCCTCCTTGGAAGGGAAATGCAATCTTCCTGAAGTAGGTCGACACAACTGCGGCCATGGCATATATCCAGGGCCTTCCCAGTAGGATGTTGTAATCGAGGTTTCCGTCGATTACTTCAACATCAATTTCTACTGTTTTGCCCCCCAGTTCAACTTGCAAGTTACTTAAAATCCCGTATGGAGTGTATGATCGTCCATCAAATGCTTTTAACATCGTTGACGATCGCGACAAGGGTGGTGAGCCTAAATTTTTCCAGCAACTCATCGACATAATACATGTAGATGCCCCCTCATCAATAATTGTTCGATGAACAGTTTTGTTGAGGGCTTTCACTTGAATAAGGAAAGCTAGTTGAGCTGGTAACTCAGGGTCATATCTTTTGTGATTAAAGGATACAAGATTGGAATCCGTTGGGTCAATCCCACCTATTACTGATAATAGAGCCTGCTTTTGGGAGGGGCAATTTTGCAGTACCTCAAGTGTCGACATAGCGGACGGCGATTGGGCTGGGTCCTCTACTATATTATAATTATGTGCTACTTTGGCATGAGGATTAAATGTCGATTTGTGTACTACTGCCTTTGGCAGATTTATCATTGGCTCAGGAATGATGGGTGGCACAACTTCGTTCAAAGTTGTTGTCGAACTACTAGGTTGTTCATTAGCCTTGTTATTCGACAGTTGTGGATTCCTGTAATATTTATTCCTTGTCAAAGCATCATTTTGCTGCTATGAGATATACAACATAAGCACTTGGGATCGGGAAGCATTTTGATTAGCTACAGTTTGGTTCCCGGGTTTGGAAACGGATCAGTCAATACTGCTGAGCTTTTTGAACTCTTAAAGAGTTTCTTAACTTCAGCTTTATGTGGACAATCTCTCGTCCAATGATCCTCATCGCATATATGACACCCCGCAGGGGGTTTCCTTTACCCAGAAGGGTTTGCAGAATGTTTTTCAGGAGATGACTCATCCTGCTTCTTTTTTCTCCCTTTCTTTTTCTTCTTGCCCCCTGGTTGCTTTAGTTTTTTTCCCTTGTCGGTCAACACGGAATTTACTTCCGAGGCAAGAAGTTCCTCATTTGCATTTTGACTAGAAATCTTACGGGCCTTTTTAGATGTAGCCTTTTTTGATTTCATGTTTGTAGTACCAATCACGCCATCGTCGACATGAGAGTCATTGTTCGATTTAGGAGGAGGAGGAACGGAAAATTCTCATCTGGGAGCGTCAGGGATTTTATCGTAGAGTGTGCCAGACTGAGTATAAATCAAGTCTAAATATTGCGCATAAGAAATAACTTGCTCTTCAGTGACGACTCCTCCCTTTGCCACATCTTCTGTAATGGAAGGTAATAGTGACTTAATAAACCATTCAGCTAAAAGCTGATCAGGAACGTAAGTTTTTACCATTCTACGACGACGTTGCCACTCATGAATATGATCAGATATGTGAGTGGCCGTTGTCTGTTTGAAATTGGTAAGAAGCTTTGTTCATGTTTCGTACCTTATAGGTAACTGAAAATGGGTTAAAAAGGTTGTGGCTAGGGTGCTGAAGTTATCGAATGAAGCTCTAGGCAATTCGATATACCATTTTGCTGCTGGACCAGTTAACGTTCGCTGAAAAAGGCGAAGCCTAATCGAATCATCATTTAGAGTGTTAGATGAACACCACAGATGAAAGGTCATCACATGATTCGACGGGTCTTCACCCGGATTTCCATTAAATTTAGGAATATCTGATGGAAGTTTATGTAGAATCGCCAGCCACCAAGGGGCATAAGCAATTGGATCATTCGTCAGCCGGTTCAGATCTGGTAATTCTAGAGTTGCTACAAAGGGCAACTGTTGATTCAGGTTAGGCGAAGCATACCCAGGATAAGATGGAATCGCCTGAGCAGTGGGTCTTTGCATACCATCATAATGTATTTGATGCTGGTAACTTTGATAAGGTTGATGGGCATAACCATTATAATATGGTTGTTAATAACCGCTTTGGAAATGCGGTTGCCCATTACTTACAAAGACTTGTTGCTCAGGTCCTTGATATGATTGCTGGAATTGCGGTTGTTGAGATTGAACCAGCCATGGTTGTTGGACCATTTGTTGTTGTCCAATACTGGATGATTGACCAATATGAGGAGTCATAGTGCTTGTTTGAGCCTGAGTCACTCCAGATAAGGAGGCACTAACCTGAGGTTGTGATTGAGTCGTTGGGCTAAGAGACTGTTGTATTGCAACAATAGGTAGTGCTTGTACTTGCGACACAGTTACCATAGCAGGTATAGTGGGAATATTCAACACAGGGTGGACTGGTTGCATTGAATATACAACCCTTGGTTGCTGAGGCAGTATTGGTACCCATCTGTTGGATGTGATTCCAGTTTGACCTAAACTTTGTTGTAAACTCTCATATGGTTGTTCTCCGAGAGGGAACAATGAAAAGGCATACTGCCCTCCATATGGTGGCAATCCAGTACTTAAAGGGTAGATTGGCCTTTGAAGACACATTGGATCAATTTGTTGAGTTTCAACATAAGAAATACCAGATGATAATCCGGATGAAGAAATAGGAACTGACCATGTCGTCGAAACAGTCTCTGATTGGACTCCGGCTTGTTTTTGATAACTTACCGGGACAGATGGTATGCCGGCGAACATCGTTGGAGTAGCAGCAGGAGACTCTGCCACTACTGCGTCAGATGACACAGTCCTGGATGTCAACGGTTGTTCAGACATATCTAGTCTATCCAAAAGATTTCCTAGCGATTCTGCAAGAACTTGCGATGAAGGGAGACTAACTTCTAAGACCAATGAGGGAACAGTGATGTTATTCCGATTAAAAAAAATTTTAGACGCTTTGACACAACTTGTTTTTTCAATTTTTAAGAGTCGAGAAAAAACAAAATATGACTCTATTCACCTTCGATTTTTAATGAGCCTGAAGTGACAAGTGCTCAGATGGACCTTTTCCGTTAAGGGGCCTCAAAAGGAACGAAAGGGATTGCTCTAGAAATCTAGACAGATGGATTACCAAACCAATCGCAAAACTGCAGAATACTTTTTACGGTACGACAGTCAATCTTCCCGAATGTTGTGTTCATTGCATTGCGATCGATAGGGCAGCAGACACTGCTTCCTATGGATAAAGGATTAAGCCTATTGTGGTCTCCCAAAATATACTCGACGGTACGTGGGAGCACAAGTCCGTACTGGCACTTATCGTCTCAAAATGGAGGAATCACCCAACCATCAATGAGAACAACAGTTACCAGGCTTTACGACGCTGGAATACGTCTCTAGCCTAGACTTCTAGATGTTGTGCGTTAGGTTCCAAAGCGTTGTTAGATTCATTAAATTTATTTTATAGTTGATCTTGCTTAAGAAATTTTCCTTTCAGGTTCACCGCGTGATGTAGATGTACAATTCCTAAAATGCAATCTAAGATGATAAACAGTCTTTTATCTTCTTTGTGCAATGAAAATCCTAGCTACTAAGGAAAGAAAGACAGAATTCTTTCAACAAAGAGCAAAGAGCACACACTATATGCACTGTCCTAAATCAAACCAATCAAACAGTCTAAATGAAAATGCACATGCATGTATTTGTTTTCAGCTTTCTTAATATGTGAATGATAAAAAAAAAAAAGCTAATGCGCAAATCTGAATTACTTTTCAAGCGACAGTTACTAACAAGTTTCTTTTCAAAATCAAAAATGAAGACAATCACAACACTTTATGATTCGGAAATGAATACTTGCTTTCGACACTAGAAAAACTACAAATTCAGACCAAATATAATAGTAACAGGGTAATCGACTATCAAGAGCAACCAAACTCTCTCCTATGACTGAAACGACACTTGCAACACTTTCAAATCAAGAAACGACAGTACAATTATGTTACTTTTTGCAAAGGAGAACTGAAAATGACTCAACAAATACACAAAAACATTCACAGTTCTTTGCACAATGGAGGCAGAATAACAGCAAGGAAAAGGGGTTTCAAACAGAGATATACTGACTACAGGCAGCAAAATTCATGAATAGAACTGAAAAGAATGAACACAGAAACCAAAACTGAAGAACAATGCCTAGTCTGATCAGCGCACCTGTAACACAGTGAACTTGAAATGCAGCGCACCTACTACACTCGGGAAGTGCGCTGAATTTCAGATTCACAGAACAGAGCCTGCGCTGGGCCAGAGATGAGACTTTGCTTGGGTTCCGGGTCATAGTTTGCAGTTCAGTTCAGGGGTTTTGGCCGAGCAAATGGTAATCAGTAAATCAACAATCAGGGGTAGATCTAAGGAGGTTACTAGAGCTACCACAAGGGGCAATCAGAGAGTTTGTAAATCAGTTGTTTAATTTATAAACAAAACCCAGAGATTGACTGAAGCGGCATTTATCTACTTTGCATTTGCATAGAAAATGCAGTTCGAAAGCTACCTGGCTCGACTTCAGGCTCCGTCTGTAAGTTTATAAAATAAACAACAAGGAAGATAAACAAACAACCTAGTCGCTCCCCAGCGGAGTCGCCATTTTGTTACAAGGAAAAGTGTCTACACATAACTGCTTATCCCACTAAGGTGTGGTAGCTACCTTAGAAACAAACAAAGTAAAGCTACTTTCATTTTTCCTTTATGAAATATAGATGAGAGAAGAACAAAGGAGACCAACCTCTGTCTTGCGCTTATCTCCTAGTTTGATTCCTCTCTCTCCTGATAGTCCTTCGCTACTTGCTTCCTTATATGCCCAGCTTCACAGAGTACCTGTAGGATCAAAGTAGCGTAACACTATACAAGAACATGGATCTATAATCATAAACAATCTAGGATCAGATGTAAATTGACCATACAAATGCATAAAACATAAATGATACAAGAGTATGGAGGAAAGCTTGAATAGCTTTTATTGATAATCAAGAAAGAGCCAAGGGAGTTACAACCAGTTGTTCTGACCTAGCATCATCCTCTTAGCAAGTAAGCCCTTCTTCACCTCATACAAAGCTTTGATCACCCAACACTATGATGTTGTCTCAAGAAACCAACAGCAATTCCTTACAAGATGAAAAATTCCAGCCTCTAACCTCCTGGATCTCTGGGATGAGAGATCTATATATAGATATTTGCAGAGGTGTGAGTCAGCTCTGGGTTTTTTATTAGTGTCTTCTCTTTGATAGTTCTTGATTCCACTTGGAGATCTCATTGATCTCTTACTCATCCTTGGGCGATTCTGAGAGGCAAGTGTCACAGGAGAAGTTTCTAGAAGATTCCATGATCATCCACCTCGCAAACTGTCTCCGCCACTTGTATTTTCTTGTCCATTGCACCCCATAGAAGGGATTTTTTAAATGCAACGCACTTCCCGTGTGTACAAGGTGAGATGCATCGCACCCTGGCCATGGAGCAAGTGAAATGATCCAGTTTTGACCAGTTCTGAGCAGTTTTTCATGGAGAACTTCTGGGAGAAGCTGTAATCAGTTGACCTTGTTCTTTTAGGGGTTGGAACAACACTTTTAGGGACTTAGGAGCCCTTAGTTTATGGACATTTATGCTTGGGGTTGCAGTGCCCAAAAATGTCTATAACAGGCCTTTGTTGTGATACTCTTCTTAAAGGTTATCATGATGTCCATCTTAGAGAATCTATCAACAAAAACGAAAACACAAATATTGATGTGCTTAGTAGAAGGAAGGCCTGACATATAATCCATGGAGACAGATTCCCAAGGCTAACTAGGAGTAGGTAGAGGAGTATACAAGCCTTACTTCTTATGGTTGGTTTGGAAATGGCACAGGCAGTGCAGGATCTAATGTACTTCCCAACATCTTTGCGAAGTTTCGGCCAACAAAAATACTTCTGCAATACCGCCATTGTTTTCTCTACTCCAAAATTTCTAGCAACCTGACTGTAGTGTGCCTCCCCAATCATCTTGGCACACTAACTTGAAGGAACATAGATGTGTCCCAAGTGGCATAGTAGTGCATCCTGAAGGTGAAAATTTGGAACTTTCTCCCCTTCCAAGAGTGTCTGGTATATGTTGCCACCCCTATATCTCATGCCCACAGGATTCGATCATAGTGATTAGCGCCATGACCAGTGGTCGACTGAGGAAATCAGCAACACTATTGGTGTTGCACTTCTTATACTTAACATTCAAATGGAACTATTGCAGATAGGTGGACCATTCTACAACTTCCCTTGTGTCTGTATGAACTATAGAGGTTGGTGGTCTATGTGGATGATTGTTTCCTTCCCCAAAATGTAATGCTTTCATTGACAGTTGGCCTTCACAATGGAATACATTTTTTTATTATAAGTGGGGTAATTTCAGACTGTGTCTGAAAGTGTCTCACTGTGGTAAGCCGTTACATGCCCATGCTAAGTAAGAACTGCACCAATAGCATAGTCGGAGGGATCTGTCTCAATCTCAAATGGTTGTTGTAGGCCTGGTAATGTGAGCACTAGTGCAAAACAAAGGCGATTCTTCAACTCAGAGAACGCTCACTGTAGGGTTCCCAACCAAAAGAACTTTTCTTTCGCTCCATCCTTGGTGACTTGACTTAAAGGCCAAGTGATATGAGAGAGCTCCAACACGAACCTACGGTAGAAATTGGCAAGACCCAAAAATCTACAAAGCTCTGTTAGAGTGGTTGGGGCTAGCCAATCCTGGATGACTTGTATCTTGGATGGGTCCACATGTACACCCTACTCATTAATGATGTACCCCAGATATTGAACCTGGGTCAGGCCAAAGGTGCATTTCTCCAAGCTAGCACACAACTTGTGTTGTCGAAGGGTTTGAAGAACCTGTCAAATATGGTGGTGTTCTTCCCAACTCTAGCTGAAGATCAAGATGCCATCTAAACACACCACCACAAATGCATTAGTGAAGGGTCGCAAGATGTTGTCCATCAGTCTCATGAAGGTTACAGGGGCGTTCGTCAATCCAAACGGCATGACCAACCATTCAAAATGGCCCTCCTTTGATTTTAAGGTAGTCTTACACACATCGGAGGGTTCGATAGGCACCTAGTCATAACCTGCATTCAAGTCAATCTTATTGAAATATTTTTCCCCCTTGAGTTGGTCCAGAAGCTCATCAATTCTTGGGATTGGGTACCTATTCCAGATAGTGATCTTGTTCAGTGCCTGATAGTTAATACAGAGCCTCCAGGTCCCATCCTTCTTCTGTACCAATACAATCGGGCTCCCACAGGGTGATGAGCTTGGCCTGATGTTCCCTTTCTGCAGTAGTTCCTGAATCTGCCTCTTGATCTCATCATTCTCCAGAACAGAGCGTCGATATATTGGTCCATTGGGTAGCGGCGCGCCTGGGGTCAGATCATGGAGTGCTTGACCTGACAGTGTAGAGGTACCCCTATTGGTGAGGCAAAAATATCCCTGTACTCCTCCATGACCTTGTCTATCTTTTGTTGTTGTGCAGAGGAGCCCTGCGTGGAAGCCATGGCCACAACCTTCTTCTTGCCTTGGGGGTGAATCATAAGAAAAATGAATTTTCTGGTATGGGAAATGATCTTATTGCATTACTTTGCAGTGATCAAAGATATGGAGGTAGGCAGGGCTACCTCTGGTATCCTGTACAACTTATTATCCAAAGTAATAATCACAGAAAGAGGTCTAGACTCATACATAGCATGTCTCTTCCACAATTATGGTAGTCCTAACAATACATCAAAAACTTCAAGAGGAGAAACATCACACAGTACCTCATCCATGAAGGGCTTGAAGTTGTAGGGAAGGCGGCACTGTTGGCTGACAGGAAGATCTTATCCTTGGTGAAGCCACCCGATGGTGTACAGTTGTGGATGTGATGTAGTCTTTAGGCCCAGTCACTTCACGACCTCTACTAAAATGAGGTTCTATTGGCTCCTGCTGTCGACAATGAACTGTAATGGAGAACCCTTCACCCACATTTATGAGTGGAAGAGGCGTCCCCCCTCTTCTGGATCATCAAGCTCAATTTTTTGGATCTTTGTGGTAGCCACAGTGGCAATGGGCCCCGCATCAATGATCTGGTTCCTTTTGTTAGTTCCCTTATCAGGTTATAATTCAAATTCAAAACCTGCGTATGATTCGAAATCCTTCAACTCAGCCACCAATGACTGCTTGGCCCACACTCACTTGTACTGTGGGTGGAGCTCTTATGAAACTCACACTGTTTTCCATGTCCTTCTTCGTCTTCATGGTGTTGTTCATTTCTTGCGGCTTTGGCAGTTATCCTAGGTAGCTCCACCTTGGCTTGGTCCTTTGTTCTATGCTTTGGGGGCGCCTTTTCCTTGCTTTGGATTCATAGATCCAATGTCCCGCTTCTTTTGTTTAACCTTCTGCTAAATCTTTACAGCGTACTTGTAGAGTTCGAAGATTGTCCTGCCATGACATCCCTTTTTCCTAATGATCCTCTCTTTTCCTATATATTTATCACCTAAATAAAGCCATATCCACTAGGTTTTGATGAAGGTATGCAATAATATGTCTTCTTGTTCATATTTAACTTTATACCCTATTGTTTTGTTAAAGTTTTCAATTGGCTACCAAATCAGTCTGTTTCTGCAGCCAATCTAGGTTTCTGTAGCTATCTCCATTGTTTGCAAGGTTCTAGAGTTTCAAGTCAGCAGCAAATGGTGCAGACAGATAGAGGATGGATCCCTCGTGGATCCCTTCCTATCCCCTCGAAACTGTTTGCTAAGATAAGCGCAGGAGATCACGGTCAAACTCCAAGTCAATCGTCGAATTAATGCATAACAGAACCCGAGATTAATTGAAATATTATCATTTTGCTTTCAGAATAGAAAAATGAAGGTTTAGAAATATAATTTTAGATAGGATAGAGATATTAGGCTTGAATTATTCATGCAGTTATGCCAAGAAACCTGATATAAAACTTATGGCCGCACTGTGATTTGGGTGCGCGCCGAATGATGTAATTTTGAATAGTTTGTGAATTCCATTTGAATAGAGTTAGTTTTATGTGCAAGCGTTGTGTTGATTGGAAGCTATGAATTGCTACATGGAGGGCCTCTACAAATAGTGATAGGTTTTAATCAATTGCAATATGATTTTCTTTCATTCTTTAAATGCTCTGTTTGGTGTGAAAATGCAGCATAATGATTTCACCACCAAGTTGTTATTTGCATAAGTACTTTCGTTTGCTTTATACCTAATTTAGTATGTTATTTAATTTTATTTATACATGATAAAACATGGTCATTTCATTTTCTTACTATCTAGCATAATTGAAGTGTGTTTAATTCATAATATAGATGTTGCTTGGGTTATTTTGTTTGAGCAAAAATTGAATAAGTAAAAGAGTGAGAGTTCTCTCCTAAACAATTGAGTTCAGGGAATATTTCTTCATAGCTGATAGAATAAGTTTTTTTTTTCATTTAGTGAATTAGAAGCTACAACATAAAGATTCAGGATCAAAAATCCAAAAACCATTTAATAATAGTAGGACCACTCTCATATCATCGGCAAACTAGTTAGATAGAGATTAACTCCTAGGAGACTTTGTCAACATCTCTAAGAATTACGACACTAATATAATTGACAAAAACCACCTCCATATCCATCTTAATTTTAGATCCTAACAAATACATAATGACCTAATGAATAAATTCTAAGCACATATTGTGCACCTGTACTTCATCAGTCTACACACCTTGGTTGACAATTTATGATTGACAATTCAAAGACATACAATTAACCAAACATTTTGGCGGTGTTGCCAAGGAAGTACGAATAGAAGTTAAAAAAAAAAAAAAAACATCATTCATTTAAAACATGACATGCATAGGGATAGAGACTCTAGGGGTAGATTTGTAGGATGAGGAAGAAGCTTAATTCCCACAAATCCACTCATTTCACCATGATTTCGAGATTCCACACCACCAACTCAAACCCAAATTCCATTTAGAGGTCAACAAAGACTTCTGAAGTCTCAATATTAGAAATCCAATCCAAAACTTCATCTACTTCTTCTACTGAAGCTATAATTGAATAAAATCCTACATCCCTAACCACAGGAGTAAGCTTTCTATCCTCCACTAGTGAGCAAATATTGGGAGAAGAATTAGAAGTTCCTAGTGAAGAAGAGGAACCAGAAAGATTAGAAGAACACTATATTAGCTCTGAAGAATCTATCATGGCTGAAGAAGGATAAGGAGAAGTACGCAATGTCCATGGCGAAGAAGATAGGATTGGAGGAAGAGGAAGAGGAAGAGGTAGAGGTAGAGGAGGGGGTAGAGGCAGAGGAAATCAAGATCCTTTAGGATTCCCTATTCATGATGAAGATACAACCCTCACAATGAAAAGTATATCACCCTCAATTCTTCCCAACTTCCACGGGAATAGAAACAAAGATCTGGAGACATTTCTCTTCGAATTTGAAGCATTATGCAAATCATATGACTATTTGCATGATGCTCAAAAGTTAAAATTGTTCCCTGCTACATTGAAAGACTCAGCATTAAAATGGTTCATGAGTCTAGGAGTGCATTCTATAATGACATGGGGACAAGTGAAAGAGGCTTTCTCAGGAAAATATAGAGATTATTGTATGCCTAGTAACCTTAAGGATGAAGTCTTCAAAATGACACAAAAAGAAGATGAAAATCTTGAAGACTTGGTAGAAAGGTTTGTTTATAATGTTAAGAGAGAAAAAATGGATAATTTGGATGAATAAACCTTAAAAGCTCTTTTACTCAGAGCCGTTAAAGATGAATGGATCGATCTCCTTAACCTAACTGGGAAAGGAGATATTTCCCAACTACCAATCGCGGATATTTGTGATTTATGTGTATATCTCAAGGGGTAAAGCATGAGTTGGAAAGGGTCCTAGAGACCCTCTCTTGTCAAGAATTAACAAATCTGCAGCTAGGACAGTTAGCAAGGTAGAAATAGGAAATTTGCTTGACACCTTCAAAATAGATATTTTAGGGAGCCTAAGTGAGAAAATAGACACCCTTAAAATACAAAACAAGAAAAATTCCAAAAATGTTGCATTATCTATCTTCTGTCCCAAATGTCGGAAGAAACATGCTCTAAGAGAGTGTCCCTTAGACTCAAAAGCCATAAAACATGTGTCTTATGTGAAAATAATCATGATACGAAGGAATGTCCATCCTTACTAGGTCTTAAGGCTATATTCAATGATGAAGGAATCTCAGAACTAGTAGACCCTCTCTACTTTATAGCCAAAAGACCATGGCAAAACCCCCAACCAAATCAATCACAAGGATTTAGACCACAACAATTTTCCTAGTCTTCACAAAATAATTGGAATTCAGCTTGGCAGCCTTGGGCTCTGCCACAGTCACAACCTTGGAATCAAGGATGGCAAAATCCTTATGGAGCCTATGCTCAATATCAACAGTACTTTCCATCTTACCTTCCACCACAATTCTTACCCCCATCTAATCAAATTCCTCAAGCTAATCAATTGCCACAAGTTCCAGTTCAAAATCAAAACCCACAACTTTCCCTACCATTTCCACAAAAATCAAATCAACTACCCGCTCAACCACTTCTTAATCCTAATAATAAATTACCACAACAACCAATGTACAACATGGAGGGTCTGAATCCTCAAACTTATGTAATAACTCCACTAGACCTAAACAATGACCAATTAAGGTCTAGAAGAGTATTACCAAGAAAACCTCCTGTTGTCATTCAAGAAAAAAGATCTAATCCTCAAAAACACAAAAAATAATCAGAAGAAGGGGAGACTTCTGTCCTTCAAAAAGAAAATAAACAAACAGAAGAAATTCCAATAAATACTCCAATCATAGAACAACCCTCGATATCAATTAAACCACCTTTCCCAAAAAGGTTGAAAATTGATGAAGGAGTAGAGAAACAAATTGTCTTGCCTGATTACAATATGATGGATGAATTGAGAAATGTTTGTATTAAGATTCCCTTGTTACAAGTCATAAAAGAAATACCATTTTTTTCAAAAACAATTAAGGAATTAAGTACACAAAGATTAGGGAGAAGAATAAAAGATATAAAAAGAATTCAAATAGTCAGAAAAATCACAGACATTATGATGGGGAAGTCGACAATTCAAAAATATTTAGATCCAGAAAGCCCGCCTTGTAAAAATTCACATCAATGGAACCGAAATACAAAACACATTAATTGATCTAGGAGCATCCATAAACATAATGAGTAAACAAGTTATGGACACACTTAGGCTTCCTAACCTTCAGTACACACCAACCTTGTTGAAATTAGCAGATATGTTTGTTATTAAACCAGATGGTGTGTTGGAAGATGTTTGTGTCTCCTTAGATTCTTGGGAATATCCTATTGATTTCATGGTCTTAAAACCCAAGAATAATTTAGGAGGACATCCATTAATTCTAGGAAGGCCTTGGTTGGCTACAGTTGATGCTTTCATCAGTTGTATATTAGGTGATATGTTTATCTCAGATGGAAATTCCACAAAGAAATTTACATTATATCTCCCTGCAAGAACAACAATAGATACAGAAAGTAAAGAATGGATAGAAGATTAAGAAGATATACAACCTATTTTCACTACTGAACAAGAAAAGGAGGAAGACCAACTTTTAAATTTACTGAAAAATAATGAATCTTCTTCACATTATGATCGTAATCGAAATGAGTATCTCTCATCCAAACAAGTATCATTGCTTTCCATGGAAAGATTTGGGAATTCCTCGATGGAAATATTTCTAGGAAAAACCTTGAATGTCAATGAAAACCTGGAATAAATGCAAAAGAATCATTCGATAGAAATTTTACAGAAACATTCTTCTGCTTTTGCATGGGAATACACTAACATGAGAGGGATTGATCCTAAAACTTGCATACATCATATCTACATTGAAAAAAATGCAAGACCAATCAGACAACCTCAGTGAAGAATGAACCCAAACCTAAAAGAAATTGTTAAGGAAGAATTGCAAAAACTATTAAATGTAAATTTCATCTATCCAATATCCAACAGTCAGTGGGTTTCACCCCTAGTAATCGTTCCTAAAAAGAATGGAAAATGGAGAGTATGCATCTATTACAGGGAATTAAACAAAGCAACATTAAAAGACCACCTTTCACTACCTTTCATAGATCAGGTCTTAGACACTTTAGTGGGAAAAAATAATTTTCCTTCTTGGACAGGTTCAGTGGATATAACCAGATTCAGGTAGCCCCTGAAGATAAAGATAAAACCACGTTCACTTGTCCATGGGGAACTTATGCTTACTGGGTACTTCCCTTTGGGTTATGTAATACTCCAGCAACAATCCAAAGAGTAGTCCTCGGCGTGTGGAAGTGTACATGGATGATTTCACAGTCTATGGGGATTCTTTCAATGAAGCCCTGGAAAATTTAGAAAAAGTATTAATAAGATGTAAAGAAACAAATCTCTCACTAAGCCATGAAAAATGCTTCATGATGTTTAATGAAGAAATTGTTTTAGGTCATCATATTTCACGAGATGGAATCAAAGTAGACTCATCTAAAGTTGAAGTCATTTCTAAGTTATCAATGCCAAGTTGTCAAAAGGATGTTAGAATTTTTCTCAGTTTTACTAGATACTATAGAAGATTTATAGAAAACTTCACAAAAATTGCATCCCCACTCTTTAAAATACTCACCAAAGACTGTGAATTTAGTTGGGATTCTGAATGTCAAGCTGCCTTTGAAACTTTGAAAAAGAGAATTTCTGAAGCACCCATCCTAAAAGGACCTAACTGGAAATTGCCTTTCCATATCTCAACAGATGCTTCAGATTTAGCCTTAGGAGTTGTGTTAAGACAAAAGAATCTTACTCCTTATGCAATCTATTATACTAGTAAAATTTAACTCCTGTAGAGTTAAATTATATTGTAACCGAAAAGGAGTTTTTAGCTATAGTTCATTCCATTAACAAATTCAGACATTATATAATCGTCTATGAAACCTTTGTTCATATAGAACATTCTGCCATTAGATACTTAATTAATAAACCAGGCACCGATGGAAGAATAACTAGATGGCTCCTACTTTTACAAGAATTCAACTTAACCATTCTAGATAGACCAGGAAAACAGAACACAATTGCCAGTTTTCTATCTAGAATTCAAAATGAAAATAATGATCAACCAGTAGAAGACAAATTTCCTTATGAATATCTTTTTTCAGTATCTACTAAATCACCTTGGTATGCAGATACTGCTAACTATTTAGCCACAGGAAAAATGCCATTTCATTTGTCTCCTAGAGAAAGGAGAAGAATAGTCCACAACAACACATCTTATTCATGGATAAATGAAGAATTATATAATACAGGACCAGATCTCATCATCAGAAGATGTGTTCGAGAGGATGAAATACCAGAAATGCTTAAGGCTTGTCATGATGAACCATGTGGAGGAAATTATTTTGACAGGAGAACTGCTTACAAAATCTTGCTTTTAGAATATTACTGGCCTTCCATTTTCAAGGACACCAAGGAATATGTTAAAAGATGTGACAGTTGTCAGAGAATGGGAAAACCTACTCTTTCAAATGAAATGTCATTGCAACCACAGGTACTTATCGAACCATTTGAAAAATGGGCACTGGATTTTGTTGGACCAATTGGCCCACCTTTAAAGCAAAAAAAGTATATTCTAGTATGTACTGATTATGTCACTAAATGGGTAGAAGCTAAAGCACTTCCTTTTGCTACTGAAAATATTGTAGTTTCCTTTCTTTTTGAGGATATTTTTACTCGTTTTGATATCCCAAGAGAAATTGTAATAGATCAAGGTACACAGTTCACCTCCAGACTAGTGCAGAAGCTTGTGGACCAATACAAGATAAAACATCGGAAGTCAACCCCATACCATCCACAAGCCAATGGACAAGTTGAGTCCACAAATAAGGTGATTGAGGCTATCCTTACAAAGACTATACATATACACAGGAAAGATTGGGTGGAAAAGCGTCTAGAAGCCTTATGGGCCTAGAGAACTACATGGAGGAATACTACAGGGCATACTCCCTATGAACTTGTTTATGAGAAGCAAGTCTTACTTCTGATAGAGTTCCAGATCCAAACCTTTAAGACAACAGTCTAGTTAGATCTCGATTATCAGAAGCCAAGAAGAAAATGATGACACAATTAAATGAGCTCAATGAAATCAAATAAGAGGCCTTCCAGAGAACCAGCTTTGTGCAACAACAGAGGTCGAGATGGCATGATAAGTACATTAAAGAAAGGAAGTTTCATCCAGGAGATTGGGCATTTCTCTTTGATTCAAAATTCAAAAATTTTCAAGGGAAATTCCAAACCCATTGGCTTGGACCTTATGAAATTGAGAATGTCTTTGACAATGGTGCAGTGAGAATCAAGACTATTGACGAAGAGAAAACTCCTCTATTAGTAAATAGACATCGACTCAAGCTTTACCAAAAACCATTAACAAAAGAGAAATTTGTTAAAATGTTTCAAGATAATTTAGAACTAAAGATGATTAAGAAGAATTCTTCTTCTTTTCCACCTTAGAAATTTCTACTCAGTTTGCTCTATATATATATATATATATATATATATATATATATATATATATATATATATATATATATATATATATATATAGATATAGATATATATAGATATACATATAATAATATGAAAAAAAAAGTATAAACATGAAAACCAACATGTTGTTGGCATGTTTATACAGAAAATTTAAAGTGAAAACCAATCTGTTGGCACTTCAAATTTTCTTTTCAAAAAAAAATAATTCATCTACTAAAGCCTTCTTTCTCTTAGCTATAGAATCAGCAACTTTCTGCAGCTTGGACAAGTTTCTGCAGCCTAATAAGTTTTTAAGTCTACAAATATTCTTAGTGATTTGGATTAAAGGACAGTTGACAGCAAGGTACCTGCAGGAGATCAAATGACAACAAATAAGGTTAGCAAAAGAAGATCAAAGGTCTTTCCGCCATCTAGTAAACCCTACCAGCTCCATTTTCCTGTCAAGGTAGCTAATCTTCGAGGCAAAGCATTCTTTGAAATGGGGATAATTGTTCGAACTGAGCCCGCAGGGAAGAAATTGTTGGAAGGGTAACCACAAACTAGGGAGTTGCTGCAAAGGAGACAATGGTTGCAGTTCATTGAAAAATTTAACGGCTTCCACAAGGAAGTAACCAAGACATTTGCACACTCATTTGATGGAATTGAAGCCGAAATTGGGGACATTAAGCTCACAATAACAGAGTCTATGATCGTTGAGGCTACCGAGCTGCCAAGGAATGGAGAAAAATGGTTTAAAAATAGGGGGATTGATAGCGAGGATTGGAAGGTCTTCCTCAAGAATCTGAACATGGACACTACGGTCTACAAGAAAGGTATTCCCAACACTGCTCTTAAAAACAAATGGAGAAACTTATTACTTGTGCTTCAGAATTTTGTCACTTGTGAGGGTAGGTTTGGGCAAATGTATTTTTATCATGTTAGGATGATGATGCACTTCCTTAAGGAACATTAGATGAACCTCCCTTATTTCCTCTTAAATAGCCTCAAGAAAATGTCTACAAATGTTCAAAAGAAAATTCAATATATAGAAAACACCACGTATCATCATGGCCTGATAAAAATATTGGTCGAATTTCATCTCCAAAGTATAGGGGATAACTGGGAGAGATTCCTAGTGAGGAACCACTTTGAAGAAAAATCCCACAAAAAAGAAAGTAGCAGCAGGGCCCTTAGAGGGAGGAAGAGAACAATAGAAGTGATAAAGGAATAGGCACCTCAAACTCAGACAGAAGTATCACAAGAAGAGCTGCCTATAGTAAAGATTTTGCAGAGAATGAAGAGGGGAAACCCTAGAAGAAATAAAGCCAGCCCAAGTAAAGAAGAATTCTCAAAAAATAAGACCCCTCCTCTAGAAGAAAAATCAGAGAATAAAAGAAGGAAAGTGCAAAAAACACAAACCCTGGGATTAAGGAGGAGCACAAGGTTGAACAAGATCCCACAAACAACCTCAAAAACTATAGAATACATTAATCTTGAGGAAAATGAGCCAAATGAAAAGGAGCCAACTGAAAATGAGCCAATAGAGAATACTCCAACATAGAATACTCTAACTGAGAATGAGCCAACAGAGAACAAGCCAATAGGGGATGAACCAATTGAAAGCCCTGGAAATTCTCCAACAGGGTCACCAAGATCACCACCGCAACCATACAACTCACCTTTACGAAGCCCAGTGCATAGTTCGGGTATTGACCCCGCTCAGCAGGAAATATATAACTATATAGAGTCAATGGAGAGGAAAGAGACAACAACAAAGGAAACAATTCAGAGCCTTGGAGAATGGAGCAATCAACTAAATGAACAATCAGCCTCAAACATCTTAAAGCAGGAGATCTTTGAACTAGAAACATTGAACCGGTATCTCAAAAATGAGAATCAATCATTGAAGACACATAGTGAGATCCAGATTGCAAAGAGTGACAATCTGATCCTTCATCTAAGCTTGTGGTATAAGAAAAAAAAAAAGCTGAAGAAAGAAAACAGAATTTTGCAGAGGGAGATTATCAGTTTAAATTACAAAATTCTCATGAGAAAGCCTAGAATGTCGATCACTGCCAAAAAGAAGAAAACAGTGAAACATGGAGATGATAAGCAAGAGGCACAAGTGAATGACAAGGAAGAAGTGTATGAGGACATACAACATCTCTAGTCCAGGGGAATGTAGAGTCTGAAGATTGTCCTGCCATGACATCCTTTTTCTTAATGATCCTCTCTTTTCCTATATATTTATCACCTAAATAAAGCCATATCCACTAGGTTTTGATGAAGTTATGCAATAATATGTCTTCTTGTTCATATTTCACTTTATACCCTATTTTTTTGTTAAAGTTTGCAATTGGCTACTGAATCAATCTGTTTCTGTGGCTAATCCGTGTTTCTGTAGTTGTCTCCATTGTTTTCAAGGTTCTAGAGTTCTAGGTCAGCAGTGAAGGGTGCGGATGGATAGAGGATGGCTCCCTCGTGGATCCCTTCATATCCCCTCGAAACTGTTTGCTAAGATAAGCACAGGAAATCATGGTCAAACTCCAAGTCAACCACTGGATTAATGCAGAACAGAACCCGAGATCAATTGAAACCTTATTGTTTTGCTTTCGGAATAGCGAAATGAGGGTTTAGCGATATAAGTTTAGATAGGATAGAGATATTAGGCTTGAATTATTCATGCAATTATGCCAAGAAACTGGCTATAAAACTTATGGCCGCACTATGATTTGGGTGTGCTCCAAATGATGTAATTTTGAACAGTTTGTGAATTCTGTTTGAATAGAATTGGTTTTGTGTACAAGCATTGTGTTGATTGGAAGCTATGAGCTGCTATGTGGAGGGCCCTACAAACATTGACAGGTTTTAATCAATTGCAATACAATTTCCTTTCATTCTTCAAATGCTCTATTTTTTGTGAAAATGCAGCATAATGATTTTGCCACCGAGTTGTTATTTGCATAAGTACTTTCATTTGCTTTATACCTAGTTTAGTATGTTATTTAATTTGCTTTCTACCTAGTACAACATGGTCATTTCATTTGCTTATTATCTAGCATAATTGAAGTGTGTTTAATTCATAATATAGATGTTGCTTGGGTTATTTTGTTTGAGCGAAAATTGAATAAGTAAAAGAGTGAGAGTTCTCTCCTAAACAATTGAGTTCAGAAAGTATTTCTTCATAGCTGATAGAATAAGTTTCTTTTTGCATTTAGTGAATTAGAAGCTGCAGCATAAAGATTCAGGATCAAAAATCCCAAAACAATTTAATACAAGTAGGACCACTCTCATATCATCTGCAAACTAATTAGATAGAGATTAACTCCTAGGAGACTTTGTCAACATCTCTAAGAATTACGACACTAATATAATTGACAAACACCACCTCCATATCCATCTTAAGTTTAGATCCTAACAAATACATAACGACCTAATGAATAACTTCTAAGCATAGATTGTGCACCTGTACTTCATCAGTCTACGCACCTTGGTTGACAATTTATGATTGACAATTCAAAGACATAGAATTGACCAAACAGTATTGATACATCGTGCCGAGCGAGGAGATGTCCAAGAACTCCATCTCATCGTGGATGTACTTGTGTAGATAGTCACGGTACTTGAGCACCAAATTCCACTCAGTATCCTTGATACCCAGCTTCATGCGAAGTGTATGGAAAGTATTTGTGAACTTTAGCACATCTTGGTCCTTTCCCTGTCGTAGCATGGTCCACTTTATGTATTTATCTTCATATCTCTCGAGAGGGTAATATTTTTCCTTGATTGTGTCTCGGAAAGAATTCCAGGGTGTGGATGAAAACAACGAGGGTTCACTCTCGTCCGTTTGTTCACAATAGGTTTCCCACCAGTCCTTGACATGTGGGGAGGCTTTGAGAAGTGAAAAAGTAATCTTTTCCCGATTGGAAAAGTCATGAGCTGAAAAATATCCTTCTAATAGATTTAACCATTTATCTACAGCGTCTGCATCTATTAGGCCTTCAAATATGGGAATATCGAAGTTAACTTGTACCTTAAAAGGAGTAGCGCCTCCAAAGTAGTTGCTGGATGAAGATACATCGCCTATGGGTAGTCATCAAAGGATCTAGGCAAAGTTATCCATCATCGCGTCCCTCTGTCGCTCGAGGGCTTCCTCGAGTAACATTTTGAAAGGATCTCCTACCCCCTCATCTTTCTTTTCTTCCACCATGGGAGGTCATCGGGTTTTTCGAGGCTGATCCTGCAATGGTTCAACCAGATCAAGCCCTAACTCCTTATACCCTGACCTCGTTGGGGACATGCAAAGAAAAATAGAGAAAGAGAAGACTGCTCTGATACCATTGATCCAAACTTAAATAGGAACGCTACAACTTATAGATATAATCATAAGCACAAAGATGCAGCCAAAAAACACTTCATTTCATTAATAGAAAATATTGAACTATGCTTACAAACAAAATGGAAATAAGATAGCTCGGGCGATGGTAGATTATCTCTAAGAAGAGATGTGGCTGCTACATGCCTTTGAACTGAGTTACAATGAGGCTTAAGGGCCTTTTTATTATTGTACAATAAGAGAAAACCCTAAACAACCAAAACCCTAACTTGAGGAGATGTAACACCAAGAGTTTATGGGCCCCGTTGGGGTTAGTTGGGAAGCCAACTTCCTGGGGTCGTAACTTGGTCATATTATCTCTATTTGACGCATATGATACCTTGTTGGAAATATCTCTATGAGGACTAAATATGTCGAGGCGATTGCTATAATGATCATCTATTGAATTTTTCCAAAAAACGTCGTTTAGGGCCTTAAAATGGCTCTGAAAGTTCAGGACCCGAAAAAATGCCAAAAATAGTAAACTGTGCTACAATTAAGGAAACTAAAAAACTGAAAGAAACAATGGTGAGGGTCAAAGTGGAATAGGAGGGTGGCCACCAATATCCACCTAGATCACTCTTGGAGGGTGTGGCATACTTAGATTTTTGGAGCAATAAGGCAAAGGAAGAGCAGGAAAGTGCAAGAGGACATCGGGATCAATAGCTACAGCTAGATTTGCTTGCAAGTACCAAGTTGCATGCATCTTTTGCTTACTAGTTTTGTCATGCATGGCATATGCATGTGGATTTTTGGTCATGATTTATCACTAACATGGAGGATTTCTTGGATTGACAATGGATTGCCTAGCCTTTACATTTCTTGGATAGCCATGGATATTGTGGGTTTATCTCCTTATTTTGTTTTGGTTGGTTCTCATGTTTCCTCAGCTTGGGTTGAGTTATTAGTTCTTGGAAGCCCTGATTGGACAAATGCTCTGGAAGCCCTATAAAAGCTTGGGTTGAGATCTCAAATCATCCACAGTCTTCATTTTTGAGTTTTCAATGTTTCGAGTCAATACCATGACTCATCATGCAAGTTTTTTCTTGATGATGAGTCATGGTATTGAATCAAAACGTCAAAAACTAAAAAATGAAGACAGTGTGGATGATCCGAGATCTCAACCTAAAAACCCTTACCACAAAAAATTAAATTTACAAGCTTGGGTTGAGTTACTAGTCCTAGAAACCTTGGTTGGAAAAACTCTCTGAAAGCCCTTGGTGGGTTGAGTCACTAGTCCTATAAACCTTGATTGGAAAAACTCTCTGAAAGCCCTTGATGGGTTGAGTTACTAGTCCTGGGAGGCTTGGTTGGACAAATGCTCTGGAAGCCCAGCAACATTTGTGGGTTTAGTTACTAGTCCTTGAAGCCTTGGTTGGAACAAACACTCTGGAAGCCCTGGAAGGCTTGGATGGAGACCAATCTGATGGTGGTTTTGTGATGTCCAACCGTGAGGTGGAATCACTTTTGATGGGTTGAGGTGGATGGCCTCTGGAAGCCCTAAATGGTTTTGGACTGATGTGTTTTATGAGATCCCACATTCATGCTTGAATATGGCACTGAGGTGAATGGCTAAAGAAAGATTTGGCTTAGCCATTCTATGGTTGGGTGGAATGTGGAAGTCCCATCTTGGGTTTGGATTTTGCATCATCAATATGAGGTTATTTCTCCTTGTAATTCTATGAGTAGTATAATGGTTTATATGTGGATCATATGGTTGTGATTTCATTGGTATTTATGTTGCAATTACGTTGGTATATATATATATATATATATATATATATGTGTGTGTGTATGTGTGTATGTGTGTTTTATGACAATAGCTATGTATGGCTCTCATCATGTTTTTACTTGTAAATGAATGAACAATGTATCTATGACCTAATGGATGAAATGGAAGTCAATGTGTTGAGGCATCAATGTCTCTTAGCAATTCTCAGCTAAGTATGAGACCCATATGCTCAAATATGTTATTTACACATGTAGATTACATATTTGTGATATGTTTGACGAAATGCATCTCATGGCTAGTAGGGGTCCAATCAAGGTCATATTCAAGTAATTTCTTTTGCACTGTCATTTCCCTGTTATCTTATTGTTTTGAATATGTCATTATATTTTGGGCAATGACCTGGGCTTTGGGCCTGAAAAACTGGCTCAAATCTTGGGGACACTAGCACAACATTGTGAAAAAAATTCCCTGGACGCTGGCTTGCAAGCCTGTGAGAGCGTCTAGAGGTCCCTGGACATTGGTATGCCCATAGCATGAGAGCGTCTAGAGGTCAAGTGGTCCAAAATCTCAGTGGGACCCAGGGGCTAGTTGGCAGAAAGGTTGGATTGGTTCCCGAGGGTCCTAATGCTGATGTTGAATGTTTGTATGGTGTGTTTCCATCGATTCCACTTCCTTAACGTGACTTAGGAGGTTGAATCATATCATAGTGGCCTCTCGTCGCATGTTTATCCTGGTTGGCCGGTTGCTTGGGTAGATGTGGGAGGAGGGTGTTACACACATAAAAGCTTAATACTTACAATAAACTGACAACATACCAAGATTCTTAACCATGGATATTCATCCTCACTTTACCATTGATATTATGAACTTGTAAATAAGCTTTTTTTGAATACCATGGGTTATCAATACCACATATCTAAAAACCACAACTCATTTCACAATCAAAATATTTTATTTAATTTAATTTTACAACTTTTTTTAATTAAATCTAAAATTAAAAATGTTATAATTACTTTTGAGATATATTTAAACCCTTTATCCTTACTAGATATTCCATAGAAATTAAATCAAGTTTTTAATAAAACTAAAAATAAGAATACTTTTATATATAGAGATGTGAAGTCAAGTCTCACTAGCACAACTGGTTGAAGATGGTCCTCCTTAGCAAGGCAACCCAAGATCAAACCTCATGAAGGTTGTTGCACCCATGCTAAGGGGAAGTGATATGCCTAGGTCGAGTGTGATCCCTGTGTGTCGCAGTTTCTCAAGCCACAAGGATGGTATGGCTCAAGTCGAGTGTGATCCTTGTGTGTCGCAGTTTCTCAAGCCACAGGGATGGTGTAGCTCAAGTCGAGTGTGATCCCTGTGTGTTGTAGTTTCTCAAGCCACATGGATGGTGTGGCTGAAGTCGAGTGTGATCCCTGTGTGTCACAGTTTCTCAAGCCATAGGGATGGTGTGGCTCAAGTCAAGTGTCTGCTTGGTAGATCTATGCTGGTTTATTTTCAATTACCTTTTCTTGTTTACATTGAAATATTTTATTTATGGTTAACATTAAAATGTTTTTTTAACTATAATATATAAGAAGTTGATATTGAAATATAATAGTTAACATGGATTTCAAATAATTTATTTAAAGTTTTTATACATATATAATAAAAATATAATATTTTTTCTTAATTATTTTATCTTTAAAAATTGATATAAAATTATGTTATTTATTATTTTTTAATATAAGAAAATAAAAATATAAGGTTAGTAGAAGATTCACAGATGGAATTGTATAAAAAATTATTATCCTATCCAATATTTTGGTTGGACAATCCACCCATCTTCATTCAATATTTACTAATTCTTGATAATAGGTGGATTGTCCACCAAAAACATGATAAATATAAATAACTACAAAAATCTTCTTTCTATTAAAAATATATAATTTTTTTCATTTATTTTTTAAACAAAATTAATATAAAATTATATTATTTAATATTTCTTTAACTATTATATTGATCACAAAATTAATAACACTAAACTAAAGAAAAAATAAATATAAACTCTTACCTTAAAAAATCAAATAACATTATTAAAAATATACTCGTTCTCTAGATTATCTACTTTCATGTACATAAAAATATTATAATTCTAAAATACTAAGTCAAAATATTGTCCACTAAAATACTTAGTCAAAATATTCCACAAAATACTCATAAACCTAAACATATTATCTAATAAACTAAATTAAAAACCCTATTTATAACAAATCTTTAACAAAATAGATATGAAGACGTTTCAAAAAATAATTATAATCTTAAACTTATATTCTTATGTCCAAATAGTCTATCAAAACCAAAATGTTCGACAAAGTCCCACTTCCATAAATTTTATTCCTTTAACCTTCATGCATTTTTTAATTATAAAAAGGTTGCAGTGACATTTTCCACACGTATGCGTGGTGGTCCACGGAAACGGAGGGTAGGTATAGATTTTTTTAAAGATTTCTTATAACTTGAACCTTTAAAGTTTTTTTTTTGGGTAATAATATTGATATTAATTAATATTACAATGTGATTATTTTATTGGTTTTATTCATTATATAAATAATATTTTAATTTAATGTAAAGATAATATTAATTATTAATTATAATTTTTTTAATTTTTGTCAAAATGTAAATAGTTATTTTTTAGTTAAATTAGTTGTTATTTTTTAACGGCTAATTAACTGCTCACATCATTTATTTATTCTATTTTCTAGATCTGATTCCTCATCTTGTCTTGAAAATAAAATATAACGACCTAAAAACACATTTGTATTGCGATATCATCATTATCTATTTTTCGAGATTCCTACCATCGCTTTTTAACATGTCGCATTGGAAAGGAAATGCTATCTATTTTTCGAGATGCCTACCATCGCTTTTCAACAGGGTCGGGGTGTCGCATTAGAAATGGAAATGGCTGACGGGAGTAAGTGTACTCAAGATAATGAAATGTCGGTTGGTAAACATGCTATTGAATCATTATTTCGATTACGAAAAATACTTTAATTTCTTAAAATTATTTAAACTTTTTAAAAACATATTATTGATCCATATAAAATGCCAACACACAGAGGTGGGGAAGAATCCCTGCAGAACACTCTATCCACCACCAAAGAAATACAGGGGACCCGAAAATTTTGGGTATTTTCAATTCTAAAAATCGTTAAAACTTATTTTCAAAATATGAGGAAAAAGCGAGACCACGCAAAATCATTGAAAAACAAAAACACTTCACCAACCTCCTCCATTGGTTTTGACTGCGCCAACGCTTTGACCTTGCTCATGCTAATCAAAAATTAATGTATAAAAAAAAATAATAATAAAATGTAGAAAAAATTTAATATGTATCAAAAAATATTAATAATAATAGGAAAAATATAAATATTAAAAATATGAATGTATTAATTTATATTTTTAACCTTCTATTAACTCAATACCATTTTTTAGGGACAATAATATATAAAGAATGATGATGTCGATTCAAAAAAGAAATCTTACCTGTATTATTATTATATTTTTTTTTGGGTTATAAAAGTTTTTATATTAATAGTTGAAAAAATAATAATAAATTAAGAATTTAAGGTTTATATAATATTCAGTATAAATTTTAGTTTATGGGTATAGATTACATAGTAATAGGTTATTATGTTAAGGTTGTCTGTGGAGTAAAGGTCATTGATTCAAAATTTTATGGGTAAAAATTTAGCCATGCTTAGGGTTGGTGCTCAAGTCTGATGTCATCAGTACGATTTTGATGGCAACCCTTAGTCATTACTAATCAAGCCATAGGTTATCTCATGATTCACATAACCTAGCAAACAAATTTTTTTATTATAAATTCTAATTATTGATGAAGAAATATGATGATATTACAAGGCTACAGGAATGGAGGTTAATCATCTGAAATCCACTTTATCTACTATTGACTATAAGAGGTTTGAGATGAACTATGCTCTCGAGAAGTTTCCCTTCCAGCTCATTAACTTTGAAGAGGGCCTAAAATATTTAGGATTTCATTAAAAACCTAATGACTATAAAAAAGTTGATTGGATGTGGTTAGCAGCCAGAATTGAAAAAAGACTAATCTCATGGAGTCACAGGTGGTTATCGTGGGCTGGAAGGCTTGTTCTCATCAAATATGTTTTAGAAACCATTCTCGTCTTCTAGATGTCTTTATCATGGATCCCAAAGGGTATCCTGAACATTATCCAAAGATGTTGGTGTGGCTTCTTATTTCGAGGAACAAAATAAGGAAGAGCGTTTGCTTGGATTAGATGGGATCGGATTGCCTTGCTCGAAAAATATGGGGGATGGGGTATCAAAAATCTTTTGTGTTTCTCTCAGACCCTTGCAGCCAAGGTAGGTTGGAGACTACTGTCTACGGACAACCTATGGTCACAGGTGGTTACACAAAAATACATCCACCTGCTCACAGTGGATCACTGGATTTGATTGCAAAACAAGAATAGAAACAATGTCTCCATGATATGGAAAACAATACTAGACTCATTCCACATCATTGGCTCGGGACTTGCTTGGAAAGCAGGTACAGACTCTCAAGTCCAGATTGGTATTGATCCTTAGTCTAGAAGCAGTGGACAACACATTCTCCCTCTTGAACTGGTGGCATATTTGGCAGAATAGGGAAATCATATGCTAAACTAGGTTGTTGAACCGGAAAATACATCTATTTGGAGACAACGTTGGATGTTGGTGCGAGCTTTAAACATCCCAACTCAATGGCACCAAGCCTTGAGAAACTACATTAGAGCTATATCATCCTCATACATTAGGATCTAGGATAGGGAGGACAAACTTCTCTGGACACATTTGAAGTTGGGTTAATATACTCCAAAGGAAGATTACTTATTTGTATATGTTGCAAA
The DNA here is from genome assembly GCA_031772625.1 of Pinus tabuliformis. Taxonomy (NCBI): domain Eukaryota; kingdom Viridiplantae; phylum Streptophyta; class Pinopsida; order Pinales; family Pinaceae; genus Pinus; species Pinus tabuliformis. Next base: position 59,054,352 of record CM062804.1, read on the forward strand.
AGAATCTGAAGAACATGGTGGTGGAAGCATATATGGAGGTTGAAGAGTCCAGGAAAAGCCCAACTTTTTGTCTGGTGTCTCTTGGAAAATAAAATCCTTAAAGGTGATAATCTTAAAAAGAGATATTTTCATGGACCAATCTGGTGTGCTCTCTACCGTAGTGAAGATGAAACAACTAATCATTTGTTCATTTCATGCCCTTTTTCTACATTGATCTGGAACTTGATATCAAGCATTAGATATCATTGATCAGATGGGGTGGTGACTCCTTGAATGATGCTTGGAACATATGGTGGAATGAGGCCTCTCCTGATAACTGAAAAATATTCCACTTCTAATATGTTGGGGCATATGAATTGGTAGGAACTACAAAATCTTTCAGGACACTGATTACCACCCTAATCTTATTGGTGCACATATCCTTTCTATCTACAACTTACTCCTAGAAGAAGAAAAATATACCAGAACTCGTAATGTTATCATTAAAGCTATTAACCAATCAAAACCATGGGCATACTTTGATGGATCCGCTCAAAATGGTAGGTGTGGAGGGGGGAATACTATATCTTAACGATAATCATCACTTTAAATTGAAGTCTGGTTTGGGGACTGGTTTGAACAACTTTTCAGAATTATACAACTTAAAATTACTTATGCTTTTTTCTTATGAAAAGGGTTGTTGCTACATGTCTTGAGTGATTCTAGAGTTGTTATTAACTAGTTCAATCTTCATTCTACATGTCACACACACACACTCAAAAAATTATTGGATGAGATTATGATGATTAAAGCACAGTTTCATTTCATTACATGTCAACACATTTACAGGGAAGGAAACACTCTTTCCAATCAACTTTCCAAGGAGGGTGCATATCAAGCTCGAGGGACATGGATAATAATAGAACACATTGGCGACACATAAGCAGTACTATCATGGCCCATTTTATGACCCTTTGTAGTTGGAAACATAATAAGAATGACGTCATTTTTTATTTTGGACATATCTAGACTCAACAATGCAAACATAGTATCTATTATGATGGATGCCTTATATCATTTTTGTATTTGGACACTGATACTCCTCAACTGATATGTTTGTAGACTTAGATGAGCAGATTATCAATGATTTTGATGAACTATACGTGACTGCATCACTCAAATGTTTGCTAACTGATTAGGAAACCACAAATTTTGATATGTTTTTCTGCATTTACAACATGTAATTTTCACAATTTAATAATAAATAATATGATTTTTTCTTGGGCAAAAAAGAAGAAATATGATGATATTATATTGAAAGAAGTGAGATTTATTTTTAATTTGAAATTAAAGAAAATGATAAGTTTTTTTAATTGGAATGAGAGTTTTGTGGAGAATCCGTACGTATGAAACATAAGATGTCATAAATATTTCATAAAAGCCACAATGGACCAGTTACAACATGTCTTCGTAGATTTGAACCCACTGAGCTAGGAAATTAATTGTTCAACAAATCACTAACCACTCGAACTAAGATCCTTTGACAAAAATGATAAATTTTAAGTCATCAAAATTATGATAATTTTAAAATGTTTCTTTTATGTTTTTTTGAGAATACAAATAAGATTTTAAAGAAATTTGTATAATATTTACTTTTCTAATAGTAATAGATGAGTTATAATATTAATAGATGTTAATCAACATTATAATAATAAAAAAAAATAGAAAAAAAATTAACCTAAAATAACTAATATAAAAAAAAATAGAAAAATAATTAACCTAAAACAACTAATATAATAAAAAATTACATCATTTACCAATAATAAATTATTAATTAATTATAAAATTATATTTTAAATAAAGAAAAGTTTGCATTTGAATTTATTTATCCCCCATATTATTATATTTATTAAATATAAATAAAGTATCATATTAAAATTTACTTTAAGATAGGATGTTGAATAATATTTTTTTTGGTTAAATGGGGATAGGAAAATAAGCTTAGGAAATTCAGAAAATTTATACATTCAATTAGAGAAGGGGTGTTTTTTTATTATTAGTATATATTTATTTTAACTTAGATTTATTATCAAGCACTTAGATGGACCAAATATTTTGAGGTGAAAATCTTTTTTAGAATACAAAACTTGAAAAAAGGTTTGTATCTCAAGCGAATTGATCTTTCTCAACACTTATAAATTTGGAGTTAAGATGGATCTTGTTGATTTTTTATATCTTCACGCCTAGCATGGAAGGGAATGACACATCTCCTTTATTTTGAGCAATGCCCCAATAAAATGTTCTTGCAATACAATTCTTCATAGGATTGTGATTTTTCATAGTTTAAATTGCATTTTTGAAAGCATAAATGTATTGAACCCCTTGAAAATCCCCTTGGGAACTAGAGATTTTATACAAAATTGACCAAAAAATATACATGGCCAAAACTTAGAATAGTTAGACTACATGAAATGTTTTAACCATAAGTTTCTTTTTTAGATTGCTTTATATAATATATACATAGTGGGCATTGAAATATTTTATTTATGGTCCACATTGTCATGTCTCTCTCATATTGAGAAGTAGGGTGCTCTCTTTGGATATGTATGTGCGTGATTTGTGTGTGTTTGAGAGAAAGAGAGAAAAAACTATCAATTTTTTTTTATTTATTGCCCACATTGAATTTTTTTAGTTATTAATATTTATTAAATTCCACATATCAACTTTATATGCTAGGAGCTTGATAAGCAAGTAAGAGTCCTCCAAGATTTCTATGCCAAGATGGATATAACTATTAGTACAAACAAAACAAAAATCATGATAATACCACATATGCTACTTTCATATATGACAACAACAACTTGGAGGAAGTTTCTTTGTATGAATATGTGGGATACAAATATCTGGAACCAATATCCATCACCAGCTTAACTAGAATTACAACTTTGAGAAAATGATAAATGAAGGATGGAAAGCATATTATGGAGTTGAAAACAATTATAAGTTAGCATATGATATGGGATACAAATAAACTTATATTTGAGACTCTCATAACCCTTTTTATGTTATATGAGTGTGAGGTTTGGGGTCGTAGTGTCTCCAAAGAGTCAGGGGGAAGATAGACTAGATCCAAAAAATAGTTTATAACATATAATCTCAAGATTAAAGGAAATATCCCTTACCATATCCTCCTCGTCTAAGACCTTTCCCACATTGAAAATATGGCTATGACTAAGTATCTTATGTACAAGAAAAGGTTAATCAACATGGAAGACAAAAGGTTTCATAAAATTGTTTCTAACTCTAGCCAAAACCACCACCTTTTGCTCAAGGATGCATAATCTTAGCTAGACCATCACTGGTTGGTTAAAGTAGGAGATCATTATGTAGAATAAAGATGCTATTAAAAATATGATTACATAAAATTTTAAGGATTATCTATTAAAAATATGATTACATAAAAATTTAAGGATTATCTCTTTGTCGTGGCTAGTGTAAAGGAAAAAAGGAAAAAAAAACATTGCTAAAATAAGAACAAATTCTCATGAAGTGCAAACTGAAATCGAGTGTTAGTTAATTCCAATAACAACTCTGGTTAAAAGAGTTTCTTGCTTATGTGACATTAGGAGGGTTAAATATAAAATGAATTTTTCTTAAATTGTCTAGCTTAACTTCAAAAATTTTACCCTTCCACAACCTTCTTGACCACATCTTGGAACACTTCTTTTAATGCTATTTGAGCATAAAAATAGAACTCAAATACTCACTTACCTTCTAGGTCTAGTCTTAGTGGAAGTTCATCATCACCATCATCATCAATAGCAACAACAATAATTAAATGAAATACATATCTCCTTCTTATTAGAAGGTAATTGAAAATTTTGCAAATGCTAATACATATCTCCTTCTTATTAGAAGGTAATTGAAAATTTTGCAAATGCTATAAAGCCTAGTATGAGAGCGATATTGTCTTGGTGTAAATGTTTGTAAACATTTACATGTTGGCTTAATTAAAAAATAATAAAAAGGTTAAAATAAAATAAAACTGAGCTAAAGATGTTGTAGTGTATAAACATTTAAATGTTGACTCAATTAATAATAAAAAATAAAAATAATAAAGATAATAAATTTAATTTGTTGTATTGTAATTTTGTTTTTACTGATAAAATTACCAACTTTTTTTTAAATAAAAGAAAATCATAATATACATATCACATTAAAATATATAACATATAAATAGTAGCTATAAATAAAGATTCGTTTTACCATATAAATTAAAATAATGGTTTCATAACAATACTTAAATTTAATTAATAAGCACATAAAAGCTTAATACTTACAATAAATTGACAACATAACAAGATTCTTAACCATGGATATTCATCCTCACTTTACCATTGATATTATTAACTTGTAAATAAGATCTATCACAATACCATGGGCCAATACCACGGCTTATCAATGCCACATGCCTAAAGACCACAGCTCAATTCACAATCAAAATATTTTATAAATATTTTATTTTAATTTAATTTTATAACATTTTTTTAATTAAATCTAAAGCAAAAATGTTATAATTACTTTAGAGATATATGTAAACCCTCTATCCTCACTATATATTCCATAGAAATAAAATCAAGTTTTAAAAAATAAAAATAAGAATACTTTTATATATAAATATGTGAAGTCAAGTCTCACTAGCACAACCAGTTGAGGATGGACCTCCTTAGTAAGGCGACCTAGGATCAAACCTCACGAAGGTTGTTGCGCGGGGGGATACATGCTAAAAATCCAATCAGCTTAGGGATGGTGTGGCCCAAGCCAAATGCGATCCCATGTGTCGCGGTTTCTCAAGCCACAGGGATGCTAGGGGGAGGAAACATGCTAAAAATCCAGTCAGCTTAGGGATGGTGTGGCCCAGGCTGAGTGTGATCCCGATTTCTCAAGCCACAAGGATGCTGAGGGGAGGAGACATGCTAAAAACCTAGTCAGCTTAGGGATGGTGTGGCCTAGGTTGAGCGCGATCCCTATGTGTCGCGGTTTCTCAAGCCACAAGGATGGTGTGGCCCAGGCCGAGTGCGATCCCTTTGTGTCGCGGTTTCTTGAGCCACAAGGATGGTGTGGCCCATGCCAAGTGGGATCCTTGTGTGTCGCGATTTCTCAAGCCACAAGGAGTGTGATCCCTGGTCCATAAGGATTGTGTGGCCCAAGCTGAGTGTGATCCCCGGTTTCTCAAGCTCTCAAGCCACAGGTCAAGCCTGGAGGATCAAAAACAACTTGACAAACAAACAAAAATATATAGAGATGTGAAATTTATATAGTATATATAATATTATTAAGACCAACATAAATCCATTTTAACTAAGGATCTACCAAGCAATGAGAGGAATCAAATTTCTCAAGGTGTAAACTTCTACTCAATTTTTACACTAAAAAATAAGTTTGAATCTTGAGATATTTGTCTAGATGGAATTAAGATCATCTATGTTGGTTTATTTTCAATTACCTTTTTTTACATTGAAATATTTTATTTATGATTAACACTAAAATTATTTTTTAACTATAATATATAAGAAGTTTGATATTGAAATATAATAGTTAGCCTTGATTTCAAATTTATTTATATATATTTATATATATATATATATATATATATATATATATATATTTATATATATATATATATATATATATATATATCATAAAAATGTAATGTTTTTTTTCTATTTATTTTATTTTTAAAATTGATATAAAATTATGTTATTTGTTATTTTTTAATATATGAAAATAAAAATATAGGGTTAATAGAAGATTCGCAAATAGAATTATACAAAAGATTATTATCCAATATTTCGAGTCGACAATCCACCCATCGTGATTAATATTCTATAGTTCTTGATGATAGGTGAATTGTCCACCCCAAATATAAATATAAATCACTGTGAAAATCTTCATTTTACTAAAAATATATAATTTATTTTTCTAAATAAAATTAATATAAAATTATTTTATTTAATATTTTTTTAAATATTATATATCAATTTATATATTGATTACGGAATTAATCAAACTAATATAAAGCAACTTGAAAAACCATCTATTTATGAATATAAACTCTTACCTTAAAAAAACAAATAACATTATTAAGAATATACTCGTTCTCTCGGTTATCTACGTTTATGTACATAAAAATATTATAAATCTAAACAAATACACGTTATTAAGAATATACTTTTTTTTCTACAGAAAAAAAAAACCAAATACACGTACAAGATTAATTAAATATCTATATTGTCAACTAAAATACTAAGTCAAAATATTCCACAAAATACTCATTAGCCTAAACAAATTATGTAATAAATTAAATTTAAAACCCTATTTATAACAAATCTTTAACAAAATAAACGCAGTAGTCTAACTAGCTGGAAATTGTCTGGAAAGTTATGGAAATTCTGATAATATTTAGAGAAAATCCGACAAGGTTGTAAATCCAAATAGTTGTTAAACTTCAAAATTTTAAGTGTCCGACAATGGTGCTGAATACTCATCATCAAAAACACAATTAACATTCTCTACAAATTAAATTTTTTTAAAACGACTTTTTATAACAAATCTTTAACAAAATAAACATGAAGATGTTTGAAAAAATAATTATAATATTAAACTTATATTCTTATGTCCAACTAGTCTTTCAAAACCAAAATGTTCGACAAAGTCCCAGTTCAATATATTTTATTCCTTTAACTTTAATGCATTTTTTTTTATAAAAAGGTTGCAGTGACATGTTCCACACGTATGCGTGGTGGGCCACGGGAACGGAGGGTAGGTATAGATTTTTTTAAATATTTCTTATAACTTGAACCTTTAAAGTACAACCTAGAAGATATGGTTAACAATGGTATGTTTTATTGATTTTTGTAAATAAAAATATTACGCTAAAGTTTAGTTTAATTTTAATAAATAAAATAAACTTTTATGTTTTAATTTTTTATCGGTATATTTTCAAATTAATTCTATTCAAAATATTTTACGAAATTGTTTCAATTTTAAATAAATCGTTAAAGTTATATAATTTGAGTGGTTTTTATGATGAAGGTGTATATTTTTGAGTAATTAAGGGAAAAAAACAGTTTATTCGTAAAAGACAAGAGAATCTCTTACTCCTCTCTAAGGTAGCTCCTAAGAAATTCTGGAGGCAGATTTTAACTAGGAAAACTAAAGATAATAATAAAATTGCTTTACATGACTGGAATTCGTATCTTAAAAAGCTTTATGGATCTCCAAATGTCATGGATAACTTTGAAACCCTGCTCATAATGAAATAAGTTTTCTCATTAGAAGACATTGATTTTGGGGTTAAACGCCTGGCAAATGGGAAAGCTAAGGACATTGAAGGTTACCAAGCGGAAATATTAAAAATTGGAGGTCCTATCCTTATCCCTCACATCCACAAGCTTTTCAATCAAGTAGTCAAGCAATGGTTCCCTAAACCATGGACTTAGAGCATAATTATCCCTACTTTTAAAAGTGGGGATACAAATAACCCCTCTAATTATCGAACAATTATGATTAGCCCTCTCTTAGCCAAGTTATATGGTATTATTTTGGAAAAGAAGTTGAGCATATGGCTTGAAAGTGAAGGTAAGCGGGCTAAAGGCCAAGCGGGTTTTAGAAGGCAACACTCAACAACGGACCACCTCGTTATGCTTAGGATCATTATAGAGGAATGCCGTAATGATAAATCCAATCTCTTTTGTTGCTTTGTGGACTTTAGAAAGGCTTTTGATACAACCCCTAGAAACAACCTATGGAACAGATTAGAAGAGCTATATGTTCCTTTCGAGTTGAGAGCTGCCGCTATAAGGTTATACGAGAATGTAATTGCCAAGTTAAAAAGTAATGAGGGGTGGTCAAAAGATATTAAGTGTAATATCGAAGTTAAACAAGGTTGCCTTCTCCCCCTACCCTATTTGACATTTACATTGACAAGCTAGAAGGTTGTTTAGAGGAAGCAGGTTGTGCTGGTACGATCTTAGCTGGAATAGTCATCATCCTTCTTCTCTATGCTGACAATATTGTTTTTCTCGCAAGGTGCCCATCTGAACTTGATAAGCAACTTAGACTTCGTAAGGATTTCTTCTCTACCATGGGTATGATTGTTAACACTGAAAAAACAAAAGTTATGATTATCAAATCCAAGAAGGACACTTACACTTTAAATTTTATGTGTCTTCTTACAAGTACCTAGGAATTGATATTCATCACAAGCTCAACTGGAACTATAGCTCTATGAAAAGGATTAATGGGGGGTGGAAAGCTTATTTTGGTCTTGAAAATAATAGTAAAACAACAAACCTCGTAATGTGGAATAGAAAGAAGTTCCTATTTGAAACTTTAGTCACTCATGTTATCTTATATGGATGTGAGGTTTGGAGTTGCAACATCTCTAGAGAATCCTAGAGAAAGATTGAACAAATCCAGAAGCGTCTTATAATGTATAACCTCAAAATTAAAAGCAATACACCCTATCCTATTCTCCTTGTAGAAGTGGGTCTTTCCTCTATTGAGAGCCTGGCTATGACTAGGCTTTTGTTGTACAAGCGCAAACTCAATAACATAGGAGACCATAGACGTCCTAAGCTAGCTTTAAATTCTAGCCAAAACCACCTAAGGCTCAAACAAGGTTGGTATAAAGACACCAAGGCTTGGTTAAACCATTGAGAGATTGACGAGAATGTTGCATTGCAAAACATTAATAACATTAAATATATTGTTACTTCTAAGTTTAAAGAAAAAATGTGGTGTGAGAAAGATTTAGCAGTTAAAAGAAAATTAAGATATTATAAAGAGGTCATCAACCCCACCCTAAAAGATCAAAAGTATCTCTCTGTTTTAACTAGCTCAAAGAAGAAAATTAATATAGCCAAAATTAGAACAAACTCTCATGAGTTCCATAGTGAAATGAGTCATTGGGCAGTTCCTAAAACACCATTGATGGAAAGGATCTGCCATCTCTGTGAGAATATGAACATCAAGGATGAAAATTACTTCCTCTTAGAGTGCCCCGTGTACAACCACATTAGATCTCAGTTTTATAATCTTTGTTGCAAAACTGACCTTCCTAGCCTTTTACGATGTCAAAATTAGAGTGAACTCGGGAGGCTTCTCTCCAAGCTTTTTGAGCATAGGAATACAATCTTAAATTAAACTAAATGATTCGTTTCTTAGGTCCGATAGAAGACGTTAACCATCATCATCATCATCATAGATTTAAGTCATTAAATCACAAATGATGATGAATCACATTTATTGGTTCAAAGGTGTATATTTTTATAGATTTAAGTCATTAAATCAGAAGTGATAATGAATCACATTTATTGGTTCAAAGGTGTATATTTTTATAGATTTAAGTCATTAAATCAGAAGTGATAATGAACCACATTTGTTGGTTCAAAACGCATTAGCCAAAAATTTCTTTTATGTAATTTCTACTAAAAAAACTTTGCTTAATATAATTTTCTTAAATTTTTCCAGAAAAAAAACATTTTTATTCCATATACATAAATTTACTTAAATTAACCTATAAATATAAAAAATACCCAAAAAAACCTTTCTCCCACCCACATTATATGCAATTTACTTACCATAATTAAAATGATATAAATTCAAAAAATATAAATTTGAGTGTGAATTGGGAACCCGAAAAGCAAATTGAAAGCGGAAAGTTTCAAAACAAAAGAACGCGTTTGTACTGAGATATCATCACCAGTACCACCTAAGAACGCGTTTGTATTGAGATATCATCTACTTTTTCGGATGCAATTACTAGTTAATACTTTATAACCCTAACATTATTAGGGTGGGTTCCAGAAAAATGAAATGAAAATAAAAAATAAAAATGAAATTTTAACATTTATGAGATTAGATATAGTTTAGAAGGTTAATGTTTTTTTTTTTTTTTTTTTTTATTATTATTTAAATTAATAATAAGTTAAATACTACCAATAATAAAATGTCCCGGTGATAAACCTATTATGGAATCATTATTTCTATTAAAAAATACCTTAATTTCTTAAATTTATTTAAACTTTTTAAAAACATATTATTGATCCATAAAATGCCAACACCCAAAGGTGGGGAAGAATCCTTAGAGAACTCTCTATCCACCACCAAAGAAATTACAGGGAACCCGAAAATTTTGGGTATTTTCACTTCTAAAATTCGTTAAATCTAATTTTCAAAATATGAGGAAAAAGGCGAGACCACGCAAAAATCATTGAAAAAGACCTTGCAAAATTCAGGACTTGCTCTCACCAAACTCCACCATTGGTTTTGCCTGCGCCAGGACTTTGACCTAGCTCATGCTTGTGTCATGCTTGCTTATCTATACGTGTCACAGCGACCGTCCGATCTATAATGAAAAGAACGGTCATGATGAAATCTCAACTAAACCCACTGCGTTAAATTTTCGAACAGTGAGAAAGTAATCGTATAAATACCCCTAAGCTCATAGACCGAGAACGCATGCAGCATTCGGCTCTCATTCTGAGGTTCATCCGGCTGAAGTTTGAACTGTGCTCGAATTCTGAGGTTCATCGTGCAGAAGTTTGATTCGTGAATTATTTGTTTGTTTAATTATAGTGCACATGGCGCCTCAGGAATTCACAGGCGAAGTGAAATTATGTGCGGGAAATGGCGGTACGGCGTCTTTGCACGATCCGCTGAATTGGGCAGCCGCAGCGGAGTCCATGAAGGGATCTCACTTCGAGGAAGTTAAACGAATGGTGGAGGAATTTCGTTCTCCAGTTGTGAGGCTCCAGGGATCCGGTCTCACGATTGCCCAGGTGGCAGCCGTGGCCAGGAGAATGGGATCCGTGAGAGTCGAACTCGAGACCGGCGCGAAGGCGCGGGTAGATGAGAGCAGTAATTGGGTGATGGACAGTATGGCGAACGGGACGGATAGCTATGGCGTTACGACGGGGTTCGGCGCAACGTCGCATAGGCGTACCCGCCAGGGTGAGGCGCTGCAGAAGGAGCTGATCCGGTTCCTCAATGCGGGGATATTCGGGGGCTGCGGGGATTCGAACTCGCTACCTCGCGATACGACTAGAGCGGCGATGCTGGTGCGTGCGAATACGTTGCTGCAAGGCTACTCGGGGATCCGCTGGGGGATTCTGGAAGCCATGAGCGGCTTATTAAATGCCGGAATTACGCCCAGGCTGCCGTTGCGAGGTACTATAACGGCATCCGGGGACCTGGTGCCGTTGTCGTACATAGCGGGTCTGTTGACGGGGCGGTCGAATGCGAGAGCCGTGACGGCCGACGGGACGGAGCTGGGGGCGGCAGAGGCGCTGGCGGCAGCCGGGGTGGAGAATGGGCCATTTGAGCTACGGCCTAAGGAAGGATTGGCGCTTGTCAACGGTACGGCCGTCGGATCGGCTCTGGCGGCCACGGTGCTCTTCGATGCTAACGTGGTCGTGCTTCTGTCGGAGGTGCTGTCGGCCTTGTTCTGCGAAGTCATGCAAGGGAATCCGGAGTTCACAGATCATCTCACACACCGGCTCAAGCACCACCCGGGTCAGATCGAGGCGGCAGCGATCATGGAGCATCTCCTAGATGGCAGCTCATACATGAAGGCTGCCGCCGCGAAGCACGAAGAGGCCGACGCGTTGTCAAAGCCCAAGCAGGACCGCTACGCTCTGCGCACCGCCCCGCAGTGGCTCGGCCCGCAGGTGGAGGTGATACGTGCCTCGACTCACATGGTGCAGCGCGAGATCAACTCCGTCAACGACAACCCCCTCATCGACGCCGCCCGCAACAAGGCGCTCCACGGCGGCAACTTCCAGGGGACACCTGTCGGCGTCGCTATGGATAACGCACGCCTGGCTCTCGCTGCGGTCGGTAAGCTCATGTTTGCACAGATGTCGGAGCTCGTCAATGATTTCTACAACAACGGTCTCCCATCGAATCTTAGCGGTGGGCCCGACCCCAGCCTGGACTACGGTTTCAAGGGTGCCGAGATCGCCATGGCCGCTTATACCTCAGAGCTTCAATTCCTTGCCAATCCGGTGACGACACACGTCCAGAGCGCTGAGCAACACAACCAAGACGTCAACTCCCTCGGCCTAATCTCCGCCCGCATGACGGCCCAGGCCGTCGAGATTTTGAAGCTCATGACTTCGACGTACCTCGTGGCGCTCTGCCAGGCCATCGACCTACGACACCTGGAAGAGAATCTACATGCCGCAGTCCGACAATCCGTAGGACAGGCCTGCAAGAAAACCCTTGTTGTGGGGCCCCGAGGAGAGCTGCTGTCTTCTCGCTTTTGCGAGAAGGACCTCCTCAAGGCCATCGATCGGGAACCGGTGTTCTCCTACATTGACAACCCCTGCAGCGCTACCTCCGTTCTGACCACGAAGCTCCGCCAGGTGCTCTTCGAACACGCGATCGAAAAGACAACCGATAACGACGCTTCGATCCTTACTAGAATCCCGGCATTCGAAGAGGAGCTCAAAGCGCGCATCGTTGCCGAGGTTCAGGAGACGAGGGGCGCCTTCGAAAAAGGCGCTGCGCTTGTTCCCAACAGAATCAAGGACTGCCGCTCCTATCCGCTGTACGAGTTCGTGAGAGTGGACCTGGGGACTTCGTTACTGGTGGGCACCAATAGCCGCTCTCCCGGCGAGGACTTCGACAAGGTGTTCGTTGCTATCAACGAAGGCAAGGCGGTGGAACCGTTGCTCAAGTGCCTTGAGCGATGGAACGGAGCCCCCATTCCCATTTGAATTTTATTAAAAGCTAATAACGCAATGTTGTTTTTGGCTGCGTGAGGCCACCCTTATTTCTAAGGAAAGTGTATTGTATTTATATCCTATAAACAAATTAAATTAAAAAGATTAATTAAAATGGTTTCTAATTTAGCAGAGATTTTTAATAATCATACATTTAAATGTTAAGTGCATCGATGATTTTCTAGAGTTTTTATTTTTATTTTAAGAAAAGCATGATATATGTATATCATACAAATAATGGTAAATTTTTATTTTTTTTAATAAGTAAATATTTTTTAATATTAATTTTAATATATTATAATTAATTTTTTTATTTAATAATAAACACAAATCAATTGAAATGGTTTTTAATTAATTGGGTAGAAATTTTTAATAATCATAAATATAAAGGGTAAGTATAAATGATTGATTTATACCTTTAAAATTTTATTTTAAATAATAAAAAATCATAATCATTCTCTAAATTGTATTTAAAAAAAAATCAAAATCTTTAAATAATAATAATAATAGCAAAATTTTTAGTATATACCCTCTCGAGTTTTTCATTGACTTGCTATTAATTTTGCTTTGATTAAAAAGATTTAAAATCTATCAAAAGTTTAACATTATGAAAATAAAATTATTATTTTTAAATAAAATTTATTTCTATTTATCTCAAATATGATTTGTTGAAATGTTTTCCCTCTTATTGTGTGATAATGCCAAGAATTGACTTTTGTGTACTTAATTATTAATTACTATGTACTATATCACTAATTACTATGTACAATAAATATAAATAATTTGAAAAATAACATTATCTATTAATTACTATGTACCATAAACACAAATGGTTTATAATTAAATTCAAAAATTCCATTTCTCATTGTTGTAAAGGTATTGAATAGACCATTTTTATGGGTTTTATTTTTTAATTTAAAAAATATAAATTTGAAAAAATATGTAGAAATAACATGTGTACAATTTGTACAACTCTCATTATATCACTCTATACTCTAATGACACCAAATGTGTGCTATAATATGAGCATTATATAAAAAAATTATCATCATTCAATATTAAATAAATAATTATTAACTTGTTATTATTCTCTTCAATTCTTCAATGTCAATTTTATATATATATAATTTTATCTACCAAAAAAGATTTAATTATATTAAAAAATTAATAAAAAAATAAAACAAATATTCATATAACTCATTTTACAATTTTATTATTGTTTGGAATACATATAACCTATCATGATATTAAAATATTATTAAATTAAATAACAAAAACATTAATTCTATAATCTTATTTATTTAAAAATAATAATTAATTATATCAAATAATAATAACTATTAACTATGACAAGTTTCCTCACTCTTAATTTATAACTATTTTCAATATATTTTATCCACTAAAAATTTACAAATTTTACCCTTTCCAATAAAGATAACAACTTTATATTAACTTTTTAGTTTTTTGGTTTTTAACACATTTCGTATAATGATGAGGTGCAATTATTTGTGAGGGCCACGCGTGTGGTATCACCTACTCCACTAGTTAGTGGATAAGCTTCAATGCCACTCTTGCCTTTGGAATATGTATATACATAATTTAATCCATACAGTTCAATGTTGGATCTCCACCTCCTCGTTTGATGATGAGTTCACATTAATAATGAAGTTTTGTCTTAGAAATCAGAAATGCTTTTTACGGCGAAATTTTTTATTAAGGATTTATTTTCAAATTAAGATAATAAAGATTTACAAGAAAATAATATATAAAATATTTAGGATATTAAGGAAATTTGTAAGAATTTATGATAAAGATAATGAAAATTTATTAGGAAAATAAAATATTTAGATGTAAGTAAGATGGTGAAGATTTATTAAAGACATAAGATGTTTAGATTTCCTAATTATTAAGATTTTATTTATTGGAAAAAAAGAAATAATGATGGTGACATTTGTATTAAATGCATATTTTCATTATTTTGATGGTTAGGGTGAAGATAAAAGTGGGTGTCTATTTATAACAAATTTCCACTATCAAATCCACAATTTAGGATGAGGATGGGATGGTGGGTAGAGGTGTTCATTTATAAGTAATGAACATCTTTGATCCTACTCTTGTGAAGGGTGTGAAGGTGAGAGTGGTGTTGTGCATTTATAACAAATTCCCATTTCAAACCCCATAATTTAGGATAAGGATAAAGGTGATGGGTGGAGGTTGGCATTTATAATTGATGCACGTCTTCACCTCTCTTTTATGATGGAGGTGATAGTGTAGATTGCTTATATACCTTTACTAATAAACGCGTTCACCCCTAATCACATGAGGGACTTGAGAGTGTGCAATTGATACATATGCACACCATAAATCCAAACAATGTGGAGGTGTTCATTTATAACAAATAGACACTTTCAACCCATGGAGTGTGAGGTTGGGATATGCCTTTATAACATATGCCAACCCCCAACTTCTAGGATAGGGGTGAGGTTTAAGGTATGCATTTGTTTAATTTGTACCTAGAGTGGGAAGGGGGTTAAATGAACATGTCAAATTATAATCGATGCACAGTTTCACTCTATCCTCATATGGGGCAAGGGTAAGCAATTGTTGTACACAACTTCCTCAATGCCCCCTATGAGGATGGGGTGAAACTGTGCATTGAGGATGAAGGTGTGCATTTGTTAAATTTTCCTTGATAGTGGGATGGGGGTTACATGAAGATGTCAAATTATAATAGATGCACAGTTTCACCTCATCCTCATTGGGGGCAATGGTAAGCAATTGTTGTACACACCTTGCTCAATGCAAATTTTCACTACCACTCTTATAAGGAAGTGGTGTTAGACATTTTTTACAAATGCACACAACCACTTCCATCTCCCACCCACACTCTCGTATTGGTACACAAAGATAATATTTAGAGTGTATACTTAGCCTTGTGTAGATTAACAAATGGGAAAAACCCATAAATTTTCCACTTGCTTTTACCTAATTTTAATCCAAACTAAGCTCTTGCTTATTAATATTGGAGTTTCATTACCATTAATTTCTTTTACTCTACCAATGGAGTCACAAAAATTGGGTCAATTTCCCAACTTGAATATTTGATTCACGTCTCCTCTTTCCTCTTCCAAGGTCGTCTTCCTACATTGAGACCATTGGGAGGGGTATTGTCTCCAAAGTCATGATCAAATTAATGTTTTTGTCACACCCTTATGAAGATGGAACAACAATATTTATTAATACAATAAGATTAAATTATTTTGAGATCTTGTTTGGTCACCACATATCCATGAATAAATAAATTCTACATGAGAATACAATACTTTGGTATTCCAAATGTTGTGTCTACTTTTGATCTCTATCTTTCAACACAAATTGGATAAGAAAATAAATTTTTAAATAATTAAAAATACATTTATGGGCATAGGTATTGAAAACATAATTTGGCTAAGAAGGTATTTTCTTAAATCAATATATACATGCATACATACATATTTAGAGATAGAGAGAGGCATAAGTATTGCAAACATGGTCACTAGTTTTCGATCCAGTGTAATATTGTTACCCAAAATATTACCAATGTTGTAACACCTCCTCCCACATGTACCTACTTTCACCAGCTTTCTAGGAAAAACATCAAAGGAAGAGCTACTACGACATGACCCGACCTCCAAGCTGGAAATGGGGTCGACAACTGAACCTATCTGTTATCACTCAGGTTGTTCCCCAGGAAAGATCTAATGGGGGAATACGAACGAGGTAACCACTAACCAGTCTTTTAGTTGCAGATTCTAGCCAATCTGCAACCAGAGAGGGCTCTCTCTTTGTAATTTAGCTTTGTTTTGAAGTATTTTAGGCTAGTTATGATGCACAAGGTTTTGTTTTAAGTTTGTTGGATGGTGATTTCAGGCAGAGCTGGGATGCAAGTCTAAAACAGTCTGTTCCATTGGGTAGATGGAGTTAATGATGAAGAACTGCTGAGAGTGTTTTCTTTGGTAAAGGGCAATACTACAGAGCAAGATAATCAGTCTTGGAACAACTTTTAAATCTGGGAATTGGTGGAATGAAAGTCAGGGAATGAAAGGCAATCAAGAATCTTTCATTATGCTGGCAGAGGGAAAGTGCATGAATATTATCAAGGAGCAATAAAGAATTCCTAGGTAATATTCAAAGTGAAAGAATTAGTGCAAACAGGAGCAGCTAAGAATTCCTATTTATGACTAATTCTGAAGAAAACATAATTAATACCAGAGATTGAACACAGAGTGTATTTAAACAAATTCTGGGCTATTCTTTTTCTCTGTTACCAAGATTATGGAACATATATGAAATTTGCAAACACAGAAAACATAAAACACAGTTTAGAATAACTTATTGATCCATATAATGACAGAGGAATTCTGTAGCAGGTCCCAGAACATCAAATCCACATTCAGATGGTGCAGCAATAGTGAACTTCAAACAACCTTTGTATTAAAGAGTCTGAGAATTTACAGCGCAGTCCAGAGAGAAAATCACCAACAATAATACATATCAATTGGGAGTATATATAAGAGAGGTTTTTACAAAAATATCTCGTAGGAAAATATCTAGTAATAAATTTATCTACATACTCTGGCAAATAGCAATAACTGATGTGGAAGTCCGCGCAACATGTGGAAGTAATTAGGTTGTACTAGTTGCCTTAGGTGCTTTGCTCTTGTTGACTTTTATGCTCCTTTTTTCGGCTGATACCTGTAGCTTTGGTTGGCGTCCCTGATGTGCTGTCTTTTGCCACTTGTGTTTGATTTTCTTTTAATGAGTTGCCATTACATCTAACCTTCTTTTTCTGCTATTTTGACACTTTGGCAAGTGGCCCGTGTATGTGGAGTTGCTGACCTGTAGCTGACTCAAAAAGGAACAGAAATCAAATCACCTGGGTAAAATTTCCAGCATTGCCTGCCACCAATCCTCTGTAGGCAGCTGATGTCTTTGTATTTTAATCAGTGTTTCATCAGCTTCAGTATATCTATAAAAGTTGGGCTGGACTTCAAAAAGATGATTTATCTCATGTTCAATGTAAAACAGATTTTCTAATTTGTCATAAAGACTCTGTCCAGAGGGAGGCCCTGTTTCTTCTGAGGTGCTTGAGGATGCTGTAATTTGATTGGAAACATAGTTATTTATCCTATTAGTATAATTTTCATGGGTTAGCAGTCTCCCACTACTGGTCAATAAGCTGGGTAACCCTCTGCTCTGTAATGCTGCAAACTTTAGCTTGAAGTCATTTATTTCTACCTGCATTTCTTGGCACTTTCTTTCTAGAGTCTGTACAAAATTCCTCAGGGTCAGCACCTTTTTCACTGTCAGAATAGTATCTGTCCTGCTACTGATATCCAGAGCTGCCAGCTGCTCTTTGGTATGAGTGTTCAGAAACTGAATCATTTTATTGGCCTGCTTAGGCATATTTCCCAATGATGCCCTGGCCCTTTGAGTCTCAAATTGAGCTAAGCCTATCAATTCTATTTGTTCATGTATAGTCTGAATTAATTGCCATTGGTCAGTGACAGACTGGCCAATTTTGGCCCACAAAATTTTCTTGATTTCAACTAGAGTTTTATCTAGAGTAAGCTCCTTCTCTAAGGCTTTTATTTTGTTGTCCAAGGCTTTTATTTCTCTTGTTTTTTCAGCCACTGTCATCTTGGACTTGTCATAGCTTGCCTCCAGCTTGGCCAACTTTTCTTTGGCCTCTTTCACCTCTGTCACCTGAACTTCTAGCTCTTTGACTGCTTTCATCATTTCTTCCATACTCATGCTAGATTCTGGTGCTGTTGTTGCTATTGTTGCTGCTGCATCTGTAGTTGATGTAGCTGTTGTGGATGCTGGAATGACAGGAGGAATTGCTGCTGCTTGTGTGGGAGGAACAATGGCAACTGTTGGAGCTGTTTCAGGTGGCTGGGAGGTCGACTCTCCCTGCTTGCCTTGCAATGCTTTCTCCAATTCTTGCTCCATTTGAATTATTCTTTGATTCATCTTCATTAGCAGATCCATCATATCTTCACCTTCCTTTTCTTGTACAAGTTCTGTAGTTTGAGGGTGCATGGTTGCGGGTAACCTCAATTGTTTTCTGAGTGCAGCAATATCTTCTTCTTTTTTCTTTATGAGGGCCTGGATGCCTTTGGCATCCTTCTTAGGATCATGCCCTAGTTCCATAATGATTTCCTCCAATGTCTTTATTCTGTTATCTTTGGCCGAGGAAGACATTCTCTCCAAATCCAATTGAGTATTTGTATTTTTCAATGATTCCTTCAATTGATGGGCCAGCATTGCCTTGTCTGCTAGTGTAGCATAGACCATCTCACCTGCTTGCTTGTGTAGCTCAATTTGGTCCATTGGGTGTATGTCCTTGGCGAGGACCTCTAAGTTTGTCTTTATGTAATCTGCAGTTGTTTGTGGCTGTGGTATCTTAGGCTTGAAATGACTTAAGATCATTTTCTCCTCCTTAAAGTCATAAGCTGCCATTAATCTCTGCTGTTTGGAGGGTGTTGTCTTGAGAAATTGATCATACAGCTGTACTCTTAACAACTCATTTTGGGCCTTGATTTCCATGAAAGTTCCTTTAATACCAGGCGGTTGCTTGCTTTGCTGCCTTGAGGAAGACACCTCCATACCATGTTGCCTCTCTTGCTCTTGCTGGAATGAGCTAGTAGGTGTTTGCTGGCTAGTTTCTCTCTCCCTCCTTGGACTCTCTATGACTTCTTCACTAATTTCCTCCTCAACTTGAGGATCAACTCTCTGTCTTTTGGCTTCTGGTTGTTGTGTTGACCCACTTGCAGGTGTGGTCTCTTCCTTGTCCCGTTTCTTACTTCTTTCCTCATTGAGAGGAGTTTGCAATGCTGGAATCTGTGGTGCCTCAGTCTGCTGTGGAGGGGCTTGCCCTTGACTCTGCTCCTTTGAGGTGGTTGGCTGTTCTGTCATTGTTTCCTGTTCTGCATCCATTAGCTCCTTGCCTTTTGCTGTTCCTGTTGCTGGTGTAGACCTTTCTTGGGCAGCTTGTGAAGCTGCAGCAGTTGATGTGCCCTCTCCGACTTGTTGTGGCAGTTTGAATGTTACCTGCTCAAAAGAATCCAAGTCAAGAGTCTTTTCCAAATCTTTGAAATTTTGCTCCATTATTTCTTCCTGAGTGAACTCTTCAACTAGTGTGCCTTGCACCCACTCATCTTGGTTAGAAAATTGTTCAATCTGTGGGATTTTGTAATGTTCATAGACTGACAGCCTAGATTTTATTTTTCTGGCATTGATAAAGCCATCTGGGTCGTAAGGGACCCACCAAAAACTTTTTAACTTGAGTTTCTCCCCCAATATTTGATCAGCATCTTGCCATCCTTCTTTTTTGTTCATGACAAAGGGGCCTAGTTGATCTTTGAATTTCAACCGAGCCTTTTTCTTGGCACTATGAAAATGAGTTAAATCTGAATTGATGAGTTGCCTGTAATATTCCAAGGCAAACAGTCTCATTGGCACATATCTTGGCAGCCTGTAGGGACAGAGCTCACAACCATATATCCTAATGACAGTGTGATTCTGGTAAAAGTACCAGTCACCTATTTTGTAGTTCTTTGAAAGCTACAATATTTTCTGCCTGTCATAGGATAGCCTAGTAGGAGGAGTTCTCATCAGGAGACAAGAGACTGGATAGACAAACAGGTCAATGAACTCACAGTAAGAGTAGGGAGAGCCGTGGACTTCATGAAAGACTGAGGTCCAAAAAATCACAGACCTCTTTTCTCCTTTAGAGTCCAATATTTTGATGGGACATTGGAAACAGTCTGGCTGATAATACATGAATAGATGATAGATGTAAGATGAGCATTTGAAGACTCCCTCCCTATCTAGTTTCAACAGTTGGTCATGTATCTTATTGGCAATGAATTTGGCATAGTTGTATTTGACAGCAGGGGGCTGTCTTGGGGTAAATGCAGACAAAAAGACCAATACAGTATAATCAATATGTTCACTTGTTAGGATATCATATCTACTAGTAATTTTCCCACTTCATTGAAATCTATATAGAGAAAAGGAGGTGGGCCTGTTGGCTGGCGATCTGCTCTCATGAATACTTTGGCAATTCGGGCTATCTCTGAGCTGGAGAGTTTAGGACCTTCATCAAGCAGGAATTTCATAGAGAGAGGGACCAGAAGCTGAGTTTGCTTGAAGTTTAGCATTTGATTGATGGAGTCAGGAGTTATATGGAAGAGGATGCTCCCAGATGGAGACTTGACTGCCCTTTGACTTGGCTCATAGTTTTCACAGCAGAGGCGAATAATTTTAGGGAAGACATTGACAGAAGGAAGGAAGTATATGGGCAAATTTGATTCCCAAATGCCATAAATGTCACTGTTGTTCAAATGACTGTTCCTTAGCTGACAGAATGTCTGCAGGTGGTTTCTGTCACCAACCAAGTCTTGAATTAAGTGGTCCCTATCAGCCAAAGGTAATGCTTCCAGTTCCTTATGGGGTGCATTGAGAGGAGTGATATTCGGTGCTGCTGGAGTGGCCATTTTTAACTTCTCTGCATTTGTAGTTTGGAATTCAGGTGTATTCAACAACAGAAAATAGGATACTGGCCCTGAAGCTCTTGTCAGGGAATTTGCAGATTGAGCTTATTTAGAACTGACCTCAGTGTGTAAAATTTATGGTCAAAAACAAATGTTGCAGAGTTTAGCAGGGTCTTTAAATGAATTTGCTGGATTGCAAGGCCTATGAGCAGAATGCAGGGGAAATGGGCTTGAATTTTGATCGAAGGAGCGAAACCTTGCAGAGGGAAGTGGAAATTAAGGAACTCTTTTTAGTAAACAGGACAAAACAGCAGATACAGCGCGCAGGTTTAAGCACAAGACTGAGCTTTTGTTTTAAAGTGCGATTTGCTGTAAAAAAGGGTAAAACTGACCGTTTGTGGAAAGGATATTGAAAACAAGGATGGTGACAGTATATTTGCCAGGAGCAAGCGATTTGATTTCTGTGGTTTATTGGTTTTACAGGTTCATAGACAGAGAAAACCGGAAATGTAGAGGGTTCGGGGTCAAATGGGTAAATACCTGCTTCAAATGGGCGCTAGATGCACGAGACGGACTGTAGGCCGAGCTGGGGGACGCGCTGTGGAGTCGCTTTCAGCGGGTGACGGATTGAGCACCTATGGTGGCGAATTGATCGTAAATCGCATGCAGAGCCTTTTACAAACGAACCAATAAAAATAAACAAAAAACAGTCACTTTCGCGACTTTTAATGAATTTTGGGCATTTTAGCACTTTTTGGCACTTTTTAATGATGACATCATCCAGACATATTTTTGTCGTGTAGTGGGTACGAAGGATGATGTGGCAGCTGGCGTGTCGGATGACGTGGCGGATGACATGGTGGCGGGGTGGTGATGTCAGCAGATGACCTGGCGCTGATGCGGAGCGGTGGCGGGCGACGTGGATGCAACGTCATGCGGTGACGTGGGCTTGATGTCAGGGGGCAGATGGCGAGTGGTAAGCGGTTTTTCCCTGCACTGCTTTTGGCCCAGGGTGGTTTTGCAGGAGGGGGCTCCGATCACGCTGGGAGATTGACGCGTGGCAGGGGTACGACAACAATACCGTCCATCCCCCGGATGCTAACCTTCAGCGGATAAGAGCTTGCGATATCGCCGCTAGGCGTCGGATCTACGGTGTGGGATCGGACAGTCGTCAGGAGTTTAAAGCTGTGGGATTTGGAATGAGGGGGGCCCACGCAATATTTAAATGTTTTAATAATGCGTCGGGGGATATAAGACTTAGGTTATGGGTTTAGTGCGGGTGCCACGATTATTTGTTTAACCAACTGTTAAACAAATCCCATATAAACATGCACGCAGAGAGTTAACACAGGGTTTAGGTAGGAGGGTTTAACGTGGTTGTTTATCTAACCAGGAGTTAGATAAACCCCAAGGTTTTATGAACGTTGAAGGGTTAATACTAAGGTCCCGAATGGACTTAACATTTCCCCGAAACTGTATTGTATGGCTAAAATTTCCAAGGGTAGGGATATTTATGTTTTTTGGGCTTTTTTATATAGTTTTTGTAAAATAGGGGTGGGGAAATAATTAAAGGAGCTATACAATAAGTTAGGATGTCAATATGAATGTATGGAATGAAACTGCATGAACGAATGCTAAGTTTATAGAGGGAAAACTCAGGCATAGGGAAATGAAAGGAGTATGGAATGATCATTTTTACACAGGAAATGTGGCTTCTTTTCACTAAGTAAACTTAGAGTTCAACTTAGCATTTCTCATAAAATGAAGTGAAGTAGGACTATTGGGCAGATCCCAAGGTCCTTGAGGGGATGTTAGCAAATGATTTTTGTGGGAATGAAAGGGGAAATTAGTCATGCTTCCACTGTTCAACAACCAAACAACTGCCTTGGTACTTGTGTCACTGATGAGATGAGTCTTTCTTGACAAGACAAAAAGTGATCATAAACTTGTTTCTGCAACCTCAAACTGCCTACCCAGCCTACACCTAGCATTTTTTCTTCCTTTGGATTGGGTGCATTTGGACTAGCAAACCCTGATTTTCCTCTTTTCTTTTGACTACCCTCCTATCTAAGTCTACCCTTATCTCTTCCAAGGGCCCAGATTAAGCAATTGGGCTCCTTATTTTATCTACCTATCTACTCATCTGCCAAGCTTGAACTGTTTGGACAGATATTCATTCTCTATTCTACAACAACAAATTTAAATATGGAGTGGTCCAGATTGAACTGTTGGGCCATCCATCAAGTGTGATAAGCAACAGTATTTGCACATTGTGAACTTGCTTTGCACAAATAAGATAGTAGTGGCATTTTGACTGGCCACTCTCCTGGTCTTTTGGTTTGGGGTTCATCTTTATCATTTTTCTCTGACCAATTCATTATTCTTGCCCTTTGATTATTCTTTTAGGGCATACCCTCTTTTCATTTTTAATTTTCTTCATTTGTTTACAAAATATGGAACCTTTGCAGCATGAAAGGATGAACATATTTGGCCCTTCCACAGTCAATCATGAAAAATGAAACCTATTGGTATAGGAACCTAACAGTGGCTCCACTTGGGGATGGCTTTTCCAGGTGAAAAGTCAAGAACAACAGGTCAGATGGCCTTATTTTCAACTCTTGCTGTAATCTGAAATTCCTCCTTTGTTGTAATGGTGTTTCTGCAAAATTTGAGTGTTTCTCATGCATTCATTCACTTAGTTGCAGCTCTGTTTAGGTTACTTTGCCTAAATATTTAGTCACCATCTTCACAAATCCCAAGCTTTCTTCTTGATCTCTTCTGGTAAATTGAAAATATACACAAAAAGGTGTACAATTCCTTGTCTTTCCCTCGAAATTTGCTGCATCTGATTCCCTATTATGTTGCTGTAATAAATTGCAGAAAATAAATAGTATTATGTACAAACTAAAGTGCTGATTTCTTTAACAAACAGGATCAAAATAATGTTTCAGCATTCGACCATTTATTGGTCCATCATCTGCCTCTGTACTATCCAAGATTTTGAGAAAATAGGTGTTGTTTCCTTGTACAGTCTGAATAACAAATGGTCCTTTCCAAAGAAAATCAAATTTTCCATGTTTCCCTTTACCCTCTCTTCTAGAATCCCACTTTAAAACTTTATCCCCAATGAAGAAATCCTTTGCTTTGGTTCTTTTATCAAACATCTTTTTTAGTTTCTCTTGTAGAACCTGACTTCTCCGATATACCTCCTCTCTAGTCTGCTGCAAGTGAATAGTTTGATTGATCCTTCTCTGAATATCATTAGGTTCTGCTTGTATTTCTTGCAGCAACTTTATCACTGGGATTCCCAAAGATGAAGGGAATCTTGCCTCCATGCCATAAACCAATTCATATGGGCTTGTTCCAATGGATCTTTTGGTGGTCAATCTGTCTACCCATAGTGCATTTACAAGTTTTTTATGCCAATTCTTTTTGTTGTCCTCCAAGACTTTCTTGATGATGTTGATGAGGTTTTTGTTGGAGGATTCGGCTAGGCCATTACCTTGGGGGTAATAGGCTGTGGAATGGCCCAAGGTAATGCGGTACTTGTGACAAAAGTTGATCATTCTTTTGGATTTAAAGGCAGCAACATTGTCAGTAATAATTTTTTCTGGACAGCCAAATCTAGAAAGGATATTGGATTCTAAGAATTGCATGATGACTGAGTCATTGGCTTGTTTGCAAGGGGCAACTTCTATCCACTTGGTAAAGTAGTCTGTGGCTGTCAAAATCCACTTATGATGGCCAGAGGAGGAAGGGTGGATTTCCCCAATGAAGTCTAAACCCCATTGCTGAAATGGCCTTTTAGTTGAAATAGGTTTGAGGGGAAAAGGGAGTAGCTTTTTCTTGCCTTCAAAGATCTGGCATTTGTGGCAGGACATTACAAATTTTTTCACATCAGCAAATAGGGAGGGCCAATAAAATCCAGCCCTTAGGATTTTATCAGTTGTTGATTTCCAATACAAGTGCCCACCACAGTCCCCTGCATGAAATTCCTTAAGCACTTTGTCAGTTTCATCCAGTGTTAGGCAATTAAGTAAAATAACTTCGTGATTTTTCCGAAATAGAACATTATCTATGATACAAAACTTTGAAGCGTTCATTTTTAAGAATCTCTTTTTAGTCCTGGATAACCTTGGAGGAGCTTGCAGGTTTAACAATACAAAACATATGTCAGCATACCAAGGTGATTGTAAAAAGACTTGATTTATCTGTGGAGTCACCATCTCCTGTTTGTTATCCAGTTCATTGATGTCAAGGGCTTGAAAATTAGTTTCAGTCATCAGTTTGGCTAGCCCTTGTCCTTTTATCAGTTTTGTAGGCTTGATTTCAATGTCATACTCTAAAATATTAGCTATCCATTTGCCCCTTTTACCCTCAATTCCTTCTTGAGTTAAAATGTCCTTGACCACAACATTTGGAACATAAGCTATCACATGTGAGTACAAGATATAAACTCTGAAATCTTTGATGGCTTTTACAAGGGCATAGGCCTATTTTTCCATGATTTGATACTTGAGTGGAGCATCTCTAAGTGCTTTGCTGAAAAAGGCAATGGGCTTCTCACACCCTTGGTCATATTTTTGTAATAGGATAGCAGCAATAGTATGCTCAGATGCAAAGGAAAAAATCATGAAATCTCTATCAAACTTGGGGCTTGTGAGGACTGATGTTTTTGTTAAAGCTGTTTTGATGTCCTCAAAGGCTTGTTTAGCTTCCATCATCCATTTGACTTTAGAATCTTTCTTCAGCATATTATTCAACAGTCTTATTAGCTCGGCCAAATTGGGAATGAATCTTCTTAGGAAATTGATCTTTCCTAGAAAGGCTTGTAGTTCCTTGATGTTTCTTGGGTGAGGCACTTGGAGAATAGCTTGAATTCTGTCCGGGTCAATTCTAATGCCATCTTTTGAAATTATGTGACCTAGGAGTTTGCCTTCTTCTAGGCCAAACAATGATTTCTTTGGGTTCAATGATATGCCATATTTTCTGCAAATTAGGAACACTTGCCTTAAATGCTCTAAGTGTTCTTGGTTTGATTTTGAAAAAGCAGTGAGGTCATCGAGGTATATGACTAGGAAATCATGGATCTCTTTGGCAAAGGCTATGTCCATTTCTCTTTGAAATGTGGCCCCTGCATTTTTTAGTCCAAAAGGCATTTTGACATATTTGAAGGTTCCCCAAGGTGTTGTGAAGGCAGTTTTATCCTGATCATCAGGGTGGACTAAAATCTGATTGAATCCTGAGAATCCATCTAGCAATGAGATCCTAGAAGCTCCCACTACCCTTTGTAGGATATGATCCATTTTTGGTAAGGGGTAGTGGTCTTTAAGAGAGACTTTATTCAAATTTCTTAAGTCAACACACAGTCTTATCTCTCCCGTTTTCTTCCTAGTAGGCACTAGATTTGAAATCCACTTTGAGAACCTGATTAGTGCAATTATTCCAGCTTCATACATTCGTTTAACTTCTTTTTCAATCAGGGGAAGGAGGACATGATTTACCCTTCTAAGCTTCTGTTTAAAAGGTTTTTGATTCTCCTTCAAAGGTATGGTATGTTGGATGACCGAAGTATCATAGGACTTGAGGTCCTCATAGCTCCAGGCAAAGACATCTTGGAATTCTTTAAACAACTCAATGTATTTCAGCTTTTGCTCAGACGGTAATGCTTTGGAGAGTTTTACCATTTTGGGATTTTTTGCGGTTCCAATATTGCAATCCTTAATTTCTGCATTCAGTGGTAGCATTTTTGGCTTTCTTGGGATATCATTTGAATCAAATATGTCCTCCAAGGGAGTTAAGCCCGTGGGCAGAAAATTATCCTTTAGTTCAATTACTTCAGATTCTCCTTCAACCATTTCATTAAGGTCCATTTGCTTCAGCTCTTGTAAATTTTTACAGTCAAAGGTTGTTGGATGCAAAATTAAATTTTCTGTTTCAGCTGATATTCTTTGCTCACTTTTGTCTATTTTTTGTTGTTCATCAATGGTGCTTGTGTCAATGTTTATACTTGAAAATTCCTCTTTCAAAGTTAGGAAATTATTTATTTGGGTATCATTTTCAAACACCTGTCAATTTTTGACATTATCTGGGACAACAGGTCTATGTTTGATTTCAGCAGTGAAGTGGTGGTTGGGCTCAAAAGGAAGCTTGCAAGTGCTGGCAAAGGTTTCCCAGCTATGTGCATGTAAATTGTGCTTTCTTGGAATCTTGGTGAGCTGATATTCTAAGAAGGTGTCAAGTATTTCAATGGCTGCACCTCTGTAAGCTTTCAACCTAAGATCATTTGTAACAAAATTTCCCTTCATCTGTTGGATAATCAAATCTGAATCCCCTAGAATTGAAACCTTGGTTGCCCCTAGACCTCTGATCAGTTTGAGTCCTAACAACAAGGCTTCATACTCGGCCATATTGTTTGTGCATCTGAAATTTAACTTGTACGCAAGACCTTCAGCATGGTCATTCTGCATGTTGTGTATCCATACCCCTGCCCCTGCTCCTAATTTGTTCACTGACCCATCGAACTTTAAGTACCATAAGATTTCTTGGTTATGACCAGCCTGAGGAGTTTTAGAAACTTGCTCAATGGGCAATTTTGGATCTTGTAGCTCATGTGCTATGTCATGTTCATTTGTTGCATCAATCACATCAAGAATTTTTTGGTCTTGCGCCCTAGATTGTTCATTTATGTTTTTTATTTGTGCTATTTTCAGGAGCTTGACATCAGTTTTGGAACACAACTCAGCATTGTGTAAAATGAATGAATCCATATCAAAATGCATAGAATAGATGGGGAAGTTTTGGGGTTTGTCTTTACTGCTAACCACATATTTCATTAATGTTTCCCGGTAGAATCTCTTTGGCCGTCCAAATACTGAAATGGTGGCATAGGACATGTCTAGTTGCAGAGACCCTTGGAGTTTTGCACCCCAAGATCTGGATAGAAGCATGCCATATTTAGGTGGGATATCAACTACCACCACATCCATCAAGATTGTTTTAGCTGGATATTGGACTAAAGATACACAAAGGTCTTTGATTAGGCCTAGACACCTGACCTGGCTAGAATCAAATGAGAACAAGTCTTTGTAGGGCCTTGTGATGTCTAGATCCAGTCTTTCCATCACAGATTTAGGCATTAGGTTATGGGAAGCTCCTGAATCAAACATTGCATTATGAAGCACTTGGTCATGAATATTTAAGCTTACATAGAATGGAGGAACCCCTCCATCTACTGTTTTACCATTGACTTCAGGACCAAAAATCAGTTCTGGTTGGTCATCTAAAACATTGACTGCATCCCTATTCTCTGGTATTTGAAGTGACCTGTTGATTTGATCCCCATACACTTCATGTTTAGCCAATTCAGACAGAGGAATGGCTATTTTCAGTTTTCCTATTTCTGTTTCTAAGTTAAAAGGCTTTTCCATTTGAATTTTTGTATTATGGGCATCAAACTTTTCCTTTTCAGCTGAATTTTCAATGACTTTCTCTTCATTCTGAGTGTTGTTCCGAACTTTTGAAATTATTTTCAGGAGAGCTGGTTACCTTTTCTCTTGGAGGAGAGGATGTGGATGGCTGGTTTTTTGAGGGCTGTAAATCTGATATTTCTTCAACAGTGGGTTCCTTTGGGTGGAAGTCTGTTTTAACAGGGAGTTCTGTTAGGACAACTTTATCCTTTGTTTTCTTTGGTTGCTTGGTATCCTTCAGCTTAGTAGGTTCAGGCACATCTATGGTTCTGCTTCTTAATTTGTACTGTTTATGAACCTCATAGACCGCTGCATCATAGCCTTCCCTGAAATCAAATGACTCTCCGGATTTGGTTTGAAATTGGTTAAAATTATGAGCTTCTTGATCTTCTTGGGTTAAAAAGATTTGTTGCTCACTGTTTAAACCCATTAAGTTGATGTGAGGGTCCTCTGTTGGTTCACTAGATGTTGAGGCCTCGACATAGTTCTCTTGAAATGGAGGTCTGATGTTCTGGTCAGGGGCAACCCTTCCAACATTTGGATTTTGATTTTTTCTAAAGTTTGGATTTCTCGCAGTGTTACTTGGTTGACCTTCCCAAGATGATTTCCTTTCAATAGTTTCCACCCTATCTCCAAGTCTGTCCATGCCTTTGATAATTGCATCCAGTTTTTGTTCAAATGCTAAAGGTTCTTCTTTGAAAGTTGTTCTTCTTTCAGCTCTTGCCCAATTTCGTTTCGCAATCAGGTTTGCCTCCAACTAACAGCTATATTTTGCATGTCTGCTAAGCTTGGAGGGGCTCTTTCCCTCAGTTGATATGCCATGTCAGAATCAAATCCATCAGGGAATTTGATCAAGGCCAAATCAGGTGGAGCTCTAAGGTTCTGGGGAATGGCATTATAGACATTGTTGAATCTAGCACAATAGTCTTGGACGGTTTCTTGTGGGCCTCTTTTCAAATTATCATATTCTGTTAAAATGTGTAAAGGGTATTTCTTCTTTTCCCATTTGTTTAAAAAGGATTGATAAAGAGCTTCTGAATCGGCTATAGAATTTACAGCAAGTGCTCTAAACCAAATCCTTACATCACCAGTTAGACTTTGGACAAAGATCTTCATTCTCACATCATCATCATCAATTTCATAATTCTCAAAGTAGTCTTGCATTTTCTTAGTGTGTTGCTGGGCTGTATAGGAGCCAGTACCATCAAAATATGTGATTTTTCTTTGATAATCCTGAGGGATAACCCCTGGATTTCCAGGTAACTGTAGAGGAGCATAACGGTTTGCCATACTTACAGGGATCAATGGGACAACAGGAAGAAATAAGACAGCTGGAACAGCAGGGACAACAGTGGAAATTTTTGCAGTTGATGGGGGAGTGGAGAGGATACTCTGAGGTGTGGATGAAGAACTAGGAGAGGCTGTTGAAAGGACTACTCCTCTCCTAGGTGCAAGCCCAGATTCTGTAGGACTTTGCTGAAGTATGTCAAGATCTAAATCAACAGATTTTTCTAGATTTTCTTGTTTCCTAAGAGTCTTAGAGATTAAATTAGGATTTTCAAAAACAGCTGGAGGATCTGGATTAGGATTTGACCTGGTGTACCGAGTTTTCTTCTTTGGAGCCAGATTCTAACTTTGTGTTTTTGGTATTTTCTGGGAATGTTTTAAAGATCACAATCTTTTTTGAGAATTTTCTGAAGGGAGTTATTTTGAAATATGGGAAAGTTTGGGCTTTCCTTTAGATATGTTAAATCACAGAACCTGATCAAATCTTTGGGACAGTTGTTTAAAGCCTAAAACTAGACCGGAGATTGACTGAAGCAACGTTTATTTACTCCTGTAAATGCACAACAAAAATGGTTTCAAAGGCTACCTGCCTAACTTCAGGCTCCATCTGTAGCTTTAGAAAATAGACAACAGTAACAAACAGTCATTCAGATTCCCCAGTGGAGTCGCCAATGATGTTATCACTCAGGTTGTTCCCCAGGAAAGCTCTAATGGGGGAATACGGCTGAGGTAACCACTAACCAGTCTTTTAGTTGCAGATTCTAGCCAATATGCAACCAGAGAGGGGTCTCTCTTTGTAATTTAGCTTTGTTTTGAAGTATTTTAGGCTAGTTATGATCCACAAGGCTTTGTTTTAGGTTTGTTGGATGGTGATTTCAGGCAGAGCTGGGATGCAAGTCTAAAACAGTCTATTCCATTAGGTAGATGGAGTTAATGATGAAGAACTGCTGAGAGTGTTTTCTTTGGTAAAGGGCAATCAGTCTTGGAACAAATTTTAAATTTGGGAATTGGTGGAGTGAAAGTCAGGGAATGAAAGGCAATCAAGAATCTTTCGTTATGCTGGCAGAGGGAAAGTGCATGAATATTATCAAGGAGCAATAAAGAATTCCTAGGTAATATTCAAAGTGAAAGAATTAGTGCAAACAGGAGCAGCTAAGAATTCCTATTTATGACTAATTCTGAAGAAAACATAATTAATACTAGAGATTGAACACAGAGTGTATTTAAACAAATTCTGGGCTATTCTTTTTCTCTGTTACCAAGATTATGGAACATATATGAAATTTGCAAACACAGAAAACATAAAACACAGTTTAGAATAACTTATTGATCCATAGAATGACACAGGAATTCTGTAGCAGGTCCCAGAACATCAAATCCACATTCAGATGGTGCAGCAATAGTGAACTTCAAACAGCCTTTGTATTAGAGAGTCTGAGAATTTACAGCGCAGTCCAGAGAGAAAATCACCAACAATAATACATATCAATTGGGAGTATATATAAGAGAGTTTTTTACAAAAATATCCCGTAGGAAAATATCTAGTAATAAATTTATCTATCTACTCTGGCAAATAGCAATAACTGATGTGGAAGTCCGCGCAACATGTGGAAGTAATTAGGTTGTACTGGCCGCCTTAGGTGCTTTGCTTTTGTTGACTTTTATGCTCCTTTTTTCGGCTGATAGCTGTAGCTTTGGTTGGCGTCCCTGATGTGCTGTCTTTTTCCACCTGTGTTTGATTTTCTTTTAATGAGTTGCCATTACATCTAACCTTCTTTTTCTGCTATTTTGACACTTTGGCAAGTGGCCCGTGTATGTGGAGTTGCTGACCTGTAGCTGACTCAAAAAGGAACAGAAATAAAATCACCTGGGTAAAATTTCCAGCATTGCCTGCCACCAATCCTCTGTAGGCAGTTGATGTCTTTGTATTTTAATCAGTGTTTCATCAGCTTCAGTATATCTATGAAAGTTGGGTTGGACTTCAAAAAGATGATTTATCTCA
The DNA here is from genome assembly GCA_031772625.1 of Pinus tabuliformis. NCBI lineage: Eukaryota > Viridiplantae > Streptophyta > Pinopsida > Pinales > Pinaceae > Pinus > Pinus tabuliformis. Next base: position 59,086,414 of record CM062804.1, read on the forward strand.
TGTTCAATGTAAAACAGATTTTCTAATTTGTCATAAAGACTCTGTCCAGAGGGAGGCCCTGTTTCTTTTGAGGTGCTTGAGGATGCTGTAATTTGATTGGAAACATAGTTATTTATCTTGTTAGTATACTATTCACGGGTTAGCAGTCTCCCACTACTGGTCAATAAGCTGGGTAACCCTCTGCTCTGCAATGCTGCAAACTTTAGCTTGAAGTCATTTATTTCTGCCTGCATTTCTTGGCACTTTCTTTCTAGAGTCTGTACAAAATTCCTCAGGGTCAGCACCTTTTTCACTGTCAGAATAGTATCTGTCCTGCTACTGATATCCAGAGCTGGCAGTTGCTCTTTGGTATGAGTGTTCAGAAACTGAATCATTTTATTGGCCTGCTCAGACATATTTCCCAATGATGCCCTGGCCCTTTGAGTCTCAAATTGAGCTAAGCCTATCAATTCTATTTGTTCATGTATAGTCTGAATTGATTGCCATTGGTCAGTGACAGACTGGCCAATTTTGGCCCACAAAATTTTCTTGATTTCAGCTAGAGTTTTATCTAGAGTAAGCTCCTTCTCTAAGGCTTTTATTTTGTTGTCCAAGGCTTTTATTTCTCTTTTTTTTCAGCCACTGTCATCTTGGACTTGTCATAGCTTGCCTCCAGCTTGGCCAACTTTTCTTCGGCCTCTTTCACCTCTGTCACCTGAACTTCTAGCTCTTTGACAGCTTTCATCATTTCTTCCATACTCATGCTAGATTCTGGTGCTGTTGTTGCTGTTGCTGCTGCCGCATCTGTAGTTGATGTAGCTGTTGTGGATGCTGGAATGACAAGAGGAATTAATGCTGCTTGTGTGGGAGGAATAGTGGCAACTGTTGGAGCTATTTCAGGTGGCTGTGAGGTCGACTCTCCCTGCTTGCCTTGCAATGCTTTCTCCAATTCTTGCTCCATTTGAATTATTCTTTGATTTATCTTCATTAGCAGATCCATCGTATCTTCACCTTCCTTTTCTTGTACAAGTTCTGTAGTTTGAGGGTGCATGGTTGTAGGTAACCTCAATTGTTTTCTGAGTGCAGCAATATCTTCTTCTTTTTTCTTTATGAGGGCCAGGATGCCTTTGGAATCCTTCTTAGGATCATGCCCTAGTTCCACAATGATTTCCTCCAATGTCTTTATTATGTTATCTTTGGCCGAGGAAGACATTCTCTCCAAATCCAATTGAGTATTTGTATTTTTCAATGATTCCTTCAATTGATGGGCCAGCATTGCCTTGTCTGCTAGTGTAGCATAGACCATCTCACTTGCTTGCTTGTGTAGCTTAATTTGGTCCATTTGGTGTATGTCCTTGGCGAGTACCTCTAAGTTTGTCTTTATGTAATCTGCAGCTGTTTGTGGCTGTGGTATCTTAGGCTTGAAATGATTTAAGATCATTTTCTCCTCCTTAAAGTCATAAGCTGCCATTAATCTCTGCTGTTTGGAGGGTGTTGTCTTGAGAAATTGATCATACAACTGTGCTCTTAACAACTCATTTTACGCCTTGATTTCCATGAAAGTTCCTTTAATACCAGGTGGTTGCTTGCTTTGCTGCCTTGAGGAAGACACCTCCATACCATGTTGCCTCTCTTGCTCTTGCTGGAATGAGCTAGTAGGTGTTTGCTGGCTAGTTTCTCTCTCCCTCCTTGGACTCTCTATGACTTCTTCACTAATTTCCTCCTCAACTTGAGGATCAACTCTCTGTCTTTTGGCTTCTGGTTGCTGTGTTGACCCACTTGCAGGTGTGGTCTCTTCCCTGTCCCGTTTCTTGCTTCTTTCCTCGTTAAGAGGAGTTTGCAATGCTGGAATATGCAGTGCCTCAGTCTGCTGTGGAGGGGCTTGCCCTTGACTCTGCTCCTTTGAGGTGGTTGGCTGTTATGTCATTGTTTACTTTTCTGCATCCATTAGCTCCTTGCCTTTTGTTGTTCCTGTTGCTGGTGTAGACCTTTCTTGGGCAGCTTGTGAAGCTGCAGCAGTTGATGTGCCCTCTCCGACTTGTTGTGGCAGTTTGAATGTTACCTGCTCAAAAGAATCCAAGTCAAGAGTCTTTTCCAAATCTTTGACATTTTTCTCCATTATTTCTTCCTGAGTGAACTCTTCAACTAGTGTGCTTTGCACCCACTCATCTTGGTTAGCAAATTGTTCAATCTGTGGGATTTTGCAATGTTCATAGGCTGACAGCCTATATTTTATTTTTCTGGCATTGATAAAGCCATCTGGGTCGTAAGGGACCCACCAAAAACTTCTTTTTAACTTGAGTTTCTCCCCCAATATTTGATCAGCATCTTGCCATCCTTCTTTTTTGTTCATGACAAAGGGGCCTAGTTGGTCTTTGAATTTCAACCGAGCCTTTTTCTTGGCACTATGAAAATGAGTTAAATCGGAATTGATGAGTTGTGTGTAATATTCCAAGGCAAACAGTCTCATTGGCACATATCTTGGCAGCCTGTAGGGGCAGAGCTCACAGCAATATATCCTAATGAAAGTGTGATTATGGTAAAAGTACTAGTCACCTATTTTGTAGTTCTTTGAAAGCTGCAATATTTTCTGCATGTCATAGGATAGCCTAGCAGGAGGATTTCTCATCAGGAGACAAGAGACTGGATAGACAAACAGGTCAATGAACTCACAGTAAGAGTAGGGAGAGCTGCGGACTTCATGAAAGACTAAGGTCCAAAAAATCACAGGCCTCTTTTCTCCTTTAGAGTCCAATCTTTTGATGGGGCATTGGAAACAGTTTGGTTGATAATACATGAATAGATGATAGATGTAAGATGAGTATTTGAAGACTCCCTCCCTATCCAGTTTTAGCAGTTGGTCATGTATCTTATTGGCAATGAATTTGGCATAGTTGTATTTGACAGCAGGGGGTTGTCCTAGGGTAAATGCAGACATCAAGACCAATATAGTATGATCAATATGTTCACTTGTTTTGAAACCCAACACATAGGATATCATATCTACTAGTAATTTGCCCACTTCATTGAAATCTATATAGAGAAAAGGAGGTGGCCCTGTTGGCTGGCGATCTTCTCTCATGAATACTTTGGCAATTCGAGCTATCTCTGAGCTGGAGAGTTTAGGACATTCATTAAGCAGGAATTTCATAGAGAGAGGGACCAGACGCTGAGTTTGCTTGAAGTTTAGCATTTGATTGATGGAGTCAGGAGTTATATGGAAGAGGATGCTCCCAGATGGAGACTTGACTGCCCTTTGACTTGGCTCATAGTTTTCACAGCAGAGGCAAATAATTTCAGGGAAGACATTGACAGAAGGAAGGAAGTATATGGGAAAATTTGATTCCCAAATGCCATAAATGTCACTGTTGTTCAAATGACTGTTCCTCAGCTGACAGAATGTCTGCAGGTGGTTTCTGTCACCAACCAAGTCTTGAATTAAGTGGTCCCTATCAGCCAAAGGTAATGCTTCCAGTTCCTTATGGGGTGCATTGAGAGGAGTGATATTCAGTGCTGCTGGAGTGGCCATTTTTAACTTCTATGTGTTTGTAGTTTGGAATTCAGGTGTATTCAACAACAGAAAACAGGATACTGGCCCTGAAGCTCTTGTGCAGATTGAGATTATTTAGAACTAACCTCACTGTGTAAAATTTATGGTCAAAAACAAATGTTGCAGAGTGTAGCAGGGTCTTTAAATGGATTTGCTGGATTGCAAGCCCTGTGAGCAGAATGCAGGGGAAATGGGCTTGAATTTTGATCGAAGGAGTGAAACCTTGCAGAGGGAAGTGGAAATTCAGGAACTCTTTTTAGTAAACAGCACAAAACAACAGATATAGTGCGCAGGTTTAAGCACAAGACTGAGCTTTTGTTTTAAAGTGCGATTTTTTGTAAAAAAGGGTAAAACTGACCGTTTGTGGAAAGGATATTGAAAACAAGGATGGTGGCAGTATATCTTCCAGGAGCTGGCGACTTGATTTTTGTGGTTTATTGGTTTTATAGGTTCATAGATAGAGAAAACCGGAAATGCAGAGGGTTCGGGGTCAAATGGGTAAATACCTGCTTCAAATGGGCGCTAGTTGCACGAGACGGACTGCAGGCCGAATTGGGGGACGCACTGTGGAGTCGCTTTCAGCGAGTGACAGATTGAGCTGCTATGGTGGCACATTGATTCTAAATCGCATGCAGAGCCTTTTACAAACAAACCAATAAAAATAAACAAAAAACAGTCACTTTCGTGACTTTTAACGAATTTTGGGCATTTTAGCGCTTTTTGGCGCTTTTTAATGATGACGTCATCCTGACATATTTTTGTCGTGTAGTGGGTACGGAGGATGACGTGGCAGCTGGCATGTTGGATGACGTGGCAGATGACACGATGGTGGGGTGGTGATGTCAGCGAATGACCTGGCGCTGATGCGGAGTGGTGGCAGGCGATGTGGATGCAACGTCATGCGGTGACGTGGGCTTGACGTCAGGGGGCAGGCGGCGGGCGATAAGCGGTTTTTCCCCGCACTGCTTTTGGCCCAGGGTGGTTTTGCAGGAGGGGGCTTCGATCACGCTGGGAGATTGACGCGTGGCAGGGGTATGGCAGCAATACCGCCCATCCCCTGGATGCTAACCTTCGACGGATAAGAGCTTGCGATATCGCTGCCAGCCGTCAGATCTACAGCGCGGGATCGGACGGTCGTCGGGAGTTGAAAGTTGCGGGATTTGGAATGAGGGGGGCCCGCGCAATATTTAAATGTTTTAATAATGTGCCGGGGGGTATAAGACTTAGGTTATGGGTTTAGTGCGGGTGCCACGGTTATTTGTTTAACCAACTGTTAAACAAATCCCATATAAACATGCGCGCGGAGAGTTAACACAGGGTTTAGGTAGGAGGGTTTAACGTGGTTGTTTATCTAACCAGGAGTTAGATAAACCCCAAGGTTTTATGAACGTTGAAGGGTTAATACTAAGGTCCCGAATGGACTTAACATTTCCCTGAAACTGTATTGTATGGCTAAAATTGCCAAGGGTAGGGATATTTATATTTTTTGGGCTTTTTTATATAGTTTTTGTAAAATAGGGGTGGGGAAATAATTAAAGGAGCTATACAATAAGTTAGGATGTCAATATGAATGTATGGATTCAAACTGCATGAATGAATGCTAAGTTTATAGAGGGAAAACTCAGGCATAGGGAAATGAAAGGAGTATGGAATGATCATTTTTACACAGGGAATGTGGCTTCATTTCACTAAGTAAACTCAGAGTTCAACTTAGCATTTCTCATAAAATGAAGTGAAGTAGGACTATTGGGCAGATCCCAAGGTCCTTGAGGGGATGTTAGCAAATGATTTTTGGGGGAATGAAAGGGGAAATTAGTCATGCTTCCACTGTTCAACAACCAAACAACTGCCTTGGTACTTGTGTCACTGATGAGATGAGTCTTTATTAACAAGACAAAAGGTGATCATAAACTTGTTTCTGCAACCTCAAACTGCCTACCCAGCCTACACCTAGCATTTTTTCTTCCTTTGGATTAGGTGCATTTGGACTAGCAAACCCTGATTTTCCTCTTTTCTTTTGACTGCCCTCCTATCTAAGTCTACCCTTATCTCTTCCAAGGGCCCAGATTAAGCAGTTGGGCTCCTTATTTTCTCTACCTATCTACTCATCTGCCAAGCTTGAACTGTTTGGACAGATATTCATTCTCTATTCTACAATAGAAAATTTAAATATGGAGTGGTCCAGATTGAACTGTTGGGCCATCCATCAAGTGTGATAAGCGACAGTATTTGCACATTATGAACTTGCTTTGCACAAATAAGATAGTACTGGCATTTTGACTAGCCATTCTCCTGGTCTTTTGGTTTGGGGTTCATCTTTATCATTTTTCTCTGACCAATTCATTATTCTTGCCCTTTGATTATTATTTTAGGGCATACCCTCTTTTCATTTTTAATTTTCTTCATTTGTTTACAAAATATGGAACCTTTGCAACATGAAAGGATGAACATATTTGGCCCTTCCACAGTCAATCATGAAAAATGAAACCTATTGGTATAGGAACCTAACTCTATCAACCACAAACTAACATCCTACGGGACTTATAGCACACTCATAGGCTAAACAACCACTCTCAGGGCCCAATTCCTAAGCTAAATAGTTATTTTACTGACCTAGACTGCTAGTCACATTCACAACACTACATTCATGCAACTATAGGCCTCCATTCGCATGCATAAGCCTGCAAGGTAGAAATTGCAATCCTAATTTCTTAGTTATGAGCCTACGACCCCAGAATCTGAGCCACTTTTTTAGGGCTAGTATCTAGACCTCTACCCAAAACTTGATTTTCTAGAATGATGAATGACACAAGGACAAATCCATTAACGCAAAACTTAGTCAAGAACTTAGCCTAACCAAGCCTAACCTTAACATACATTTCGTCAAACACATTGTGAACATGTAATCTACAAGTTATAAATGCATATTTGAACATAGGGGTCTAATACTTATATGAAAATCATCAAGGTGGTCTAATGCCCTCTCATAATAGCTGCAATAACATATATTAGGTCATTCATTTAATAGCCAATCATTTACCAATCAAAACATGATAAGAGCCATAACTAGAATCTATCATGAAACCATGCTTATAACCAACATAAAACCAGAATAATAATAATGATAGAATAGCCATCAAAGCCACATAATAACAAGTACATTCACTCATAAAATACAAGAGGAAAATAACTCATATTAACATATGCAAAATCCAACCAGGTCAGGGACTTCCATGTACAACCCAACCATAGATTGGGTTGAACTAAATCTTTCTTTCAGCGAATCACCCATGTGCCATATTCCAAGCATGAATGTGGGTTCTCATGGAATAAACAAAACAAAACCAAACCAGGACTTCCAAAAGCCAAACCACCTCAACCAGTGATTCTGCCTCACGGTCGGACATCACTAACCATCACCAGATCATTCTCTACTTACTTTGTCCAGGGCTCCAGAGCATTTGTTCCAACTCGGCTCCAGGACTATTAATTAACACACAGTTGCAGTAGGGCTCCATAGCATTTTTCCAACCAAGGCTCCAGGACTAATAACTCAACCCACCAAGGGCTCCAGATCATTTTCCCAACCAAGGCTCTAGGACTAGTAACTCAGCCCACCAAGGGCTCCAAAGCAATTACCCAACCAAGGCTCTAGGACTAGTAACTCAACCCAAGCTATTATAGGGCTTTTAGATCGTTTTTCCAACCAAGGCTTTGGGAACTAGTAACTCAACCCATATCCATAAGTAACATGAGCACCAATTAGAACAATCAAGTGGGAAACCCACAACACTATGCTTATATAGGAAACAGAAAGGCTAGGAAAAACCATTATCAATCCAGGAAATCCTCCATGCCAATGACAAAACATAACCAAGAAACTGCATGCATATACCATGCATGCCAAAAATAGCAAGGGAATCATAAATACAACTTGATACTACAAAGAAATCCAATTGTAGTCATTGATTCCAGTGTCCCCTTGAGATTTCCTACTTTTCCTCTGCCTTCTTTCTCCAAAACCAAAGTATGCTTCTCCAAGAGTGCTCTAAGAAAAATCTAAGTGTTCAAGAGTATGAGAGTCAGAGAATAGAAAGAGAGCTCCAAGATAAAACTGACAAAAGTCGTGAAATGATCCTCATAATCCTTTTTATCATTGAAGCCTCTATTTTCTTCATTTTCCTTTATTTTTCCTTCAATTTTCCTCACATGCAAACCTGTGACCTTTCACCTTCCATTTCTCCTATTTTCCATTATTTTTATAAATAAAATACCAATTATTGCATCTTTTCCTTTTCAAAGAATTTGCCAATTTCCCCTTAGCCATAATAAACCAAATGAACACCCACTAGGAGAGGAGACAACTTGTCATTTGGCCCTCCTTCTAGCGCCAGAAATGTTGATGGTGTTGGACCTGCCAACATGTCAGGGGATCTCCCCGATAAGAAGTCCCAATTAGACCTCAGACTATTTGGTGTAGGAGTCCCAGCAGTGGGTCATACGGTAATGCCTTGACTGTGATTTCGCATAGAGGCAAGTAAGATAACTCTGTTGGTAGCAAGGGTGTGACATATGTAGTGAGCCAAGGAAGGTGCATGAAAGGTTCTAACACATGAGGGTTTAGATGAGTGCGCCCCTTGGAAACCTATGATAGCACAGAGTTAAAAAGGGAACACACAAGAAAGGATGCATCACAACATGGAAGGAAATTTAGCTAGCAATCCAAAGTGATGGTTAAACCAAAAACACATTTCAGAAAGATTCATACATACATACACAAAAATAGCTATACATGCATGCGTAAGCAAACAAATACATATACCATTTAGAGTAAACAGATAGTTGAAATACAATACAACATATGCATGAAACGTGCCGGCTCTTGTTATATTAAGAAGTGTAAGTTCTGGTCATACAATACATCCATGTCCAACCACTAGTTTCGACAACAGAACATTACAGCCACAACTGCCTACTCCTCCAAAGAGATGTATTAGCTCTACACAATGGAGAATCCAAGGCTTGTTACAATACTATCCAAGGTCTCTCTAAGATAGTCCTATCGGAAGCTTGGCTGACCAAAAAGCCTTTACAATGAGTTATGAGGGACTATTTATAGCAAAGGGTGGGGTGACCCTTGACATTCCCCTTTGTGACAATTCATCTACCCTCATGAATCTTCATCGACTCTATGACTGTTACAACCAACTATCAACACTTGAACTTACACTTGACAAGATGTTACATTACAATGCACATGTACCCATGTGAGACAAAAATGGCTTGAGCAAGCCATGTAAGACATCACTATGACTCGGACAACCGTGGGAAGTCCAATTCTTCAACATCCTCACGATGATCAATAGTAGCGTACTGATGCCAAGATCGGTAGTCTGCGATGGTGTCCATGTACTCCAAGGTGACATCTTTCTGGAACTTGAATCTTGCTTCCATAACATCTGGGTACACTGCTCGGGCTCCTCTATCCAACTCATCTGAAAGCATGCACATCATTGTCTTCAATGCAGCGAGACCAGCAACATAGTTGTGCATGGTGTCTGCACTGATCGACAAGTCTGGGCTGGTGGTTATGCACATCAACTCGTCAAAGTATGAGTCAAGCTCTAGTCGAACTTGTGCCTTTGTCTTCACCTAGGTGAGGGTCCCAATAGATGGGATTGCATGTGCACGCACCACAACATCCATACTGTTGAATACACGTGCATGGGAAGCATGTATACTAGTGATGAGATGTGGAAGCTCTTCATAGCTCCAGATCTGACTCCAGATGCGTGCCTTCAGCTTGACCTCTCTGGGCTTCATCATCTTAGGCAAGTGAAGTGGGGCTCCTTTGTATCTCATTGCCCACGTTTTTATGTAATCAATAATAGCATGCATGATTGACAAGATACATGCTCTTCTAGCACATCGTTGCTGCCATTTGTTGAGATGGATGACTACCTTATGCACGGTACCAAACTTGGAATGCAACGCCCGCAAAACTGTGTTAAGGCACAATACTTCATCTAGTATTGACTTCTTCAGTTCTGCTCTGGCGAACGCTGTCACCAACTCTCCTCCTTGCTTGGCCTTGTGTAGCTCCTTAGCCATTCGTTCATTCTCAAATATCAAAAAGTGGACACTTGAGCTAGTGGCTTCGACATATGCTCTAGTGGCATCGACCAAGGCTGCAGGATGTTTGTGCACGTTAGACACAATCACTCGTTACTCATACTATGCAGGAGATGTATGATCTTCCAGAGTTGAAACTCTACGGGATTGCACAACTTTATGTTGAGACTTGTCGAATGAGATGTTGTGCATCTCTCCTTCCGGTTGATATCCAAGGATCTCAGTGTCTCCTTGGTCACTTGGGACTTGCTCATATTCTAGATGCAATGAAGTTGGTGGGTCGAAATCTTGGTGGTGAGGCATGAGGTCGATGTCCTGCTCTAACTCCTGCTGCTCCATGTCCATATCCATATATTCAAGCGCTCGCTCAATCTCCTGAGCAAAGTCCTACTCCTATGATGGTTCACCCTGTTTTCTTGATGCCAGCTATTCTCATGAGTCCACTTTCGGTATGGGCGTTGTTTCATTTGTCTACACATGTTGTGCCCCTTGCTGTACCTGTTGCTGCTGCACTTCCCTCTCCTATTGTGCAACTCCAGTTCCTTTCGAAGTTGCCCCTTCAACTCATGCAACTCCTTTGTTTCCTCCATTCTCCTCTTCTCTCTCTTCCTTTGTGCGTTTCACTTGTCGTGTTGTTGTATCTTTGCTTCTATGGTCATAGCTGCTTTCTCCACAAGTGGATCTACTTGGAACTTGCATCTTTTCTCTTCCTCCATGTGATCGACAATCTTCCTCTTGCCCTTGTTGCACACTGGTAGGTTCACCTCTACTACTACTGATGCTTATGGTGCTCTCTAGGATGCTGCTTCACGTTGCTTCACTAACCATTCCATAGCGAAGCTGACTGGTTCATTGAGTCTGGAGGAGTTGTAACAATATCTCCATGGGTCCTCCTTTGCCCAATGACATGCCTCGTGGATCTAGTTGAACGGTACTCTCGTGAAGTGATCTTTCATAAGACAATGCGGGTCATACAAATTGTAACTTCGGAGGTTGAGTGGACACTTCTTCATCTTCTCTACTTAGACATCCGCATGCTTGAAACTGCGAATCTCGTATAACCCGATGCGTAGCAGAAGAGTGGGCCAAGGTTCCTTCTTCTTTCGGTGCAGCCTAGTTGTCAATCCTACCAAGATGTGATATGCTACTTCCTGCATGATGAGTACATCTAAGGAAAACTTTGATAGAACATGCAGAGGCTTCTCTGCGCTATACATCCGTATGAAGGTGCCAGATGGTGAGGCATACCAATCAGCTATGTCTATCAATGCCTCCATTGTTGCCTTCGACATGCAGGGTGTATCCTATTCGAATATCATCTTGTAAACCGAGAGGATAAAATAATCGGACAACCGTGTGATAACTCCTCTGAAGCTTCATTTGGACAACATCTTACAATAAGTGTTCACAATAGTCTCCACCAGTGACCATGCCCACTTCAAGGCTGGGAACTCATGTCGGGCACAAACTGCATCCAATATGTAGGTAGACATGTAGATTTCTGCTTGCATACCTTTGGGCAGTTGTTGAGCCCTTGTTACTTGTTCCTTCAGCTAATGAGCCAACATGTTAGACCAGTTGCATACTTTGCCTTCTCTAGCCAGTTGGTCCAGCGCGACCACCCAACTCTGTGGGAAGGTTTCCATGTTTTCTTGGCCATATATTCGACATGCAAAGATTACCAAGTATTGATACGCCTTCCGCAACATCTTCGTCTTGTAGATTTGGTTGGATGTCATCCTAAATCTAGCCGACTCCTTTACCCACTTGTTCAGAATGTCTTTGGAGTTGGCATTATTGTTGGGTACACCGAAGGGAGTCTCCATGATAGTCGCGGGCTCTGACATCTGATACATATCATCATAATCCTGTGCCCTAAAGGTTGCAATCTTCGTCCCGCTGACACTACTCAAGGTCATCATCTCGGGATCAGTGTGTGAGACAATCTAATGTATCATGTATGCGCATGGGAACACAAGGTATCTGCATGAAATCCGGTACAAGATGGACTTGTGGATGTTCACGTATACCTGGCGGTCTTCGAGGTCTTACCCAAATGTGCCTCCAAATGCGTCATTGATTTCTTGCCATTTCAGCTTGATGTCCTTGTCTAGAATCAGCTTGGTATCTTCATAGATCGTTAGACTTGCGGAAACTACCTCAACTGCTACTCTGGTTGCACTTCCGTCAGTGTATTTTGATCCTGCTCTCTTAGAGGCCATTGATCCTAAAATATTAAGAGGCAGATGAACACCTGCTAGTTATGGAGACAAAGTGACATGCATGGCAAGAAATCTTTCAGCGAAAACCAAATCAAATTCGGGAACGACATAACACATACCTGGGGATTGACTTGAAAGGATTACGTAATTTCTTCTGGGAGGCTGGGAGACTGACTGCCAGACTTGCGTAAAAGTAGTTTGGGCTATCTAGGAGGCATGACTAGATATTGGAATTGCACAATGTGAAATCCGGGCTGACTGTTGACTGTTGGAATTGCACAATGCGCAATTTCAGCTGGAAATGGGTGCAAGCTTAGTGATTGCATTGCACAATTTTTTGGGCCAGCAGTCACTGTCCCTCAAAATTGTGTAATTCAAGACTGGAGGACAACTCTTGGGTAGAAATGTGAATTTCCTGAGAGGAAGACAGAGCCTTCCCTCTCAGGATTGCCCAATGCTGTCTTGGTGAGGCAGAGTTTGGGCCAAGGCTGGCCAGACCCGCTGACGGGCAACTGAAAGCAAATGTGAAAGTGGATGCATGACAATACTAAGTGTAAGAAAAAGTAAATGATCATGCATGCAAACAGTGAATGAAAGATTCAGAAAATGGAACAACATGCATGTGGGTGAAGCGAGTCGCCAAATCGACGATCATTCATGAAAAACAGTTTCATGCATGCGACAACAGTGAGATACTAATGAAAACTGTAATGGTGCTAGTACAAGTTAGTATGCATGTAAACGACAACAAACATTCAAAGAAATTAAGAAAACAACACTCACACAGGCGAAAACACAAAAAGCGATAGAGATGTTGCAAAAGACAAGTTGAGACCACTTACCCGTGAATAGATGAGTTGGATGTGTCGAAGAGTCCTAGATGTGTTGTGGGATGTCAGAGCTCCAAGATCGATGTGAAGAAATGAGCTTTGAAGTGTTGAATAAACAAGTTTGAAGCTCATGATGTGCATGCCAAAAATCTAGGAAAAAGCGACACTTGGAGGAAAGATTCTAAAATGATCTTTACATGTAACCTATAGCTACTAAAAATATCTCCCTAAATCAAGGGATTATTTTTGCATGTTTCTTTTTCTATTCCGAGAAAAATCAGCCCATGTATGCAAGTCAAGTTTCCTTAGTCCTAGGTGGAACTGGTCAAACAACTACACATGCAAGAGCTTGCTCAACTGCTAGGAATAAATGCACATTTCTGGAAGGGAGTTGGGCTAGCTGCCCAGGAGATTTGTGCAATTTCTGGGAAAAGCAGCTGACTGCTGCCCAAGATTGCGCAATTCCTAGGCTAAGCAACCTTGTTGGGAGGAATTACGCAATTTTATGGATGAAGCTTGACTCGCAGATTTGTGCAATTCTGGAGCCGAGTAGGCTGCCAGACAGAATTGCGCAATTTATGGAAGGAAGGCTGGTTTCCCTCTAGAATTGCGTAATTTCTTGTGGGAGATACTCAACCTCTAACTGGACTAAGCTCAGAGAAACAACCTGTGAGGGGAATGCAACAATATTTGATAGACAGGCTGTCTTTCTGCAAGAAAATCACTGAAGCTTGTGTACTTGATGAAGCAAGAAGCCAAGGAAAAATTTTGGAGGGTGGTTGTAGATGCTACAACAATTTCAAACACTTATGTCCAAGATAAAGATTGGAAAATGAATATTGTTGGAAATATTGTTTTTTGAATTTTAAGACCCCATTTGGATACCCTATATTTGAATGAATTTTCACTCCAATTTTCTAGCTCAAATTGTAGCATAACATATATGTTTGGAAAGCTTATTTTGATACCTTTCCAACAGTTTAAGGCACTCCCTCTAATTCAATATGAATGAGAGATATGAAATATTTCGTCAGGATGACCCAACCAAATTACAAGCAGACTGACCCAACCAATTTTACAAGTGAGCCCCATAAGTGAACATACAAACACTATAAATGAAGAACATACGAGTTAGTTTGTACAAAATCCAAGCAAGAAGTGATTTGAAGTCACAAGAGGAGTTAACGAATAATTTTTGGGGTGATTCTTGGAGTCTAGAGGTCGAAGAAAAAATGTGATTTATGGGGTGAATAATTCATCTTGGATTTTTTGCTATAACTTTTATTTTGGGATGTTTCAAAATATGAAACTTGGAGGGTACAAATAGGAGATATTCATGTACCTTTCATTCAAATTTCAGACCTTGGTTTATTATAATTTCAAAGATATGGTCTAAGGAAGCTAGGCTTCCTGAATGCTCCTCAAACATGCTAGCTTGGAATTTTTGCTATAAATTTTATTTTGGGATGTTAAAAACATGAAATTTGGAGGACATAGATAGAATATATTCATGTAATTGTACTTAAAATTCATACCTTGATTCACTATAATTTCAAAGATATGGTATAAGGAAGTTAGGCTTTCTAAATGCTCCTGAAATTTGATTCAAATATGTCAGCTTGGTATTTTTTTATATCTTTCTTTCTATGATGTTTTAAAATATGAAATCTGGAGGAGACAAAGGAGAGATATCAAGATACCTATAATAGAAAATTTGGACCTTATTTTGCTACAATTTGATGAATTTAGTATTTTTGAATGCTCATGAAACATGCTTCAAACAAGTTAGATTGACATTTTTGTTATAACCTTTTTTAGAGATGTTTCAAACTGTGAAATTTGGATGAGAAAAAGAAGATACCTCTAGGTACCTATGGTAGAAACTTCAGAACTAGATTTCCAAAATTGGATAAATGGCATGTTTTGAAAATTCATTCTTGGGAAGAAGCCAAAATAAACAAGTTTTGGGTGAATTAGACTTTGTGAAGGAAGGAGCAACAAGTAGATCTAATGAAGGTAGAAGTAACTAATAGAGTTGGTGAAGACAAAGTAAAAAATAAGACTTGGTGAAAGCATAAGAAACTAACATACATTGTGAAGAAGCAAGTAGACTTACTGAAATAGGTTGGTGCCTACAAATATTTGTAGCAACAAGGATTGGTGTCTTTTCTAGGTTGGTGCCTACCAAGAAGCACAAGGGATTGGTGTCTTTTAGAGGTTGGTTCCTACAAACTAGAAGATAGGATTAGTGTCTCCTATATGTTGGTGCCTACAAATTGATGTAATGGTAGGTTGGTTCCTATAAGATCTTTCATATAAATAATTTTTGTGGTTTTCTCCTATAAGGGTTTCCATGTATATCTTATGTTAGTTTTTTAGTTTATGAGATTGGTGTTTTATAATGTTTGACAAGTTTTTATTATACTGATTCAACCCCCCTCTCAATATAATTATGAATCCAATAATTGGTATCAGAGCAGGTTCCTTAAAAAATACTCTAACCACTAGAAGGAAGTGTTAGTTCCAGTCTTCGCAGCCTGTCACCAGGGATCAACATGAGCTCTTACTATGTCTGATTTTGTTAGATGTTTTGCACATGATGTTCATCAAAAACATGTCACAAGAATTTCCATCAGAAGGATCTCGGAAAAATCTTTCCAACGGTATATCACACTCCCGTAACCGGTTCCTGGATTAGAAGAAATGAATGAGTGATTCTTGGTTATGCATGTTTCGAGGCCAATTGCTGCACACAATGACAAGTTTAGTACAAAATCAGTTTCTGAAATAATGGTAAGGAATTTTTCAAAAGTGAAAGAGGTTTTTGTTCATCACATACTAAATAACAAAAACCTCCTTTAGTTTATGCACAGGTGCTACTATGTGGAAGATATATAGTGATATTTGGAGCCTACATTAAAACAAAGCAAATTTGTCATATTTTTTACTATTTTAGTAATTTTAGTGCAGGCCATTTTACAACAGCTGGAAAGTAATTTTGTAGAACCCAATGAGTTTTTTGTTAAGCACGAGCCATATAACAAAAGCCTCTTTCAGTTTATTCACAGGTGTCATGGATTGGGATATGTGATTAGATATTTACAGCTCATTTTCACAGAATTAAATTTTTAATGATTTTTTGTTTTAGAGATGATTTTGTGGAACAGATTGTGAGCTACTGGAAACGAATTTCCAAAATTTGAGAAATTTTTTTCTCCAGCATGACCTTATATACAAAAACCTCTTTCATTTTTGTAACAAGTGTTATGGTTTAGGAGATATGAGTTCATCTTCAACACCTATTTTCAGAAATTCAGCCCAAGTTTAATGTAACTAATTCTATTTTGAAGAAAATGGTTGAGCTCAATCCCTTAGTACAAGGATGAGAAAATGTATATATTTTATGAATTTCATAGTGTAGGGGTTGGATTTTGGTAGAAGGTTGGACACTTGGGATTGCTTGGCACTCCATTGTACATTTGATTTCTGCATTTTTGGCAAAGGAAAGACCAGGGCTTTGCAGCACGGGATCCATGTGGCTCTATGTTTTGATGGTGTGTTTCTCTATGTATTTGTAAGTTCACTGATGTTTATGTGTATCATTTTCCCTTCTCTTGTCTTCTGCAATTAAACAAATGAGTGATTAAGGTAGAATTCATTGGATTGCTATGCTCTGCCTTGATATTTTGTTTAATTCTACATGTTTTCATCTGTTTGAGGAGGACCCTTGAGACTTTCTTGCCCTCCTTAGCCCCTCACCGGTCTGATCCATCCATTCATTCAATCCAAAACATCAAAATGATTGCCTTCCTTGCCCCAATCAGAACTCTACAAAAAACTAGGCCTCATCCCCGGACCCAAATTTGCCTTTCCCTTTTTCCAACACAAAACCCCCAAAAACTTAAAACAAATCCTTGCACTTCATACCTAGCCTAAGATTAGTTTATATTTTAGTCATCTCAAGCCCCATAGATCATCTTTCGCTGAGATTGACCCAGAGAGAGCCCTCTCCTGTCCTCGTAGGGCTGGCTACGAGGTTGAGCGTGGTTTGATGTGGACCTAGAACCTTGTCTTTTCAACTTGAGGCAAATCTATGCTCTAACAAGAAGATCTCAAAAGGACCATGGCTAGTTAGGATAACTCTTACCCAAATAGAGCTCCATTATTGGATAGATCAAATTATGCTTTCTAGAAGATAAGGATGAGGGCATATATTATGTATTTTCGTGTCAATTCTTGGAAATACACAGTAGATGGAAGGAAGGATGATAAGCGTAATGTAGAAGTCACAAGTACCATCTTGAGTGGCCTATCAAAATCAGATTCCAATAAGGTGATTCATTATGAACTAACAAAACAAATGTTGGATAAGCTACAAAGTATCTATGAGGGAGATGACATTCACACTACATATTAATGAAGACAAAAGAGTCGGATAAAAGGAATCAACCTCTAAATATTCAAAGAAGATATGGGATTTCAAAGTTTTTTATTACTCCAATAATGTGTCAAATGAAAAAGAAGTGTAATCTGTCTCAAAAGGACCTAGCAATGCCAAAGGTAAGCTACTAGTTTGTTATAATTATGGTAATGTAAGTCATTTTGTTTCTAAATGTCCATATGTAAAATTAGAAGATAGTGATGACAAAGAAGGAATCCTAGCCATGAATGCTCAAGTTATTGATCATCAATATTAAGAATCATACATGTTGGAAAATGTAACTAGGACCAGTCTTCATAATTATCTTTGTGTTTGTGTCATTGCATATTTTATGTAAAAACAAAAAGAAGAAAAATAAATTTTGTCTTTCAAGCATGGGTTTCATGCTCAAGCCAAATAATTATTTTATTTAAGCATTTTGTTCATGCTCTTTATTATTTGTATTGATCAAATTCAAAGGATTATTTATAGCCTAGAAAAAGAATTTTTAAATATGTATTTTGGGTTGGAATTGCCTCTATATGCCATGTCAGCCCTACCCTAGAAGACATGTCTTTTTGAACCCCTCTATACAGAATAAATAGAGGAAGCGTTGAGCTCATTTGGAAGTAATAAATTTGTATGGGATGTTCTGAAATATCACAAAAGAATAAAAAAGAAAGGAGGGACAAAGTCTGAAGTTGAAAAGTTTTTCTTGAGCTTGGATCTATGAAAGTTCTACCTTAATACATCTCTTGTTGAAAGTTTATTTCTAATGTCGTACATGTTGTTGGTCTTTTACTATTGATGGAATTGCTATATGGAAGGAGGGCTTGACTTGGAATCTAGAAAGTTCGATTCATTTCATGGTTATGGGTCTTGGATATCTCATTTTGATTTGATTCTATAAGAAGAGAATTTTTTTTGGGTTTTCCCCTTTGTGGGGTTTTCGCCTTAGCTTGGAGCCTATATATTGTGTTCTTAGTTTCTTGCGATGTTCATGTTTTGCATGTTTTATCATTGCTTGATGAAAGAAGAATATACAAAACCTTAGTAAGAATCCAACAACATTCACAAGCAATAATCGAAGAAGAGAATTTTACCCTAACATATAGCCAATCTGATTTCTCAATATGGTATCAGAGCTAAGGTTGAAGGATGGAATTTTAAAGATCAATCTCTATTGGAACTCTTGAAGGAGATCATTATCATGGATTCAAAGTTTGAAGTTGAAAAATCAACCTAACATATACCCTTTGCTTGGTATTTGAGCTAAAAAAAAGAGATTATCTCTGAAACATTTACATACGAAAATACTATTATAACCCTGGAAAGTATTGTAGATCCAAACATGTGATAGATATTGAAGATCAAAACTAAAAGATTACTAAAGTCTATGTTTATTCTCACATTTGTTTCCTGAAGAAGCTCACATTTATTTTTTGAGACAACTCGTATGACAAGCTACTCACATTATAATTTGAGGCTTGCATTCTGTGGAGTTGTTATCATGGAATTCACATTTTCTAAATAGTGGCATCTATAAAGTGACATCAATATATATTTGTGCATCATGAAATCTATACAATGGCAGTGACATCGCATGTTGATACATAGTGGTCTCACTTTACATTATAATGGTTTATATGACATCGCATTTATGACACCAGTCTTATTTATGTGTAGTGCAGGCATCAAACAATATTGACAGATCAATGGTATCTTCTATATGAAAACCACTGCATGATAATTTGTGATGGGAACTCACATATAGCTCGTTGACTTATATTTGTGGTTTGTCAGGACGCATTTTTAAAAGACTCATTGACAAATCAGGTGGTTCACATTTACTCTTGTAGTATGTATACTATGTACCCATGGCTTAGATCAATGCTTATGTGGATTGAGTTTATTCATATGACTCATACTCTATTCCTGTGGTATGTATACCACATTCTATGACTCACATTATACTACAATGGCTCAGACTCTCTATATTTGTGTTGGCAGACAATGACATATGGCACAGTGACCTTGATTGATCTAACTTGAGGTTTGGAAGTTACTAACCCCAGTATGATATTAATAGTGACATTTTTATATAACAGAAAGTTCTCACAATAATAGTAATATAGATTGTGAAGTGTTCTAAAGCAGTGATGAGATTTTGTTTATATACATATAAGAACAATGGATTTCACCATGAATCCGACCTATTTAGAAAGAACCATAAATCTAAGAAATAAACCAAGATTATCACTAAATCTGAAGTACTTAAAGCACATCTTTGATGCATTAATGGACTAAGGCTTTGAGTTTTATGAAGTTAATCTCTGCATAACGAATATGAGAAGCAATCAATACATGTCAACTAATGGAACCAATACAAAGCTAGCAACTCAACGAAGGTTCTGAAGTTGAAGAAGTTGAGGCACTTGTGTTGAAGATATGCATTTTCTAAAGGATGATTGGGCTTGACACTTGAAGAAGAATTAAATATTTACAAAGGATGGATAAGGTAAAATTGCAGAGGTATGAACAATTGTTGTGTGCAGTTAATGATATGTGTCAAGTTCTCTAGCTCATGATGGTCATTCGAAGGATAGATGGTTTGCATAAATATTAGAGACAAATACATGTAAGAGTTTGATGATATGCTACATATGAAGAATAGGTATTGTAATCTAATGAAATGGATAAAATACATGATAGTATCATTAGGGTTTTGAAACATGCTAGAAAAAAATTACAATGTTTGGATGACAAGTCTTGATGACTATGAAGTTTCTAGGGTTTACATAGAATTTGCAAATTCTTTTGTGACAGATCTTGAAGGCCTTAAAAATCAAGGGTTTTGCAACTAACTCTCATTCGTGTTTGTAGAAATATACAGTTTGTAAGTGATAGATGTTGACATATATGGTTTACAAACCCTAGAAAACTATGGAACAAAAGAAGAAACGATAGAAATATAAACCTTCACTGATTGTTTCCATTGTGAAAACAAAAGGAACCTAGTTCTTAAGAATGGTGGGTATTATATCATGATGTTGTGAAGACAAGTTTTGATGAAAAATGGTCCAATATTAAGAAGTAGTCAACCTTCATCCAGAGATAAGTAACTAACATCTTCTTTATTACTACTATTGTTGTTGTCTTTATATTTTGTCTCCTTTTTCTTTCATAAGTCTTATAACCCAGGTTATAGGTCAAGGAAAGTTCTATCTAAAGCTTGACTAAGTAGATGAAATACTTGAAGGAACATGGCATAGCATGAAGACTATGAAGGAAGGAGAAATTTGATGTGTGCACCAAATAAGACTACTGGATGGAAAAATGTTTACTAACCCCATATGGAAAGATGGAGTTGTAAAGACCTTGATGATTATAATATTGAAGCTTACTTATTGGTTTAGATTAATGACTGAAAGCTTAAGAGAATGAAACAGAACTTTGTTGTAATATGAGATAGGCCATGCAAAGGTACGTTGACCTCAAAGGGAATAGGTAGCATAATTTTGCATGAAGGATACCACACCTTAACTTGGGGCCATTATGATTTGGTAACTTCAATAATGATGATTTTTTTGAAAGATGATTGGCTCCATGGAAAGACATTGCAAAAGTATATGTTGAGGTGTTGATGCATGGAAATGTCCTGAATCAACACGTAAGAAATTGCCCGGTTAGAGTCCCAATTAGACTCTTTTCCAATATGATGGCAATCATGATTGGTTCAAATGGGTTTTTAGTTACCCGCGTCCTAAGACTAGCCTAAAGTCAATTTGACTTAAGTTACTTAAACAAGTATGTACAATATTCACAAGGACAACCTTCAATTTGTTTATAAGTTAATTTGTTTAATATTAATAGACTGAAGGGAGAAAGGAGTCATTTGTATGATATCGTTTAGGTGAGATGATCCTTTATGGTTTGACTAAAACCAGGGCTCAGTCTAGCCACTATGAGGCTTTCTCCTACCCAAGGAGGCTTAAAGAATAAAATAATCAAATGCAACTAATTTTGTGTTGCAAAAGAACACAAAAGAAAACTTATCTTGACTAAGCACAAGATAACCTCGTCCTTAGTGAAGATTTAAAGTGCTCTAATAGGAAGGGGGAGAACTGTGTTTGATTTTAGGATGAAGGTTCACTTGCAAATCCCAAAGTAAATCGAAGATCTACAAATTTCTTTAGCATAAATGCAAATAAAGCAACCTTGATAGAAAACTACCGAGATGACCTTATTCACATGCCTAAGATGAGTTATATAATGAGTTCATTATAAAATTTACATAAACAAAAAGAATAATCTTCTCAACTTGATGCAAGGAAACACAAGAAAATTTTGTAAAGATAAATAAACAATTATTGATCTTTATAAATCATCTCCATAAACTCATTTAGGACTTTAATCTAACCTTGCAAATTCATAAAAGTAAGCTAAGAGATTATCTTAACTTCTAAAAATTCACAAAATCCATACAACTATTACATGAATATTGATAATAACAAGGTCAAAATAATATCTTTTTATTTTTATTGTATTTATAACATCATTTTGCATATTGAATAAAAATAGAATACCATGTAAATGACAATATGTATTATATATAATATATGCATATTACAAATGGTTGTGAATGGTTTTGAATATATCACAGGAGTTTAAATAAAACCAACATGGCATTTGAATAAGAATTTTGATGCAAATCTTAATATAAAACAAAAAGGAGATCAATATATATATATATATATATATATATACCTTGCTAACTTGTCATGGGCGAACTCTCATCACAGAAAAATACAAAATACCATGTTTATCCAAAGGTCGGTATTAACCACAGTGAACAGTGCCACGTTATTGTGTCAGCCAAGAATGTCAACATACAAATGTGCAAATGCCCAACCAGACTCTGAGCGAACTATGTCAACATACAAATGTGCAAATGCCCAACCAGATTCTGAGCGAACTATTTCAGAGGCTTGAGGTAGGTGAAACGAGTTACATAAATTGCACTTCGTGTGCCAAAATGAAAAAAAAATTGAACTCCATTTCTCTCCCAACTAGCAAATTTGAACTCCCAATTTCTTTGCATTTATTTCGCCACCCTCAATCCATTCCCTCCCCTTTTCTTTATAAAGACTACGGATCCCTCCAATCTCATCACTGGTGCGATCCCTTTAACTCAATAAAAGGTAACTGCTAATGCACAAAGAGCACCACGAACTGCAAATGGCATATTCCTTTTCTCCCGATCCATAGCGGATGCTTGGTAAACATAGAAAAAATGTGAGGAACTTGGCATGTTGTTTTGATGGAATTGAAAACGTTTTGAATGCAATTTCCCTTGAACTCTTGTGGGCCACTGAAATTCAATCACAAGTAAGATTATTTCATAAAGTATTGTCGAATGCTCCATTCCTCATTGTACATTCCAACTTTCTCCATAAATTCTTAGCAATATTCTCGCACTCCTGCAAGTTGAGCGCTATTTTCATGGACCTGCAATCATCCATAAACGTAATTAAAACTATTGGAATCGCAATAAAATCGTGTATCTTTACATTCTAACGATGTTCAAATCATTTTTAATGACAAATGTAAAACCCATAATGTGAAAAAGGTGTTAACAAAATCGAGGGATCTAAAATGCAATCTTTGGTTGAGTTTGGTAATATGTTCTCAGTTTTTATGGTGGTGTAATATAACTTTGAGTGGATTATGTTCGGTTGTAAGTGTAATATAGGAATTTTGAAACCAAACAATGATATCTATGCTTCGTTATTCTTTTTGAATCACTTCAAACTATTTTTTTAAACAAAAGTTATGCAAAATTAAAAAAAAAATACACAAATATTTCTTGATTTTAGGAGCTTAATTTTGAAATTATTGTATCTCTATAATTTTTGCCTTCCAAGGTTTGAAATTCCACGAGTCTTCTTTCCAATGTCACAAGTCATACCAATATTGGATTCTTCAAGATAAAGTTATTCCAAGTCTCCCACGATGACCTAATTATGTATTGGTTCAGTAGAGTGAACTTGTATGAGATTCCACATGTCATTGTTTCAACCTTCAACCTTGAAATTGATACACGAGAAACTAAATTCCATACAATTTTCATTACTTTTTACAAAATTCAAATTCGAACCTTGATGAGAAAGTTATGACGATTTTTCATAGGTCACATGTTTGAAACTGAATTCTAGAGCATGCAAAAACCCTAACTTCTTCAGAACACATCTCAGAAGATATAGCGAATCATGATCTGGTATGTTTACACAAATCTCATCAAGATTTTGGCTCCACGTGGTTAAAATTTCAAATTTTGAATCCTCGTAGAAAAATGTTATAGAAAAAATTCCAAGATGATCTGTTTGAAGCAGTGAAATCCACCCTAGAATCCAAAGCTCTCATACCAAATGTTATGTAACCAGATAAAAAAATAGAAGAAAAGATAGATCAAAGACTTGAAAATAAGCCTCTTAGAGTGGGAAACCTCCTTTTACATCACATAAATGAACAATTCTTAGAGGATTCAAATGGCAAGACCTCTTTGTTATATATAGGAGTTTAAGGGGTCACAATATAATAAGAGCCTACATAACAATAATAATTTAAGAGCACAAAAATAACAATAGTGGGTTTCTATGGGGCACAACAATAACAATAGAGGGGCTACCCTAACCATAAGGGAGGTGAACTAGTATTATAGGGAACTAACATAAGTAATCTCATATGCACACTCTAAACCTTGGTGAGGGGACTCTCATTGCTCAGATATATGAGTTGGAGTCAGAATCAAACAATTACTACCTTTCACCAACTGTTGATGGTGTTGGATGTCACCAACAGTTAGGGGGTCTACCTGATATGAAGTCCAATTAGACCTCACACTATTTGGAGTAGGATCCCCATATGGGATATAGGCCCAGGTGCCATATTCTTAATGATTTATCTTTGTTGCAATAACAACATGAGAGAAACACATGTACTTTCGAGATAATCAAGTAAGTTATCCCTCTGATGTATTCAATTGTAAAGTGTATAATGGTTATTTCACGAAAGAGAAAGAATAAGTGATCCTTTAAAAGAAGATTAATAGTACTATCCTAGTAAATACACACACATAATTCTGAAAGTATCATTATTTATCTTGCAAAACAATTCATAAAGAAACTATGATCGTGAAAATAACATAAGACACACGATTCAAATATGCATAGTAAAGAAAACGAAATAGTTAATTTTCATTAACATGTGGAAACATAAATGCACAATGAAGACAATGAAAGAATAATCTTACAAACATTCATGACATTTGCTCAAAGAGCTTCGAATTAAGTGAAAGTCCCACGATACACCATTATAATGATACAACATTTATTCCAATAGTGGAATGTTAAGCCACTAGTTTCTTATCAGAAGAATAATCTTCTCTCTTATGCTTAGCTTGAGAAGCCAAGGTGAAAATTCCTTTGCTTCAGCTATGAGGGTGTATATATAACAAATGAGGTGACTTTCCACCTCCCTTATGACTCTTGAGATTCTCTCATGACTCTTGAGCTTCTATGTGACATTTTGAAATTCTATAAGACCTTTGAACTTCTATATTTTCACATTTTATGTGTGACCCTTGGGATTCCACACATTTTACATTTTCTCTTTTTTTCAAAATACAATATGACATTTCCACAAATGACGTGTAAAAATACAATGATACATATGACTTATGGTGACACTTGGAAAGGCCATGACTTGGTGATGCTGACATGGAAATTCATTGTGACGTGTCAAGTCCAAGCTTCTCTCCTCTTCATGATAGGTCTTGAATGAACTTCATCTTTTTCCTCCAAGAAGCTATAATGATATGGAGTCTTCATTGTGATCTTGATCTCCATTCTTATGTCGCAAGCTAGTGTCTCTTCCTTTCTTTGTTTGATGATCTATTTATGTTTTTAGCATCTGAAGTGTCCTCTTATAACATCTCCTTAGTATCATCCTTGAGAATCATCTTGTCATGTCAAGATAATAACACCTACAAATGTAATTCACTCATGACAATATGACAACAATCCCATAATCTCCCAGCCTATCATGTTTCTCATTCAACATGTTGACTAAGCTAGGACAGTGTGTATGATTGAGGAGGAGGCCTGGGAATTGCATAATGTGTAGAGAAAGACTCAAGAAGTGGCTTCTAGGCTATGCAATTGCATAATGCATAGTTCCAGAGGAAAGGGAAGGGTGATTGCATATTTGAGGGAGTCAATGAGGCGGGATTTCTCACTGCAACTATGCAGTGCGCAGTTCTAGAAGGAAGATACCATAGAATTGCACAAATGAGGAATTCAAGGACTATGACAGGGCCTAACTACTAACTAATAAAGTGCAGTGCATAGTGGAGGCCTAACTAGGAAAATATTGCACAGTGAGTGCTTGAAAGAGGTAGGGATTGGACACTGAGATTGCAAAATGCACAATTCTTGGAGGTAATGACTGTGCAGTGAACAATTCCAGGAGGAAAGGATGGTTGACTGGAGATTGTGACTATGCAGTGTGTAGTTCAAGAAGGTAAGAGGATGGGTGGTTGTTTGTGCAAGTTGCGACAATAAGAGGAGTCCAAAATTGACTAAGTGTGGCATCAGTAAGGTAGAAAGATGAGGCCAAAACATGTAACAAGACTTAAACATGATCAAACACTCATAAATGGTCAAATACATGACATTGTAACACTTAACATCCAAAATCAACATGCACCCATTGAAATGACAACAAAATGACACTTTCCTCCAAGTGCAACACTTAAGATACACTTTGCGACACAAGTTTCGATTGTGAGAAGAAAGTGCGTAGTACTTTGAGAATGAGTCCAATGCATATCCTTATGATAGATAAAATCCATTAATATAAGAGATATCATTGTATTTTCCTCTTAAAAGCGTGTGATGACTCCCTTCCTCAAAGAGCGACACTTCCTTAAAAAAATATGATGCTTGAAATTGCTTCAAAAGGGAGCTTAGAGACTTAAAAATCAAGAATGGAATGACTCTAACAACTAGAGAGGCTGAAAGTTTTGAATATAGGCCAAAATTTGGAGGGTGTTGTAGCAACAATAATAGGTAATTGATTGGAATATGTGATATGATTGAGAAAATTAGTTTTTCTGTGCTAAAATCCTTTTCAGAATATGTTAAAAGTGCTTAAGGATTCATGAGGTTAATTGCAAGTTTAAAACATGAGTTTTTGAGTGTTTTTATGCAAATTTTATGTACAAATTAACATAAACAAATGACTAAAAAATAACATATAACACACATGAACATCACCAAAAATAGTATCACAACAACACATGATGAAGGAGTTCACCACTCCTGGGCTACGTCTCCTTGGTCCAACTTCCAATGGCTTGACCCTCTCTATTATGCTAAAAAATATAAATGCATCAGTTTACAATGCTCAAAAAGCTCTGAAACCTGTTCTAATGGCTCTAGAATGCCCAAAAATGCATGTGTAGCCTCTTTCTGCTCCTGATTTGGTCTAAAACTGAAGACGTTATGGCTTCCCCAAGTATTTATGCTAATTGCATCACAAATTCCCCAAAACTCGACACTGTCCTACAATTTTGCCCAGATTTCTGCTAACTGAGGGCCATTTCTGCGGATTTCAGGGCGAAATTGTCGGACACTTTAAATATCCTCTAATGCCTATAATCTGAAATTTGTGGCCATATGGGACCCACGTGCCCAAGGCTAAGGCCAACAGCCTGCCCTCACCGGCCGGGCCCCTGCACCACTCTGTTGTTGGTCCTGTGGGTGGCGCGTGCCCAAGGGCTAGGCACCTGTGCGTTGGCCCTTTTCTCCAAACGTGAAATACATTGTATTTAAATAAATGTTGAATACATCATCTATTAAGAACCATTTCTATGGCGTGTTAGTAGAAGCTCTGGACTTGTGCCTGGAGGTTGCAAGTTCGACCCCCACCATTGTTTCCCAGACCTTGACCCAAAAATTTGGTGGCCCCCGGGCTCTCACGTGGTGGCCTTTGGCTAGGCCACGTGTTAGCGAGTGGTTGGCCACCAACCACCCAATCAAAAACTGCCAACTGCACCCAATGAGATCATGACACTTGGCACAACATGATTCACCGAACGCCCATTGACCAGTCAAAATTTCCACCTTAACCTGCATAGTTAGTGCCATGTTAGAAATATGGACTGTTGACTAGGCTGCCACATTTTGCAAAAATTCCCCTGTTTGGGAAAGCGAACATAACATGATTCTGGGAGCATACGATGTTTGTTTTGCGCGAAACTAGTTGCGCTAGATTCAGGATGACAAGCACTATGCAGTCATTCAATTTCTGCACCAATCCAAAAAATTTGAATTTTGAGCTATTTTTTGAGCTCTTGATCAATATGCTCTACCTTTTAGTGGAAAACGAGATTTTTTGACATGTTGATGGCGCTAGTATTATCACAAATAATAGAAATAGGTTGATCATACAACACTTGCACATCTTGTAAATTTTTCTTCATCCATAAGGGTTGAGTGCAACAAGAAGTTTATGTTATATATTCCATTTTAGCAATCGAGAGAGAGATTGAATCTTGCTTCTTGCTCAACCATGAAACTAGACATTCTCCAAGAAAGGAAGCACCACCACTAGTACTCTTTTGATCATCTACATCACCTGCCCAATCAACATCAGTAAAAAGAGTTAGTGAAAAATATTTACCTCTTGGGTACAAAATTCCATAGTCCATTGTGGCTTTGAGATATCTGAGAATCCTCTTAATTGCAATTAGATGACTATGTTTGGGGGTTACTTGAAATTTTCCAACAATACCAAATACCTGCATAATGTCTGGTCTCGAGGTTATCAAATATAGGAGGTTGACAATAATATATTTGTATAAAGTCTGGATCACTTTTGGTGATTCATCAATCTTGTTGAGCTTATAACCTATAACCATTGGTGTGCCCGCCAAAGATAATTCCTCCATGCCAAATTCCTTCAATACTTCCTTGAGATACATGCGTTCTGAGATAAAACTTCCTTAGGGAGTTTGTTTAATCTGAAAGCCAAGGAAATAAGAGATTTCTCCAAGCATAGACATCTCAAACTCGACCTTCATATTAGTTGTAAATTGGCAAGTTAGTTGATATAAATCACTGCCAAATATAATATCATCAATATAGACAACCACTACTATTAATTTTCCATCATTATCTCTAGCATACAAATTACTATCATTTGTACCTCTTTTGAAACCACACTTGAGTAGATAATTTGCCAATTTGGAATACCAAGCTCATTGATCTTGCTTGAGACCATACAAAGAATTTTTTAGCTTGCAAACATAATCAGGTTGATTTAATATCTAAAAACCATTTGGTTGCTCAATATAAACTTCTTCTTGCAATTCTCATTTCGAAAGGAAAATTTTACATCTATCTGATATATCTTGAATTTCTTAAAACAATAAAATTCCAAGAACATTCTAATGGCCTCTATTAAACGAGCAAAAGGAGAAAGAACTTCATAAAATTCTAGACATTCAATTTGTACATAGCCTTTGCACACTAATATTTCCTTGTTCCTAACTACTTCACCATGCTTATTCAACTTATTTCTGAAGACCTGCTTTGTGCCAATGACATTCTTGTTTGTTGGTGTAGGAACAAGCTCCCAAGTTTGTTTTTTCTCTATATGGTTGTATTCTTCATGCATATATTTTAACCAATTATTATCCTGGTGTTGTCGTTGTGATCAACACCCTCCAAAATTTTGCACACACTTGAATTTTGGAGACCACTGAGGATCTGTTGATGGTGCTAGAAATTTGTTAAGGGGTCTCCCCGATGTGAAGTCCCAATTAGACCTCGCATTATTTGGAATAGGAGCCCCATGTAGAATATTGACCTGGTTTCCATGTATTCTTACATATTTTCATTGACTCTAACTATCAACAAGAGAGAGTAGTGCAAATGTGCCTTCAAAAAGCAAAGGTTTGTTCCTTGTGAGTGTGTGGTCGTATGTGTTTCAAAGTTCTTTTACTGAAGAGGGGGAAGAGAAGTGAGCCTCTAAGAGAGAGGTAATAGTACCATTCTAGTAGTGACACAAATAAACAAGAAGAATCCATTCAAAATCTAGTGGAATAGTCCATAAAGGTGCAACATTCATTGCAACCAATACAACAAGAAATATCTTTCTAATATCCAGGGGAATAGTCTAGGAGGATGAGACAGTGAAAATAACCCTTACAACACATTCTCAATATGATAAATACCAAAATTACCAAAATAGTTCAACTACTTTAGCACAAATGAAAGCAAATATGAATTACAAGCATTCATAGAATAGTCTTACAAATATTCATAATCCATGCATGAATAATGTGCTAGCCATAAGGCTTCTAAAATTAAGGTCAAAATCCCAAGACACATGTATACAATGAATAAATCTAGCTCCAATAGTGAAGCATTGGAGCCACTCCTTATTCCTCAAAAGAACCAACTGATCTCTCTAATGCCTTACAGGAGGAACCAAGGTGAAAATTCCCTTTCTCATACAATGAGGGTGTATATATAACCAATGGGGAGGTGATTCTTCACCTTCCTTGTGACTCTTTGACTACTCTCATGATTTTTTGAATTCCCATGACTTTTTGACTTTACACGACTCTTCATATTTTGTACATGTCCTTTGGACTTCCACTTTACAATACATTTCTCCAATATTGAATTACATATTCCACAAAATTATGTGGCACAAGATGACTCATGACATGACATGACATGATATTGATGACATGGACTACCTAATGACATGGAAATGTCAAACCATTTTTTTTCTTTATTTGTATCTTCTCGAAAAGATGGTGCGTGCTCTTATTCTTCCTCCTCCTTATGACTTGAAGATGAGGAGTTTTCAATGTGATATTGATCTTTCATCTTCTGTTATAGTTTGATGTTCCATAGTCTTCTTGCCTGGCGATTATCTTATCTCTTTAGCTCCATATGTGTCTTTTAGCATGACCTCCTTCTCCATCTCTTTCATCATCTTGCAATAGCATGATAGAGTACCTACATATGCAATTTTCTCATGACAAGACGACATCAATTCGATAAAACCCTAGTCTACGATGGTGGGTATTGATTCACTGATCGAGTTGGAACCGAGTGACAAACTAGTAAAGAGGCTCAGCAAATGAAAAATCGTGTAGGTCAGGAAATTTGGGGGGAAGCTTGAGCCTTGAGACTACACAATGTGCAGTTCAGGATGGACTGAGGAAGAAAAATGCAGAATCTGGGAGCTCAGTGTGACAGGATGAGGGGATGGGAACTGGATCAATGTATTGCACATTTTTGTAGGATAGAGGAGCCTAGGTGATTGTGCAATTGCAAAGTTCAAAAGCTCAGGGTTGAGGCTTGAGCCTTGAGACTGTACAATGCGCAATACTAACTGGGTAGGAGAGAGAAATTACATAATTTTGGAAGTCAATGAGCTAGGCTGAGAATATTTTTCACTATTTCATCCAACTGCATAGTTTTGGGAAGAAAATAAGGCATGGTGATTGTGCATTTGTGTAGTTCAAGAGCTCATTGTTTGATCTTGAGCTTAGACATTGCGTAGTGCGTAGTTGGGGCCAGGTTGGAGGGCTAAATTGCATAATTTTGGAGGCCAGAGCTCAAACTTGAGCACTGAATCTATGCAATGCAAAATAATGGGAGTCATTAACTACAAATTATGTAGTGTCAAGAGGAAAGGTTGCAGCTTGAGGGATGGGATTGTGCAATGCGCAGTTCAAGAAGGTCGGATGAGGCTAAGTTGCTAGGAATTTGTAGAAATTTGGCTAAGTGTGGGATCAATGAAACTGATGTAAACAGTGAAAGAACTTGACTGTGATCATGCAATTAGACATTTGATGACACATCATAGATAATCCAGAACACATGAACACATACTTCCCTTAGTGCGACAAGTGAGACACTAAAGATACACTTTGCGATGACAACAAAGACACTTGTGCGACAGTTCTTAAAACTTTGGAAATGAGTGCAATGGATGTCTACATGGTAAGATCAACTCATTTTCACAAATATAACCTCTTAAAACCACCAAAAGAAGCTTATGTACATCGTGTGACACTAAAAAAAGCAAAAAGATGATGATTTCTACATTTCAAACGACACTTGCGATATGTGAACAACAATGATTGTAACACATTCCAGAGCAAAGATAACATGAAAATGACACTAATTAGAGTAAAATAAAGCTAAAGTGACAACTGAAAACATTAAAATGACACTCACAAAAACAAAGGTGTGTAGAAGCGACAGTTTGAAAAACTCACAGAAATATAAATGCAAACACAACTATTCTTGATGGACATCACAGATGCACAGTCTTGATGGGACTTGCTATGCACGTTAAAGTTGGTGTAAAAGAATTCTCTCATGCACTTGTTTCAGACTGAGCATGTGTGAGAAAGTGACTTAGACACTTCCAATTCAAGAAGGGAGACCAAACACATCACTGACCAAGAAGTGACTACAGAACAACCAATCGCAGGATTCATAGTAGGCTCCAAAATTCAAGTGAAGGTAAATTTTGGATGGTGTTTGTCGCAACGGAAACACTTGGTGACATACTGGTAGAACTCCAACTTCTCTGCCTTGGTCAATTATTTTGTGCAGGGTCTAGTTCTTCAGGAAGTATTGATTCATGTTTGAGATTACCATGGATTCCCCACTTAACCCGTGCATAAGCATAGCCCCCTTTATTCCTTTACTCGGTTAAACACAAACATAAGATCAATGATCACACAATGTTTCGAATCAGGATAGGGTAATGAAGTTCTTAACATTTAGATTTTCAGAGTATATTTTTTCATCTTTGGTGTTGCTCTGTTGCCAGCAGGCCTAGACAGTATCTCTACAGAGTTGCTAGCTTCACCTCTTTGCATAGGAAGCCTTTATCTTCTTTCACCTTTATTTATTTATTTTATGTAGGACTATGCATGGAAACTTATTTATTTCATGATTGGAAGAGGGATCTCGACTTATTGAGAGTAGGAGAGGTTGTCCCTTCAGAGAAGCATATCTAAGACGTTTAATATTGGTTTGCCCATTTAGATTTTCCCTTTGTCCTTCTCTACTTGATTGGATCATCCTGAAAACATCGAAAGATAAAAAAAACCCCGAGTGTAGGAATTATGTTTCCAAAATAGGCATGGAGATCGTGGTTTGACACAAGGCTTTCTTAACACAAGGATCATATTTTTTGGACTCAGAACATCATTGAAAAAATATGTAAGCAAGACAAGGAAGAAGGACAGAGAGTTAGCCAAATGTTGCAGTGTCACAAAGTCCTTTTCTATTTGCCACATTCCCTTTTGGTCCAACATAGAATCTTCATGCAAGGTCTCATAAAATGAAAGGAAATACAACACACAACAAGGAAAAAAAAACAAAATAGAAGACAGAAAGTGGCTAAACCAAAACATGGTGTGAAACCAAAACAAGAAAACACAAGACAAACAACAAGAAATGAATCCAGGATGAATTTGCAGGTAGGCTAAAATAAAACTAGACCTACTCCTAACCTAACCAACTAGAAGGTCAAGGTCACATATAATGGAATTTCCAATGTATCAATAGTAATTGTTCCAGATCTACAATAAAAAAGATGTGATCAAATAAAAAAAATATAAAATAATGTGTAATCGAAAAGATAAGAGCTTGAAAAGCTTGCAAAAAAATTTGAAGGTCTTTCCTGCCAGCAAAAAGATAGGCCATATCCACCACTTCTAATTATTTTATATTCTTACCTTTTCAATGAGAACCATCATTCAACAAAACTTAGAAGCTTCTTCTGAATGTGTCTTCAACTACACCAAACTCCTTAGCAAGTGCGTAGAAAGATCAAAACTTGTTATTTGCAATGGAGCCTACCAAGTAAGATTTATCCAACAATTCAGTGAATGGATCATAAAATTCATGACAATCCTATTGAAAACCCAGAAATATTTGAAAATATTAATGTTAAATTAGAGGAATGGGATTACGATGAGAAAATTGTGAGCGGAATATATTTGATCATTATTTAATAGGCATGTCAAGATAGGGAGGACTTGACATAACCATCCACGAGTGCGGAAGTGCCTCAATAGCTTGACAAGTACTCGGATGTGTTGGTGGGAAAATAGTAAGTTGAAAGACAGTCATCATTGCCAATCAGATGGGCTGATTAAAGCATCATATTCCCAGCTCAGAATTACGAAAGATAAATCAATTTGAATAGTTCCACAAATGCTCTGCATAATAGAATCATCTTCCTTAGGTGACGAGTGTAACAAACCATTTTCTTGTAACTGGTTACAGACTACACTAGCATCGTAATAGTCAAAAAAGTAAAAAAGAAGTACTAGTATAGTAAACAGATGAAACCAGTTAGTGTAAAACAAGTGAAGAAGAATTTGATTAGTCAAATAATCAATGCAATTACGGATGCTCAAGAGGATTTCTGGTGTGATGAAGAAAAAATTAGCATGAAAATATTCACAAGAAGGATCAAGAGCTTATTGTTTTCAAAAGAGTGTGAAAAGTATGACTCCTTTGGCCAAAGATAATATTCAAAATAATAAAATTCACAGTTCCATGATTCTATGAGAGATACTCCCAAACCCGAGTTTGATATAGGATATTTGCATGAAGATGAATCATCTTGAATATGATAAAAAATCGAATCTTGAAAGTTGGAAAGATCATATCCGCAATGCCAAATATATTTCAAGAAAGAATTTACATCGAGTGAAACCATGTCGAAAGAAGAGTTTTGCGAAAAAAACCAGACCTGATTCAGTTTGGGGGTATTACCAAAGTTACGAGATCATTACATAACCATCAACAGAAGTTGAAGTGCCTTGACTCTCTGCCAAGTCTCAGAACTTTCAAGGATTGTAAAATCACAATCTAAAGAGTGAACCAAATCATGCATGGTGTGAGTATAACTACTTTCACTTATTTGGATGAGATCACTATTAACCGAATGAAAACCATCTCTATCACTGATTTGATCAGATTTTATAACTTTGACAACTAGATTACTCAAGCCAAAATATGCTTCTGATCACAAATCTAGAGATGGAGAAATTTCATGAGAAAGCTGATTTGAAGAGTTGTCTTCATGCAAAACAAGAGATGATATGGGATAGAAAGGATACTCAATAATTTGATTATTCTCTCTTTCATCATGGACAACCTCATTACCTTGTGTCAATCGATAAGTGAGCTCATGCGATGAAGAACATGAAGAGCATTGAGTATCTTCACCGCATGTGGGTGCATTGCAAACATGAGAGCACAAGCAATAGTGGGAGAAATAGGAAGTTTCGATAAGAGAATTTTATTTGACCGAAATAGATTCCATATATAAATCTTTCAAATTAAATTTTTCATGAGAAACTAAAGGATCAATTGGTGCACTTGGGAATTCATCATCACATACATCAACAAAATTATCATCATCAGAATGATTGTTACCCAATACTATGGATCTAAGAAAATTGATTTCATTTGATTCATTAATGAGATTAATAGATTCAATATCAACCAAGAATGATGAGACACCATCTTTACATGGATGATTTTGAAAAAGAGAAGAAAGATTGAACAAACCTTCACCTTCTTGCTCCTCTACCTGTGTAATGTGATTATCTTGAACCTGATCGCAATTTCGGCCAAGAATGTGAAAATTAGGAGAGTATGGAAAACTAGTTGATGGAGTAGATTGATCAAGCAGATCATGATACAAAGAGTCACGACATGTTGATGATAGAGGATGGTAGAAATCCAAATTAGATTCAAGACTAGATTTATGAGTGTTAATACCATCACAAGGAATAGAAAAAATGGTTTTCACTGTAGGCTTCATGAGCCATTCAGGGATTTCCTCTATTGGATTTGAATCATGAAAAGAAGAAAGGGGATGAGAAGATGGATTAGAGATTTGATGTGCATATTTCCGAACTTTACGATCATCATAGGGAGGCACCCGCATCCGAACTGAAAAAGGAGGAGGACAAGGAGCAAAAGGAATAATAGCTTCCTCCTCTAAAATTAGGGTGTCTCTCAGTTTAAAAGAGTTGGGGACGAAGAAAAATCAGGTGGTATGGATTCACAGTGTAAAGAGATAAGAACCAAATGCTCAAACTCTTTTTTCAAGAAATCTTGAACCATATCTTTTTCAGGAAATTCATAACAAAGGTGAAGGAATCAATCATGTTGTAACATAGTTTGTTTCGATAAGTTAGATGTTTATATATATATATATATATGTTGGGTGTAGTTTTTATACCTATTTCCTATACTTTCTTTCCCCAATTTTGATCCTTTTTCCCTCCAGGCCAACAAAACTTTACATGTTAATCACCTTTTTCCTTATTAAGAACAACCTATTTTTCCATCATGTTATTTTTCCATTTTTTCTAAATATAACGATGCAATATTCCTTTTTATGGCTAACTGGGGTAAGCATTGGAGAAGTCTTTTGGATCCTCTCCTCTTTTTCAAGTGTTGCTTGCAAGAATGAGGTTATGGAATGAACAACCGCGCTGATCAGTCTAAGAGCAGGATGGAACAAATTGTTGTTACACTCTATATGTTGTTACAAGTGTCGCTGTTACACCGCGTTGTTGTTACAAGTTACTGTTGTTACACCTTGGGTGTCATTACAAGGTTGTTGTTACCCAATGATTTTTGTTACATCCCAAACCTTCATTTGACTGTAGGATTCCGTTACACCGTAGCTAGAAAATTCATGGGTACTATTCCACGCCACAACTATTGGAAGTTATGAATTGTTTATTTAGAAATTGACAGATTCAAGCGGTTATGATCTTAACTAATGTATTTGAAGAACATTTGTATTTAGGAACTGGTTATAACGATTTCTATTTTATGATCAACATGAGAATCGTGAGATTCTCATGATTGATCTATTCCTGATTTTGGGGTATGTAATAAGTATAAGGGAAGCTTAATCTCTTAGATATGGGGGATGACATAGAGAGCACTGCTATTTTGATCTTGTAACTTTTACTTGTTTTTAATAT
The DNA here is from genome assembly GCA_031772625.1 of Pinus tabuliformis. Taxonomy (NCBI): domain Eukaryota; kingdom Viridiplantae; phylum Streptophyta; class Pinopsida; order Pinales; family Pinaceae; genus Pinus; species Pinus tabuliformis. The sequence continues at coordinate 59,122,673 of CM062804.1, forward strand.
CAAAGACACTATGATGATGTTCTTGTTGTTTCTAAGTTGATTCTTTAACTAATCTCGTGTTCATTTCCATGCCCCTACTAGGGAGGAAGGGCCCTCCTCTTTAGCAGGGACTGCAGCGGTAGAGTAGTTGTATATTATTGTTTCTCTCTTTTATTGTTTGTATGGTTTTCTGTTGTCGTTGTATAATTTGTAGAATATATCTTCTTTAGTTCTAGAATTATGTTATGTTGTTACACCGATTTGATTAGAAATATGGTAGTTGACCAGCTGGTGTAGTTATTAGTACAGTGTGTGGCGCGCCTTTTCTCTGGTAATTGTGAAGTGTGATTTCATTTCTGTAGAGTGTTTTAATTTCTACATGAATGATTTAGTTTCTGCAATTGATTCAATGACATTCTTTACTATTTTCTATTTTCACTCTTGGTTGTAGTGTATCAGCATAGATAGTGCAAACTCCATTGAAATAACAGACCTACCCTGGGTTGACAATTAAATGGTTGCAATCTTGGTAAATTAGGATTGATTAAAACAACACTACATTTTGGTGCCGTTGCTGGGGATGGAAGTTGACGATATAGTCAACCAAGTTGTTTGTTTGATGATAGAGTGTTCCTAGTCCACAATCGTTGGGTAGTATGATGAGAGGTAAGAACCTACACATCACTCTAACATACCTGGGTAGGCTCACCATTGTGATCATTAGGGCTCTTAGGGTGTGGCATTTTGGTGTTTTCTTAAAGCTTGTCTTCAGCTCTTCAGTTGCTGGTAGTAAGACGAGAGGTAAGAACCTGCACATCACTGTAACAAACCTGGGCGGGCTCACCACTATTGAAGACTGAGACACTTAGGGTGTGAATTAATACACATAGGGTCCATGTGTGAAACTGTAGGAATTATAGAAATACCAAAAATACCCCCCACTCTAATTAGTCACAGAAAAAACGGGTCGTAAAAAGGAAAGGAAGAGTGTAGATTTGGGAAGGAAAACATTTATCCATGAACTGATCTCAAGGGAAAAAAAAGAGAAGTCAAGTTCTCAAAAGGACGCAAGGAAAACAAGGCCGAAAAAAGTTATTACTCCCATAACAAGGACAAAAACCTCTGATTCCTCTGTCTCGGGACCATACCATTCTAAAGCTAACGAAAACACTCCCAAGATTAAGCATCCAATTTAGGAGCAGCGGGGGGAAGCTAGTAACCAGAACCTTAGGATTGAGGGATAAGGGGAAAATAAAGGGGGGGCATTAAAAATCTGAAATAGGAGAGCACTTATTAGTTTATCAATATCCAGATTCAGACAACACAATGAAACAACTAGCCCTAAAGTCGTTTGAGTTACCAATTTCACTTACAAGACAATCACAAGAACAATTTGAAAAATGTATGTTACAACAAGGATCAGAAGGATTAACAATGGGGGACAACAAAAACAAAAACAATAAAAGAGATGCTATTGTCACCACCCCTGAGTTCCCAATTGGGGATATCAAAGGTGAGGATCCCATGAAAAATATTCATTTATCATCCTTACCATATTTTCAAGGGATGACTGTAGAAGACCCTGACCTTGTTATTTGAATTTGATGTCTTGTGCAAGAGTTATGACTTTGTTTCATATGCTCTGAAATTAAAATTATTTCCTGCTACTCTAAAAGGAGCAGCCCTGAGATGGTTCATGGGGTTAGGCTCTGCTTCTATTCGAACATGGAGCGACATGAAGGAGACATTTTTATCAAAGTATCAAGACTATTGCAGAACTAGGGACTTAAGAGAGGAAGTATTCACGATGACATAGAAGGAGGATGAGAACCTGGAGGACTATGTGGAGTGGTTTCATTATAATTTGCAAAGGTCTTAAGACAGGGATTTAGATCATGGGATCTTGAAGACCATATTCATAAGAGGAATGAGGGATGGCTGCCTTGATACCCTGAATTTATTAGGAAAAGGGGACATATCTCAGGAACCATTCGCCGAAATCATAAATATTTGTTTGAGATGCTCTAGACATTCTTTGAAGGGAAGAAGCACAATCTAAGATGCCTTCACCCGAATACACAAATCGTCAAGTGGAGGGGTAACCGGAGCAAAGATTTGGAACTTATTTGAAAATTTCAAAACCGATATTGTCAGTACTCTATCTGCCTAGATAACGACAACATAGATCGATAAGACACAAGGAGAATCTGATACACCTCTGGTTGTGTTTTCTCTGAATTGCTGGAAGAAGCATCTCTTGAGGGAGTGTGAAATGAACAACATAAACTTGTGGGATATTTGTGAGCTAGAACATTCTACAAGCCAATGTTCGGAGCTTCCCAGACTGAAAGTGGTACTCAAAGAATCGAGTGAAGAATTCCAGTTCTCTTATTTCATTGCACCCAAGAGACCATGGCAACCACGACCTCTAGGTATATCCCAATATTTTTATTCTTTTAATTTGTGGAATAATTCACATAACGCTTAGAAATATCCATGGAAATACTTTGCTCCTTCTCCAACATAGTTACCTTCACCCTGGAACCAGTGGTCCCCCTCTCCATCTACTCAATATCCTTCATCTCAACCATATCCTTGGAATTAGAACTGGAGGGGGAATGCCCAAAGTACAATCCCATCTGGATTACCAATGCAACAACAGCTACAATTGCCCCCTTTCCAAACTCTTGTTCCTACACTGCCTGTGCAACCCCAATTACCTATGTAGCCTAACCCTAACCCAAACAATAACGAAGCCCAGAGCATAGAGGCTCTGACTACCTTCTAGACTTACCTTATCACTCCTATTGGACTTAATGAAATTCAACTACGGTTGGGTAAGGTGATTAAACCAAACCACTCCCCTATCATCACTGAGGAGGAATGTGAACCTTCTAGAGAAGGTACAATAGATCTTGAGGCGGTTGTTACAGGTGTAACAACCAATACATAGAAAACTGTTATGCCTATAACAACCAACCAGAGAAGAACTGTTACTCCCGTAACAGCTAACTCGAGTAAGGCTGGTACACCTATAGCAGTTTATTCAACTGTTATGAATCATGATCCTCCATATCCTTAGAGGTTAACTAAGACTGGAATGACCTCACAACCCGAATCCATTTTCCTTAGGGAGTTGCAAAATATTCACGTACGAATTCCTTTGCTGCAAGCTCTTAAAGAAGTACCTATTTATGCCAAAACAATACAAGATATGTGAAGTCTAGGGACCTTGCTACCATACATGTGATGGGGAAATTATCTGAATTAATCACTGCTCAGCCTCTTTTAAACAAATATAATGGGCCAGGAAACCCTACGGTTTTGTCTATATTGATGGTCAGCCCATAACTAATACATTGATTGATCTTGGGGTGACCATTAATGTGATGACAAAGGACCGCTTTACCTCCCTAGGGCTACATGGACTTAGACATATTCCTACTATACTTGAATTAGTAGATAGGTCCCGTGTTAAACCCAAGGGGCTATTAGAAGACATAGTAATCACAATAGCTTCCTGGAGGTATCCAATTGACTTTCTTATCTTACAAACCAAATCCAACCCGGGGGGACATCCTTTGATTCTAGGGAGACCATGGCTGGCCAATGCAAATGCATTTATAGGATGCAAATCCGCATCTATGATGATTTCAGATGGCCAGGCTACAAAGAAACTTAACCTTTACCCCCCAAAATCAAATATGGATTTGAACAATCCCTAGCGGGATGAATTTGAACCTGAATCAGATCTTTCCCTACCTCTCCTCACTCTGGGAAAAGCCTAGTATTTTAAGGATGAGATAGAAGATGATATCATTAATGGCTTTATTAGTAACTCGCTTTATGTTGCTTCTATTGAAAATTAAAGGGAGGAAGAGGAGTATAAGATATAAACTTTGAACGAACAAGAACCACTCTTCATACTGACAGTAGTCCAATCGAAATAGAACCAGGAAAGTATCTGAAAATTAATCCCAACCTGACTATTGAGCAAAAAAACTGTTGTTACAACTGTTACAGAAATACAAAAAGTAATTTGCATGGGAATACACTTATATAAAAGGGATTCATATCAACCTGTGCACTTACCGCATTTATTTGAAAGATGGCTGCAAACTAATTAAACAATCGCAGTGGTGCATGAACCTTGTGTTGAAGGAGTTAGTGAAAGAAGAATTACAAAAACTCTTGAATGCTAAATTTATTTATCCGATATATGATAGTCATTTGGTGTCTCTGCTTGTCATTGTCCCTAAGAAGAATGGCAAGTGGAGGGGTTGTGTGGATTAAAGAGAACTCAATAATGCCACTTAAAAGGACCATTTTACCTTACCATTTATAGATCAGGTCCTTGACACCCTTTTTGGGATTTTTTTTTTTTCATTTTTAGATGGGTTTAGAGGCTACAACTAGATACAGATTTCCCTAGAGGATCAATATAAAACAACCTTTACTTTCCCTTAGGGAACTTTCACATACAGAGTACTCCCTTTTGGAATCTGTAATGTGCTAACAACTTTTTAGAGGGAAATACCGGGAATATTTTCTGATTTGTTGAATGACTGCCTTGAAATCTTCATGGACAATTTTACACCTTATGGTGATGCTTTTGAAACAACATTAGCTAATTTAGAAAAAGTGTTGGAACATTGTGTACAGACTAATGTTGCTTTGAGCACTAAAAAATGTCACATGATGAAGACTGAAAGGATCGTGCTAGGACACTACATTTCTACTGATGGGATCAAGGGAGACCCTACTAAAATGGAGGTAATTATGAAAATTCCAACTCCCAAGATGCAAAAAGAGATACATAGTTTCTTAGGACATGCAGGGTATTACAGAAGGTTTATAGATAATTTTTCAAAAATTGCATCGCCATTGTTCTCCCTATGAAAGATGTAGAATTTTTGTGGATAAGAAAGTGTGAGCATGCCTTTTTGAAGCTGAAATGTTGTGTATCAGCAGCTCTGATTTTATGTGGACCTAATTGGGAACTTCCGTTTCACATAGCTACAGATGCATCTAATATTGTTGTAGGTGTTGTTTTGGGTTAGGTGGAGGATAGGAGACCTTACACTATTTATTACATAAGCAAGAATTTGACTCCAGCTGAGCTAAATTATATAGTGACCGAGAAGGAATTCTTAGCAATAATGCATGCCACCAATAAGTTTCAACATTATATTGTTGGGTGTGGAGCCTAATTATCTTCTGTATTCAAAGGTTTCAACCGGATGTATATCCCAGGAAGACTGTACACCCCTCCATGCGAGGGGGACTTGTCCCCCCCATGGGGGTTCGGGGGTAGTGCCCCCGAAGTTAAAAATAGATGTAAAATTGCCTTGTAAAAGTCTAGTAATTTCTAGTCAATCTAGGCCGTTCATTAGGCAGATGATCTAATGGTAGAAGTTATGTTTAGTTGAGGTTTTTTTGCCCTATAAGGCAACTCCTCACTATATATGAGGGAATTGTATTGCGTCTACGTAGATCTATATTTTGAGTGAGGGAGAGAGAGGAGATTGAGAGAGAAGAGGGAGTTACAACGGATCTGCGTAGGTTGTATCTCTTCAGTTTGCTGGATAATATAATAAAAGAAGGACTGGATGTTTCTCTGTGGACGTAGCCCAAATTGGGTGAACCATGTATATCTGTGTCTCTCTTGTTTTATGCATTTTCTATGTTTATATTTCTGCAATATTTTATGTGTTCCATTGCTCTATAATATATAATTTCTAACAACTGGTATCAGAGCCGAAGGTCTATTTGGCTGATAAACTCGTAGGAGAGAAGGGTTCCTAGTTCGAGTGGGAGCAATGGCGGAAGATGGTAGGTTTAAGGTCGAAAAATTCAATGGCCAAAACTACCAGCTGTGGAAGATGTAGATGGAAGATTATCTGTATCAGAGAGATCTGTACCTACCATTGAGCGGAAAGACAAAGAATCCGACGTGTATGATAGACATAGAATGGGATATTCTCGACAGAAAGGCACTTGGAACAATATGGTTGTGCCTACCAGTGTCGATAGCATTTAATATTTAAAAGGAAATGACAACAAAGGGTTTAATGTTGGCATTGGCCAAACTATATGAAAAAACCTCAGCCTCAAATAAGGTACTTCTTATGAAGCATTTATTTAATATGAAGATGTCAAAAGGTGGATCTGTTGCAGACCATTTAAATGATTTTAATACAGTTACAAGTCAGTTAAGTTCTATAGGGGTAAATTTTGATGATGAAGTTAGGGCTCTGTTATTTCTGTGCTCATTGCCAGAAAGTTGGAATGGTTTAGTTATGGCCATTAGTAACTCTATCTCTGGATCTAGTACTTTAAAGTTTGATGATGTTGTTGGTGCAATCCTTAGCAAGGAAATGCGATGGAAAAGCTCTGGTGAGACATCAAGTAATGCTTTGACTGTAGAGACTAGGGGAAGAAAAATGGAAAGAGGAAAGAGCCCCGGATATCGTAGTAAGTCAAGAAAAGGAAGATCCAAGTCCAGATCGGGGATAGTGTGCTGGAAATGTAGGAAGAAAGGACACCTAAAGAAAGACTACAAGTCTCGAAAGGGAAAAGAAGAACACGTGCAACAAGAAAACAATCATGAAGTGAATGTAACAGGTGATGTGTTGCAAGATGCTTTGATTCTTTCATTATAAAATTATTGATGCCTGGGTGGTAGATTCAGGGGCCTCATTCCAAGGCACACCTGATAGGAAACATTTTCATGATTATGTTCAAGGAGATTTTGGACAGGTTCGATTGGGTGATTATACACCTTGTAAAGTCGTTGGAATGGTTACAGTTTTCATAAAACAACAAAATGGAAATCAGTGGCTATTGAAGGAGGTAAGGCATGTTCCAGATCTGAAGAAAAATCTGATTTCAATAGGGCAGTTGGGAGGTGAAGTTTGCGTAACTACTTTCACAGATAAAACCTAGAAGGTCACTAAAGGATCCCCGGTAATAGCGAAAGGAGGAAAGGTTGGTACATTGTATTTATGCAATGGTATTTCTAATTATGTTAATGCTTTAACCTCTACAGGAGAAGATATGGCATTGTGGCAGCATAGGCTTGGGCACATGAGTGAGAAGGGGATGTAGATTCTTCACTCAAGAAATTTGTTGCCAGGTTTGAAGCATGTTGATTTAAAATTCTGTGAGAATTGTGTTTATGGAAAACAGCAGAGAGTCAGATTCCTTAGAGTTGGGAAAGAAAAGAAGAGCGAAAAATTAGAGCTTGTGCATAACGATGTATGGGGACCTGCTCAGGAATCATCTCTTGGTGGATCTCATTATTATGTTACTTTTATTGATGACGCAACCAAAAAAACTTGGATTTATTGTATTCGAAATAAATCTGACGTATTTGATACTTTCAAGAAATGGAAAGCTTTGGTTGAAAATGAGACAGGAAAAAGGTTGAAGTGTCTCAGATCAGAAAATGGAGGTGAATATTGTAGCAAAGAGTTTGATGGGTACTATTCTAAGAATGGAATTCACAGAGAGAAGACAGTTCTAGGAACACCACAAGAAAATGGTGTGTTAGAAAGGATGAACAAGACAATCATGGAGCATGCAAGGTGCATGAGATTGCATGCAGGATTGCCTTTACAATTTTGGGCAGATGTTGTAGATACTATTGTTTATCTAATAAATAGAGGGCCTTCAAGTTCCTTGGATGGTGGTATTCTAGAGGAGGCATGGATAGGTAAAAAGGTAAACTACTCTTTTTTAAAGACTTTTGGTTGTGAAACCTTTGTCCACATTAACAAAGAAAATAGAACAAAGCTTGAGGCAAAATCAAAGAAATGTACCTTTATTGGATATGGTGTTAATGATTTTGGTTATCGCTTATATGATTATGAAAATCACAAAATCATTAGGAGCAGAGATGTAATATATTCAATGAAAAGGTCTTGTACAAGAATCAGTTGCAGGAAAAGAAACAGGAAAAAGAAAACAGAGAATACACAGTGCTTGATGATATCACAACTAAAGTGATGGTGCCTGAAAATCATAATGATCAACAGTGAGAACAACAACCACAACAACAACAAGCACCTCAAACACCTGAAAGTGGTGTTAGAAGATCTACCAGGATAAGTAGACCCCATGAATGATACTCTCCTTCATTATATTATGTATTTTTGACTGATTCTGGTGAACCAGAATGTTATGAAGAAGCAGTGCAGGTAGAAACCAGGAAGAAGTGGGAGCAAGCCATGAAAGAAGAGATGGACTCCTTAGCACATAACTAGACTTGGGACTTAGTCAGCTTATAAAGCTAGACTTGTGGTGAAAGGGTTTGCACAGAAAAAGGGTATAGGTTTTGATGACATATTTTCTCCTGTTGTGAAAATGACTTCAATCAAAACTATTTTAAGTCTAGTAGCAGCTGAAGATTTGCATCTTGAGCAGTTAGATGTAAAGACAACCTTTCTCCATGGGGATTTGGAGGAAGAGATATATATGCAGTAGCCACAAGGATATGAGGTAAAAGGGAAGGAGAAACTAGTGTGCAGGTTGAAGAAGAGCTTGTATGGCTTAAAACAGGCTCCAAGGCAGTGGTATCTAAAATTTCACAGGTTTATGTCTGAACAAGGTTATACTAGATGTCACTATGACCATTGTGTTTATCTAAAAAGGAAAAATGATGGCAGCTATATTATATTGTTATTGTATGTAGATGACATGCTTGTTGCAGGTTCTAACATGCAGGAAATAAATGTGCTCAAAAGGAAATTGGCAGACTCATTTGCAATGAAGGATTTGGGTGCTGCAAAACAAATCCTTGGTATGAGAATAACTAGAGACAGGAAGAATCGCAAATTAACATTGTCTCAAAGTGAGTACATAGAAAAGGTGTTGAAAAGGTTTAATATGTAGAATGCAAAACCAATTAGTATACCTTTGGCTAGCCATTTCAAATTAAGTAAGGAGACGTGTCCAAATACTCAGGAAGAAATGGCTCATATGTCTATAGTTCCATATGCATCAGCAGTTGGAAGCTTAATGTATGCAATGGTCTACACAAGGCCTGATATTTCACATGCAGTGGGAGTTGTAAGCAGGTACATGAACAATCCAGGAAAAGAACATTGGATGGTGGTGAAGTGGATTCTCAGGTATTTGAGAGGTACCACAAATCAAGCATTATGCTTTGGTGGTTCAAACATTGTTCTATAGGGATATGTTGATGTAGATATGGCAGGTGACAGAGATAATAGGAGGAGCATTATAGGATATGTATTTACTATAGGTGGAACAGTTGTCAGTTGGGTTTCAAAAATCCAAAGTGTTGTTGCACTTTCAACAACAGAAGCAGAGTATGTTGCTGCTACAGAGGCTAGTAAAGAAATGATTTGGTTACAAAGGTTTCTGGATGAATTGGGTAAGAAGTAGGAGTTGGGAAGGTTATAAAATGACAGCCAGAGTGCCATACATCTTGCAAAGAATTCTACATTTCATTCCAAGACTAAGCATATATAGCTTAAGTACCATTTCATACAGTCAGCATTGGAAGATGGATAGTTGAAGCTGGAAAAGGTACACACTAGCCAGAATCCTGCAGATATGTTAGCAAAAGTTGTAACCAGGGAAAAACTGAGAATCTGCTCAGTTTCAATTGGTCTTCAAGTATGATGAAGAAGATGAGAAATAGCCAGGTCCATTGTCTAGTAAATGAAGTAGCGGCGGAGTTGCTATAATCACTCTCCAAGTGGGAGATTGTTGGATGTGGAGCCTGATTATCTTCTGTATTCAAAGGTTTTAGTCGGATGTATATCCTAGGAAGATTGTACACCCCTCCACGCAGGGGGGACTTGTCCTCCCCGCGGGGTTTTTGGGAGGCTAATCCCCCCCGACTGGGGGGTTCGGGGGCTAGCGATCCCCCAACGGGAGTTCAGGGGTAGCGCCCTCGAAGCTAAAAATAGATGTAAAATTGCCTTGTAAAAGTCTAGTAAATTTAGTCAATTTGGGCCGCTCATTAAGCTGATGATCTGATGGTAGAAGTTATGTTTAGTTTATGGTTTTTTTCCCTAGAAGGCATTTAATCCTCACCATATATGAGGGAATTGTATTGCGTCTATGTAGATCTGTATTCTGAGTGAGGAAGAGAGAGGAGATTGAGAGAGAAGAGGGAGTTACAATGGATCTGCTATAGGTTGCATCTCTTTAGTTTGCTGGATAATATAATAAAAGAAGGACTGGCTGTTTCTCTGTGGATGTAGCCAAAACTGGGTGAACCACATATATCTGTGTCTCTCTTGTTTTATGTGTTTTCTATGTTTATATTTATGCAATATTTTATGTGTTCCAATGCTCTATAATATATAATTTTCTAACATATATTACCGGGTATCAAGTATTTGTACACACTGAACACTTTGCCATTCATTTCTTAATGAATAAACCAATTAGGAATGGTAGAATTATACGTTGGTTATTAATGTTACACGAATTTGATATCACAATTGTGGAAAAACCTAGAAAAGATAATGTAGTAACTGATTTTATTTCTAGGTTAACTATTGATGACAATTTCATTCCTATTGAGGGTTCTTTCCCTAATGAGTATATCTTTATTATTTCTACTTACTCACCTTGGTATGCAGATATAGCCAATTATCCTGCTGCAGGGAAGTTTCCACAATACTTGTCCTCCAAGGAAAGAGAAAGATCATACAGCAAAGTGCTACCTATACCAAGATAGATGGGAATCCCTATCACACTAGACCAGATTTTCAGATCAAATGTTGTGTTAGGGAAGATGAGATCTTTGACATCCTTAAGGATTTTCATGAGGAACCTTGTGGAGGGCACTTCACAGACAAGCAAACATGATACAAAGTCCTTTCGATAGGATATTATTGGCCAACAATATTTTAGGATGCCAAGAAGTTTGTGAAAGGATGTGATAGTTTCCAAAGGATGGGCCAGCCGCTACAATCAGATGAGATGTCGTTACAGCCTCAAATAGGCTTAGAACCTTTTGAGAAATTGGCCTTAGATTTTGTGGCACCAATTAATCCTTCATCTAGATAGAGATCCTACATATTGGTCTGCACTGATCATGTCACAAAATGGGTTGAGGCAAAAGCACTAACCATAGCCATGGAGCAGGTTGTTTCAGACTTCCTGTTTGAAGACATATTTGTCCATTTTGGGATACCCGGGGAGATAGTGATAGATGGAGGGCCACAGTTTACATCCCATATGATCCAAAAGTTGGTCAAAAAATATAAAATCCATCATAGAATCACAATACCTTATCATCCACAAGAAAATGGCCAAGTGGAAAGCACCAACAAGGTCATTGAGGGGATTCTTACCAAGACTATGGCTAGTCACTGAGGGAATTGGGTTGTATTGTGCTTATCAACAACTCCCCCATTTACTAATATTAGCAATAACATTAATAAATGGGGACCCCTCCAAAAAATCAAATCTTAGCATCTAGTCATGCCTTTTTATTTTTAGAATAAAATAAGATGTCAAAACAAAACTTGCAAAACCATGGAAAATTTACCTTTTCATACTTTAAGCGTATAAAACTTCACAAACGATAAGTTTCTTAAATAAGCGCCACATGATCAAAACAACCTAAAAGTAACTTTATACCCAGAAAGTCATGAATATTAAAATAAACCTTGAAAAGACCCGCTTTTAGAGGATTATTCTCGCATCGCAAAACGATTATGACGGACCTTCCTTATAAAAGTTACCCCATATCCGTGAAATGTGAAATCTTAAAAAACTCCTATAATCTTCTCGCATCATAGTTACAACCAAGCAATGCTACTCAATAAAGCATAAGAAAATATTGTGAAATGCAATAGCATCTCGCATATCGCATATTGCATCAACTCACACAGCAGTAAGTCTTAAACTTAAACAATTTTTTGCGATATAGCGATCTACGATATTGCGTAGCAAATCGCAAAATCGCTTTTATCGCAACTCAAAGGGCTCACGGTTCTAGGAGAGTACTTCCCGACTTTTGATGTGAAGTTATGAACATTAAGTTAAGCATAATAGTTCATTAGTGGACATTTATTAAAAGAACGATTACGATCAGGTGTGAAAGGCCATTTGACGCAAGTTGATATCTTCTAACGTGATTTAGAATTAAAGACCCTGCGTCACCCTTATTTCGTCCTTCTATTGATTTATTTCTGCATTCACTATCATTTTTATCCTATTCTGCTCTCTGCTTGTAACTTTCAGGAAGAACACACAGAGCAGGATATCCAAAGAAATGGTGAAGAAAGGAAAGGTGCCCACTACTGAGAAGTCAGAGATGACCCCCCTGTTCACGTATACTACTTGTAATCGAGATGCAGGGATGTCCAGATGGGAGACTACGTATCAGCTATTAGACGAAGAACAACCGAGACTTTTGGAAACAACAGTTATAGTGGATGGACATGTTTCTTCTGATGCTACTCTAACTAAACTTGCATGCTCATTCTTGCACCGCATTGTTGCAAGACCAAAGATACTTCCTTATACCGACATGGTTAAGTGGATCATAGATGATGTAGACATATTGGAAATAGAATTCAAGATGGCAAGCCAAAAATTCATAGGGTTGTTTACTCCAGACAACCTGACACTCATGTACCATCTACTAGAGCCACAGGCCATCTACAACAGGCAATTTGTCGAGAAGTTCGCCAAGGAAAATGAAGACTTGGCAGAATGCACGAAGAATTGGTCGAACAACGAAGAAAGACTCAAGAAAGATAAAAACAGTATGTACACCACCGGTTCTCTTAGTTCCCCTTTCTGTTTTTCTTCCGCTATGTTATGTAGATTGTCTGGTAAACTAGACAACACCAAATTCTTGTCAGAATGGTTACCCCTGATAGATGTAGCCGTCAATGCTACAGTAACGAATTGGCTCAAATCATGTTTGATAACTTAGCTACAACAATTTTAGAGTACAGAAGAAAAAGGAGTATTGCTTCGAGGGTTTACCCTCCATTTTTCATGAGCGCCTATGTTATGGATGCTATTTGTTTTGGTTCCAAGTTTCCTCTTATGGGATGGAAGTGGACTGCTCAAAATCCACTTCCCATTCAAATATATCACACAGTCATGTGGGAGTCTAATTTCGTACCACACTTCTTCAAGATTTGTCACAGAGTTATGCTTCCAATTCATAAAAATATTTACAACCGAGATGCCCCTAGGTTCTCCCAGGAAGCCGAAGTAGATATTCTCCCCATAGCCAGATGGTTCGGGGAAGAATTATTCATGTATATCAGTGTTCGGTAGTATTGCCTCACCTCATGTTCTACCTTTTTATGTCCTAGACAAACTCATGGCTAAAGAGATAGCCTATCAGACATGCAGCAAAGGATGGATGAGTAAGATATTGAAAGATTCCAAGAAGGTCATTTGGCCTCAATTTCTTGTAACATGTGGAGTATTTTCATTGCATGACTTAGGACATGCTTTCAGAGAGGTTGACAATGTATTTTCTTTGCAATTGCCCAAATTCCCAGGAAGAAAATATGATCCCTCGGGTATTGTCAAAGATTTTACCACAATGGTCAAAATAAGAATATTTACCCATGAAAAAGACCCTTTGATGATGTTTTCCTATAGAAAAACACCTTCAAAGAAGTACAACATATGGCACAAATACTTTTTTATCAAGAAGGTCTCCAAACATTTGATAATTATAGGAAAAAGAGGTTATATAAGGTCCCATTGGACCAACTACTTATTGAGATAGTGAGAGATCCTACTCCCAATGCAAGCATAGGTGGAGACTCAAAAGAAAAGTCCAAAACAAGTTCTGGAAATGAATCCGTAAAAATTTGTCGATCAATATGAGAAAACATCAGAGAATGAACACATAAAGAGTGAGGAGTTAATTAAAGACACAGTCCAGTCCACATCAAAGTTTGATCAGCAGACTTCACTCATAAAACAAGCCAAAGCCTCAACTCCCCTTACAAAGCAAGCAAAACTGCGGTAATTGATTTAGAAGAAGAATGGGAAAATTTCGATAAGATACTGAACACGGAGGAACAAATTGTAGAGCCACCAAGAAACTAACAAGAAATGACTACAGAAATGGTAACAAAAGGAGTTGTTAGCACTCAGGAAACAGAGCATATTCCTATTGCTCCCACATCTGAGATTGTATTGAGAATAGAGGAAATTCCTCCTCTAGATGTATTCTATAGCCAACAATACAAAGCCGTCGTTAGAAGAGAAAGAAAGAAAAGAAAGTTGGATTTTGTGCTCACTCCTGAGGATGAACCTCTAGATGTTCTCTGGAGAGACCAATCCACAGATCCATCTGCTAACCTTACTAGACTCTCATAGGTCACAGGATTGACAAGGCAGCATATGTACAACTATTGCTCAAAGAAAAAGAAGATAAGATTTTGTTATTAGAACAACAGTTACAGTAGGTCAGTATCAACCAACAAGCAGAAATGCAGTTGGCTAAACTTCAGCAAGAGTTTCAGCAAATGCAGTTGACACATCATAGCAGTTTAGCTAGTAAATAATCACAGTTACAAAAAATAACATAACTGCATAAAGATGATCCCAAAATTGAACAGTTTGTCACAGAAGCACTTGGCCTCAATTCCCAGCTTTTACAATAGAAACAATTATTATGCCAAAAGATTTCGCAGTGGAATTCTCATTGCGAAATGAGCGATAACATAATGAACCAAGTTGTAGAATTATGGACTTGAATATGATTCAATTCTTAGGAAAGTTTCAGAGTTCTTAAATTGGCAGAAATCCAAAGATGGGAAAAGAGAAGATATGCCCAAAATAGATGAATCGCACAAAGTAATCTTATTTTTGAAATGGGATTCTTGGCTCAAAGAGGCAGAGCAGGCAGCGGAGGAAAGGGCAGAGACAATTAGACGAGTAAACAAGTTGAACTAGGAGGCATATTGGCAATACCTAGTGAAACCACACAACCAATGGATGACCTTGAAGTGCTTGATTACTTCCACCAAGAAAATGGTGCCAACACTCACCAATGTCATATTCGCAGGACACTGACACTCCTTAAACCTATGTTGGATATTTGCGATCTCAAGGACCAGATGAAGGATTAGTCATAGACACATTTTATTTTTGTTTTTATTTATTTTCGCTTAAAATGAGGTAGGTCGTGTAGACCTCCTCATCTATTTTTGTAATTTCTATTTTTAAGTTTCATAGATTAGTATTTAAACCCCTCTCATGCATTTAGAGAGGGGTCCAGAAATTTTATCAAAAGCATTCTTCAGAACGTGCACTTTCCCGCCACTAAGGAGGTTTTGGTAAAATTAATGGAACGAGATTTATTTTCTACTTGAGTTTAGCATCTTCTACTGAAATTGCACTTCTGTACTCTAAGTTGATGTTAAGTGATTTGAAGGTAGATCAATATTTCTGGAGCACATGAGTAGGACATATTACAAATGGCACTTCTATTTCTTAATGCTTTTTACTTGTGTATCAAGCAATAAATCATTTCCATTTATTTATGTATGAAAGTTTAAATTCTAATTATCATTATTGCACTTTCGTATGATAATGATTTATTCTTTATGCTGAATATATGAATGACTCCTTATGCGATATATTTTTCATATCGTTTCGGCTAACCTTTTATACGAAACAATCATTATTAAATGAATTCTCTTATTATCGTAACTGAATGATCTTTATTATCAATTACTTTAAGAAATCATTTTATATCACATATATAAACGTTACTCTTGGAATAGTTTTAAAGTTAGATGTTTTCTTTGATTATGATAGATTGCATATGATAGTTAGAAGATAGATTAGTGTAGAATAAGTATTTACCCCATAAAATCCAAAAAGAAAAACATCATTCCATTAGCACGAACATTATAAAGATATTGGGAAACTGGTCCCATCATCCCCAGTCGGAGCCACTATTCCAAATAGAAAAGGAGTTGTCCTAAGGTCCAGACTGGGTGGTTATCCCCCTTGTTGGAGTCCCGATTTTTCGAGCCTTCAACATATTTGGCACTAGAAGGAGGGCCTGACTGTGAATGGCAAGTAAATCTACATCTTCACGCCATTCTAAGAGTAAAACTCCCTCACCATCACCCTCAACTTCTCGTTCACATTCCAAATCTCCTATCTTTGAACCAGAAGTTGAAAAGAAAAATATAGAGCACATTACTGAAATCCCAAACAAGCCAGATCATTCTTCCTCAGATCCCCCTGAATTACAAACTTTAATCCATAAGTTACAGGGGATTTCAATATCTCAAGAAGAATTTGAGTTATCCTAAGGTAGTGTCACTTCTCATCAAACCCCATCACAACGACTGACTAGAGCACAAAGTGAAAAACTAGGAATCCCACTAGTTGAGTTTCCTCTATCGAGTCGTAAGAAAGCTAGGAAAACACCCGTAGAATCTTAAAGTGAGGTTCTATCATCATTTTCTTCCACCATCCCATCCATATCATCACAAGAACACTCATCCATCCCCCAACTCCAGATCATGGTTCATACAGGTATAGGAGCAACATTCTCCTCTACTCAATCAACTTCAACTACTGCCACACCTTATTCTACTCATATCCCAACAATGGCAGGAAATCCACCACCAAGGCCATGGGCCAATCTAGGGGCTGTAAGAATGGCTACACCTTTATCTCAATTACCAGCTCATCCTGAGAAATGGTTGCCCAAATTCAATCCTGACAATGGCCTATTAGCCGAAGAACACATAAATAATTTTATGTTGTCTGTTAATTTGAATGGAGTAACATAAGAGGATGCAGTTGTAAGATTATTCCCTTATACTTTACAAGGAGCAATAGGATTATGGTATTTTTCATTACCATCAGGCTCCATTAATAAATAGGATACATTTCAAGATCATTTTTTAACAAAATTTGGGGATGATAGGTCCATAGCAACCTTGATAAATGACCTCTCCAATTTAAAAGCCAAACTAAAGGAACCAATTAAGGACTTCAACTCTCGCTTCAATAAATTATTGAACAAAATACCAGCAGCATCTAAGCCTAGCAATGAAGTCCAAAATGAATGGTATATTTTTGCTTTACCTTCAAATTCAGCCATCTTTGTAGATAGAGCTGCCAAGCCAACATTAGCAGAAAACATGAAAGAGGCAATAGCTATAGAGAAACATATCCTAGCTGTAGAAAAGAAAAACACTGTAGATGAAAGGAAGTCTAAAAAAGTGTCTTTTAGAGATGATTCTAAGAAGAAACAATCGAAGGACCCTTTCGACCTGGAAGGGTTACAAAAAGTATTGAAGACCATGTCCAATGAAATGGTTGATATAAAGAAACAAGTAGCAGAAACCTCTTCCAAGAAACCTTTTAGACCCTATAAAAGAAATCCTTCAACCGATCCAAAACCTCCAAATGCTATAACAAATGCTGAATCAGAAGGGGAAGAGGAAGAAGTTTCAAATGAATAATGAACCGACTATGAAGAAATCATAGAACTACAAAGAATGTGGGATTTCATTCTTCCAAATGAGGAAGATGAAGAAGCATTACCTATTGCTACTAGAAGTATAAATAAACTTGATCCTCCACAGTCTAGTACAAAACAGAAAAACCCAATTCCACCTCCCAGGGATAAATCGTAGGTAAAAAATCCTTACTGAAGTCTACTCAGATGAACCCAATCCAATCCGATTCAACATATTCATCTAAAACGCTTATCGTCTCAGATGAAATGGAATACAACATTGTTGAAGATATGAAGAAAACCAGAGCAAAAATTACTCTTCATGAGCTCAGTAAGTTAAAACATCAATAGAAATTACTCTTGAAAGAACTCAATGTAGTACCTACTACGCCTCTTCCCGCTGCTGTGATTTCACAGGCTACCCATGAAATGGGAAGACCTCCAACTAGCATTGCAAATAAGATCGACCCAACTAACATTGCTCTGATTGGCGGAAGATCCAGGTCCCATACTCTGCCGTTTCTCCTTACTTTTGAAGTTTTTAATAAAAAATTTCACAACTATCTAGTTGATTCTGGTGCATCATCTAACATTTTACCTAAGACAGTTTGCACTAAGTTAAACGTTCAGCCTCAGAAATCTGCAATACGAATAGTACAGCTAGATCGGTCTCAAGTCGAAGTCATTGGAGAACTTAATCAAGTGACCATAAGACTTTTGTCAAACCCAAAAGTGTGTCAAATCATTGATATACTTGTGGCAGACATTCATGAATTTTATGGACTAATCCTTAGTAGGGATTGGTCAGAAAAACTTCACGGTTACTTTGCAACCGACTGGTCTCATATGTGGCTCCCCTACAATGGCAAACCAAATCAGATCAAAGTTGAACGAGAAAAACATCAAAAGTACATAGTGACAGAGTTAGAAGGAGAAAACGAGCCTATAGCATATAGCAAAAACATAATCGGAAATTATGTTTTTGTGTCATTCTTAGGAAATTTCAATGCTCACACCACCTTTTTTGGAAAATTCCATTTTATCTCAGATAGAATATTTTTCTCAAACTTCCTCTTCTAGATGCATTAATTTTGTAGATAAACATGTAAATAAAACCTTGTTTTGGAAATGATTTTTCGATGGTTCTAAATCTAACGATGGAGTAGGAGCAGGTAGTATATTAGTTAGTCCAAAAGGAGAGAAAACCATGTTAGCATGTAGGCTTGAATTTGATTGCACAAACAACACCGCTGAATATGAAGCATTGGTTCAAAGGTTATACAAAGCAATTGGACTTAATATCAAATACCTTCAAGTATTTGGAGACTCTGAGATTGTCAATAGACAAGTAAGAAATACTATACACTGTCTATTGGGGCATATGAAACACTATCAATCCTTAGTACAAGACCTGACCTCACACTTTACAATGTTTAGTATTTCATCTATTCCAAGACTCCAAAACGCTAGTGCCAATCTTCTTGCTAATGTAGCTTGCAAGCTTATTCCATCAGAGGACTACAACCCAGATAGATTTTGGATTGAATTATTTTTTAGACCCTCTATTCCTGATGACATTACCAATTGGAGAGTCTTCAACAATGACCTTGATATTGTGAGTTTTCTTACTTCAGAAGGTTCTTACAATGATCAGATAATTGATGAAGACAAACATGATAAACAACTGAAACAAGAAAGCCACCATAATGCTATACCAAAATCCATAGTCAAGTTAGAGGAACTGTATGACTTAAAGGACAGATTTAAATGATCCACCAATTAAAAATTCCAGAGTTCAACTCTGAGATACGAATTAATTAATCTAGGGACAGACATGAAACCACAAAACATCAACCTAGGTCTTGGCTTGACATCTAATGAGAAATCAACTTTTATTTGATTGCTGAAAAAATACAAGAGTGTCTTCGCTTGGAATTACGATGATTTTAAAACCTATGACACTTCAATTATCCAGCATACAATTCCTATGATCTCTGATGAAAAACCTGTTCAACAGAAATTAAGGAAGATACATCCTAATTTGGAAAGCTAGATTAAATCTAAGTTAAACAAATTACTAAGAGCCAAGATTATTTTTCTTGTCAGACATTCCAGATGGGTCTCCAATCTCGTCCTAGTCAGAAAGAAAAATGGTGATATTCAGATTTGTATAGACCTTCACAACTTTAATCAAGCTTGCAAAAAGGATAATTTTCCATTGCCTCCCACGGAACAGATATTATAGTCAGTTGCAGGGTCTGAGTTAATGTCATTTTTAGACAGCTTTTCAGGGTATAATCAAATCTTAGTCCACCCGGATGATCAACTGAAAACTATGTTCATAAAAAAATGGGGCACTTATGCTTATCAAAAGATGTAATTTGGGCTAATCAATGTTGGTGCCACGTTTCAAAGAGCCATGGACATTACGTTTAAGGGATTAGTAAACAGGTCAGTGGTAATCTACTTAGACAACATAATGGTATATTCTAAAAAACATAGTAATCATCTCAGAGACTTAAAACAAATCTTTCAACATTGTCAAAAATATGGAATTTCGCTTAACCCCAAAAAATATTTTTTTGCATTGAGTGAAGGAAAACTTCTTGGATTCATAGCATCCAAATTAGGAATCCATATTGACCCAAATAGGATCAAGGAAATTTCTGAGATATCTTTACCCCATAATAAAAAAGCAATGTAGTCTTTCCTTGGTCAGATCAATTTTGTTAAGAGATTCGTCCCTGACTTCTCAAGAATTGTGTCACCTCTCCAAGCCATGATAAAGAAAAACTCTCTCTTCAAATGGGGTCATTCGGAACATGAAGCGTTCAGCTTGATAAAACAAGCAATTATAAATGCCCCATCTCTAGCAACACCAAATTTTTCCAATCCTTTCACCTTATATACATTCGCCTCCAAGAAATCATATGTTTCCATACTCACACAAGCGAATCAAGATAAAGCCGAAGCCCCAATTGCTTTCTTTAGTTCAAATTTACAAGGAGCTGAATTAAATTACTTTGATGTTGAGAAACAGGCTTATGCTGTTTTCAAAGCAATTAAACACTTCAAACCTTTCCTTCTGAAGACTCACACCAAAATAATAGTACCATTTCCAGCAGTAAGAAGTCTTTTGGTACAAAAAGATGTGGGCTAAAAGAGAGAATTGGGTCACGACCCTGCAAGAATATGATGCTGAAATTAAACCAACAAATATCATAAAAGGTCAAGGTTTTTGTAGGATGTTGGTAGGAGCATCAAACATATCAGAATCACGGTCTCCAAATAGTGAAGTAAAAATTTATGAGGCAAGCCTAAATGACTCTGAATCAAGATATGCTGATATCATTTTCTACCTAAAAAATGGATATGCCCCTCCACATTTGAATTACACAAAAAAGAGAGCCCTGAGGCTAAAAGCTAAACAATATCAAATCATCAATGATGTACTATTTAGAATGAATTATGATTCTATTCTCCTTAGATGCCTCAAGAAATTTGAAGCAGAAAAAGTATTGTAGGAACTCCATGACGGACTAGCAGGTGGACACTATGCAGGAGATGCTACAACACACAAAATCCTGTGTGCTGGCTACTACTGGCCAACTCTATTTAAAGATGCACACAGTTATGTAAGGAGATGTAAGATTTGCCAAACTGCTACTGGAAGACAGAAGAAACCATCATTGCCATTACAACCGGTCAACATTGATCAACCATTTGAACAATGGGGATTAGACATAATAGGTGAGATTGTTCCTCATTCTTCTAAACAACATAAATACATCCTTATAGCTACTGACTACTTTACCAAATGGGTAGAGGCAGTTCCACTCAAGACAGCCAACTCTGAGAGTATCATTGAATTTATAGATCAATTCATCATCACCAGGTTTGGCTTGCCTTCTGCCTTAATGTTTGATAATGAATCCTATTTCTCAGGCAATGCCATGACAAAGTTCGCTCTCAAAAGAGGTTTTAAATTCAAATATTCTACTAATTATTATCCACAAGGAAATGGGTTAGTCGAATCAACGAACAAAAACCTTATTAGAATTGTTAAATGGACTATTGATCAAAGTCAAAGAAACTGATATGTCTTTAGTGTACGCTCTCTGGGCAGATCGAATAACTCAGAAAACCTCCATTGGCACTTCATCTTTTAATTTAGTTTATGGGAAATAAATGGTCTTACCAACAAATCTAGCTATTTATCCACTAGCCTTAGTTCAATTCATTGAAGAAACTCCTTCCTCATCCATGCAATTAAGACAATTACAAATTCTTAAACTTGAAGAGGAACGAGAAAAGGCCAGAATTACCCATGCACATCATCAACAATTAGTGAAAGCCTCTTTTGATTCAAACTTAGTGTCTAGAAAAGATTTTCAACTTGGAGACTTAGTATTAAAATGGGATAAAGCCCATGAAGAGAAAGGCAAGCATACTAAATTCCAATGGATGTGGCTTGGACCATTCCAGATTTTTGAACTCATTGGCCCATCAACTTTCATGTTACAAGATTTAGCAGGGAAAAGGGAATCTTTACCTGTTAATGGACAGATCCTAAAGAAATATTTTCCATAGAAGATGATCTCTTCTATTTTTCTATAGATCATAGTTTCAGTTAAGTTTTCTTTTGATAATAAAACAAGTTGAGAATGTTCACTTTTGGTTTCACGAAAAGAATAGTTTCTCATTTCAATTTTGTTTTTTCGCTTGTATAAATAGGAATGATTATGAAAATTAATCTCCATTTATGAAACACATGGTTAAGTGCTATTATTTAATATATATATATATTGCCTGTTTTTCTGTTTCGACTATTTGAGTTTTGGTTAGAATCAACCTTAGGAAGAAGTTTTCCTTGCATCAGTCACAAAAGGTATCAATAACAAAGCAAAGAATCTATGCGGAAAAGCTATTTTTAAACTCTACAATTGTTGTCCAGGAAAATTCCTAAGGAACCATTGACTCCCCCCCACTCGAGGAATTTGCAAGATTCAAGGAGTAATCCAATTTTACACTTTCAACTTAAATAATAAGAGGTCTCATCAAGAGTCGGCTTATCATGATCATAAAGATTATAACTAATTGACATTGCCATACTGAATATCAAAACAGGGTAATGGCTTGAGATTGTTTCAATCAAAAGACAAGGGGTCTCATCAAGAGCCAGCTTGTCCAGTTAAGTTATAAATCAAGTGAATGGCACTGTCAATTTTGGCCACTAAACCAAGACATTGTTCTTTAAGAAATAAAAGAGAAATAAGAAAAGAAAAAAATGATAAGTATATATGAGGATTTATCTTTGAAAATAGGATTTATCGCATTTTGCAATATTTACTTATGATTTATTGAGTAGTGTTGCTTGGTTGTAACTACGATGCGAATCGCCAAGCAACGCTACTCAATAAAGCATAAGCAAATATTGCAAAATGCGATAGCATCTGGCATATTGCATATTACATCAACTCACACGGTAGTAAGTCTTAAACTTAAATGATTTTTTGTGATATAGAAATATGTGATATTGCATAGTGAATCGCAAAATCACTTTTATCGCAACTCAAACGGCTCACGGTTCTAGGAGAATGCTTCCTGACTTTTGATGTGAAGTTATGAACATTAAGTTAAGCATAACGGTTCATTAGTAGACATTTATTAAAAGAACAATTACGATTAGGTGTGAAAGGCCATTTGACACAAGTTGATATATTCTAACATGATTTAGAATTAAAGATCCTGCGTCACCCTTATTTCATCCTTTTATTGATTTAGTTCTGCATTCACTTTCATTTTTATCCTATTCTGCTCTCTGCTTGTAACTTTAAGGAAAAACACACAGAGCAGGATATCCAAGGAAATGGTGAAGAAAGGAAAGGCACCCGCTTCTGAGAAGTCAGAGATGATCCCCCTATTCACAGATACTACTTGTAATTGAGATGTAGGGACGTCCACATAGGAGACTATGTATCAGCTATTAGAGGAAGAACAACCGAGACTTTTGGAAACAACAGTTACAATGGATGGGCGCATTTCTTCTGATGCTACTCTAACTGAACTTTCACGCTCATTCTTGCACCGCATTGCTGCAAGACCAAAGATACTTCCTTATACCGACATGATTAAGTGGGTCATAGATGATGCGAACATATCAGACAGAGAATCCAAGACGACAAGCCAATAAGTCATAGGGTTGTTTTCTCCAGACAACCTGAGACTCATGTACCATCTACTAGAGCCACAGGCTATCTACAACAGGCAGTTTGTCAAGAAGTTCACCAAGGAAAATGAAGACTTGGAAGAATGCATGAAGAATTGGTCAAACAATGAAGAAAGACTCAAGAAAGATAAAAATGGTACGTACACCACCGATTCTCTTAGTTCCCCTTTCTGTTTTGCTGTTGCTATGTTATTTAGATTGTTTGGTAAACCAAACAGTACCAAATTCTCATCAGAATGGTTACCCCTGATAAATGCAACCGTCAACGCTATAGTAATGAATTGAGCTCAAATCCTGTCTAATAACTTAGCTACAACAATTTTAGAGTACAGAAGAAAAAGGAGTATTTCTTCGAGGATTTAACCTCCATTTTTCATGAGTGCCTATGTTATAAATGCTATTTGTTTTGGTTCCAAGTTTCCACTTATGGGATGGAAGTGGACTACTGAAAATCCACTTCCCATTCAAATATATCACAAAGTCATGTGGGAGTCTAATTTCATACCACACTTCTTCAAGATTTTTCACGGAGTTATGCTTCCAATTCACAAAAGGATTTACAACCGAGATGCCCCTAGGTTCTCCCAAGAAGCTGAAGTAGATATTCTCCCCGTAGCCAGATGGTTCAAGGAAGAATTATTCACATATATCAGAGTGTTCGGCAGTATTGCCTCGCCCCATGTTCTACCTTTTTATGTCCCAGACAAACTGATGGCTAGAGAGATAACCTATCAGACATGCAGCAAAGGAGGGATAAGTAAGATACTGAAAGATTCCAAGAAGGGAATTTGGCCTCAATTTCCTGTAACATGTGGAGTACTTTCATTGCATGACTTAGGACATGCTTTCAGAGAAGTTGACAATATATTATCTTTGCAATTGCCCAAATTCCCAGGAAGACAATATGATCCCTCGGGTATTGTCAAAGATTTTACCACAATGTTCAAAATAAGAATATTTACCCATGAAAAATACCCCTTTGATGATGTTTTCCTGCAGAAAAACACCTTCAAAGAAGTACAACATATGGCACAAATACTTTTTGATCAAGAAGGTCTCCAAACATTTGATAATTACAGGAAAAAGAGGTTATCTAAGGTCCCATTGGACCAACTACTCATTGAGCTAGTGAGAGATCCTACTCCCAGTGCAAGCATAGGTCGAGACTGAAAAGAAAAATCCAAAACAAGTTTTGGAAATGAATCCACAGAAAAATCTGTCAATCAATCTAAGAAGACATCAGAGAATGAACACAACAAGAGTGTGGAGTCAATTAAAGACACAACCCAGTCCACAACAAAGTCTAATCAACAGACTTCGTTCATGAAACAAGTCGAAGCCTCAACTACTCTTACAAAGCAAGCAAAGCCATTGGTAATTGATTTAGAAGAAGAATGGGAAAATTTCAATAAGATACTCAACATGGAGGAACAAATCACAGAGCCACCAACAAACCAACAAGAAACGACTACAGAAATGGTAATAGAAGGAGCTGTTAGCACTCAGGAAACAAAGCATATTCCCATTGCTCCCACATCTAAGATTGTATTGAGAATAGAGGAAATTCCTCCTCTAGATGTGTTCTACAACCCTCAACACAAAGTTGTCATTAGAAGCCAAAGAGAGAAAAGAAAGTTAGATTCCATGCTCACTCCTGAGGATGAACTTCTAGATGTTCTCTGGAAAGACCCATCCACATATCCATTGGTTAACCTCACTAGACAATCATAGGTCGCAGGCGCATATGCTTTAGTAACCATTGACAAGGCAGCAGAGGTACAACTACTGCTCAAGAAAAAGAAGATAATATTTTGTTATTAAAACAACGGTTACAGCAGGTCAGTATCAACCAACAAGTAGAAATTCAGTTGGCTAAACTTCAACAAGAGTTTCAGCAAGTGCAGTTGGCACATCAAAGCAATTTAGCTGGTAAAGAAGCACATTTATAAAGCATAATAGAACTGCATAAAGATGATCCCAAAATTGAACAGTTTGTCACAGAAGCACTTGGCCTCAATTCCTATCTTTTACACCAGAAAGAATTATTATGCCGAAAGATTTCGCAGTGGAATTCTCACTTGCGAAATGAGCGATAACATAACGAAACAAGTTTTGGAATTACGACTTGAATATGATTCAATTCTTAAGAAAGTTTCAAACTTCTTAAATTGGTAGAAATCCGAAGATGGGAAAAGAGTAGATATGCCCAAAATAGATGAATCGCACAAAGAAATCTTATTTGCGCAATGGGATTCTTGGCTCAGACAGGTAGAATAGGAAGCGGAGGAAAGGGCAGAGGCAATTAGATGAGTAAACAAGTTGAACTAGGAGGCATACTGGCAATACCTAGTGAAACTGCACAACCAATGGATGACCTTGAAGTGCCTGATTACTTCCACTGAGAAAATGGTGCCAGTACTCACCAATGCTGTATTTGCAGGACAATTGAAAGTTGAAGTCGGCCAACCGACACTCCTTAAACCTATGCTGGATATTTGTGATCTCAAGGACCAGATGCAGGATTAGTCATAGACATATTTTATTTTTGTTTTTATTTATTTTCACTTAAAATGAGGCAGGTCGTTTAAACCTCCTCATCTATTTTTGTAATTTCTATTTTTAAGTTTCATAGATTAGTATTTAAACCCCTCTCATGCATTTGGAGAGGGGTCCAAAATTTTTATCAAAGACATTCTTCAGAATGTGCACTTTTTCCCCCTACTAAGGAGGTTTTGGTAAAATTAATGGAACGAGATTTATTTTCTACTTGAGTTTAGCATCTTCTACTGAAATTGCACTTCTGTACTCTTAGTTGATGTTAAGTGATTTGAAGGTAGATCAATATTGCTAGAGCACATGAGTAGGACGTATTACAAATGGTACTTCTATCTCTTAATGCTTTTTACTTGTGTATCAAGCAATAAATCATTTTTAGTTATTTATGTATGAAAGTTTAAATTCTTAGTTATCATTATTGCACTTTTGTATGATAATGATTTATTCTTTATGCTGAATATATGAATGACTCCTTATGCAATATATTTCTCATATCGTTTCGGCTAAATTTTTATACAAAACGATCATTATTAAACGAATTCTCTTCTTATCGTAACTGAATGATCTTTATTATCAATTATGGTACTTCTATCTCTTAATTCCTTTTACTTGTGTATCAAGCAATAAATCATTTTCAGTTATTTATGTATGAAAGTTTAAATTCTTAGTTATCATTATTGCACTTTTGTATGATGATGATTTATTCTTTATGCTAAATATATTAATGACTCCTTATGCAATATATTTCTCATATCATTTTTGGCTAACTTTTTATACAAAACAATCATTATTAAACGAATTCTCTTCTTATCGTAACTGAAGGATATTTATTATCAATTACTATGGTACTTCTATCTCTTAATGATTTTTACTTATGTATCAAGCAATAAATCATTTTCAGTTATTTATGTATGAAAGTTTAAATTCTTAGTTATCATTATTACACTTTTGTATGATGATGATTTATTCTTTATGCTGAATATATGAATGACTCATGCAATATATTTCTCATATCGTTTTAGCTAACTTTTTGTACTAAACGATTATGATTAAACGAATTCTCTTCTTACCATAACTGAATGATCTTTATTATCAATTACTTTAAGAAATCATTTTAGATCACATATATAAACATTACTCCCGGGATAGTTTTAAACTTAGATGTTTTCTTTGATTATGATAGATTGCATATGATAGTTAGAAGATAGATTAGTTGTAGAATAATTATTTACCCCATAAAATCAAAAAAGAAAAACATCATTCCATTAGCACGGACATTATAAATAGATTGGGAAACTGGTCCCATCATCCCTAGTCGGAGCCACTACTCCAAATGGAAAAGGAGTTGTCCTAAGGTATGGACCAGGTGGTTATCCCCCTTTTTGGAGTCCCGATTTTTCGAGCCTTCAACAGGTTGATAAACTTCCAAAAGTGTTGTGGGCATATAGAACTACATGGAGGAATACAACGTGATTCTCACTATACCAACTTGTGTATGGTAAAATTATCTTATTCCCTATTGAGTTTGAAATCAAGATATTGAGAACAACATTGTAGGTGAATTTGGATCTGGCTACAACACAAAAGGAAAGGTTGAACCAACTCAATGAATTGGAGGAGAAACGGTTGGCTGCTATCCAGAAAACAGAGAGTATCCAGCAACAGAGATCTAAGTGGCATGACAGGTTCATCAAGAAGAATAAGTTTTAGAAAGGAGATTGGGCTCTCTTATATGATTCAAGATTCGAGGTCTTCAAAGGTAAGCTCTCCACTAGATGGCTAGGTCCCTTTGAGGTAGATGCAATCTTTGACAATGGGATTGTGAATTTGGTTACCAATGATAGTGTGAGGACACTATTGCTTGCAAATGGACACTTTCTTCAGTTATATCATAAACCTGATTCAAGGGATTCATTTATTAACATTGTCATAAATTCTGTTGGGTGTAGAGCCTGATTATCTTTTGTATTCAAAGGTATCACCGCATTGGACCCCATTTTGTAGTGGGGCGGAAACACCACCCGTAAAATATTCACTGCAGGGGGGTCCGGGGGGGGGGGGGGGGGAGGCTACCCCCAAAGCTAAGAATAGATGTAAAATTTCCTTGTAAAATGTTGTAATTTCATAGTCAATTTGGGCCATTCATTAGGTGAAGATCTAACGGTAAAAGTTATGTATAATTTAGGGTTTTTTGCCCTAGAAGGCAACCCCTCGCTATATATGAGGGAATTGTATTGCGTCTATGTAGATCTGTATTCTGAGTGAGGAAGAGAGAGGAGATTGAGAATGAAGAGGGAATTACAATGGATCTGCTGTAGGTTGTATCTCTTCAATTTGTTGAATAATATAAAAGGGAGGACTAGCTATTTCTCCGTGGACGTAGCCCAGACTGGGTGAACCATGTATATCTGTGTCTCTCTTGTTTTATGTGTTTTCTGTGTTTATATTTCTGCAATATTTCATGTGTTCCATTTCTCTGTAATATATAATTTTCTAACAAATTTGGACCTTCAGATTACAGGAGTAGGGGAAAACCCCCCCTGTGCTGCCAAAATTCTAATTTTTCAATAAGTGCAACATATGAAAACCAACCTCTGTCAGCGGCTGTTACACCTGCTAAAAAAAATAAAAATGAAAATAATATGGCTATGAAAACCTCTTTTAGGCGCAAACAAACAATTTCTGTAATAGTTGAAAACCACTCTGTGGTGATTTTTATACACTTTGAAACAAAATTTGTTATTTCAGGCGTATCTTACAATAATGTTGTAACATGATTGTTTTAGTTATTTTTTTTTATCTTTTGTGGAAACCAATAATACATAATAGTCATCTTGGTTGTTACATCTATAACAACTGATGACTTCTAGAAATAATCTAAGTAAATTATCTATTGTGATACACAACATGCATCACCATGACTCGGGAGCAATTTCCTTGACAGCCGGAATTAATTTTGCGCAACTTGTCACCAATGTCTTATCTCCACGTCACACCAGGTACATCATGAAATGGTAAACATTGCTATCCTCTTTTATTTAGTAATTATGGCAATCTAATGTGATATCCTTTTGACGGCCAAGGATGGTCGTCACATTTAAGTCAGGGGGAAGAACTAATTACATTATGACATGACCTTTGCATGACCTGTGAGAATTTAAACCGAAACCAAAGTAAGATGATCTCGTAATCATTATCATTTAATAATCAATCATGCCGAAAATGGAATTGTACCTTAGACTAGACCTTCCATAACTTAGCATTAATAAGGAAATGTTATTGCGCAGTAAGAATATTGATTTGAAATCCCTACCTTTAACCTCACTGTGTCACCCTACCATTTACCCAATTGAAGCATTACATCCTCATTCAGAACTCTCAGACAGAAGTGGAGGAGAATAGTTTGGAGAGTTAGAACAGCTGAGCATTGTGTCGATCACTTCGAAATTTCTTAAGGAGGAGAAGAGAGGAGAAAAACGTTGAAAGAATGTAGAAATGAGTGGGGCAGCAATTCAACATCAACCATGATCAATAGAGGCATTGGAAGATTGCCCCGGAGCATGCCAAATTTTTAAAGACGCGGGTTGGTTTGAGTTTTTCCAAAGGCTAGAAGGATCAAACAGGGAAATTACTATGGAATTCGCTAAGAATTTAAAGAGGAATCAAATGGAGGTCACGGGATTGTAGCTGGAAGTTACAGAGGAGGTCATTTCCCATGTGACGACATTGCCAATAGACAACAAAAGATGGTTTAATAGAAAAATCAATGACCCCTCTTTGAAGGAGGATTTTCTCCAAGGGAAGGAACAACTAGTGAAGAAAGGAAGAGGAATTGAGATGTTGTCACTTCCCCAGCCATGAGAAGATATCACCCTTTACCTCATTAAGTGTATCACCTGTGAGGAAAGGGAAACAATTGTATTCAATTACCACTTCCCATTGTTAAATCTCCTCCGACATCGACAAATGATAAAACTCCAGTACTTTTTGCTGGAGAATATCGAGCATATGCTCGCAGCTGTGAAGACAACTGTGCATCTAGTGATCCAAAATGGATCCTAAAAACCTCTAATTCTAGGTCTTTAAAACTATTGGAAAACACTATTGAAAAGAAAAACCATGAAGAATGGCAGAAAACAGAGTAAAGTGAAGGGTGGAGTATCTTTGAATCAGATCCATCGGATCAGACCGATCAATGGTCTAGATCAAATCAATAGATTGCATCAGCAAAGGTCAACGTAGCATATCAGCACTAACCTTGAGTAGGTTGCGACTGCAATCCAGTGATATAACATGGACCATTAGATTGGTGCACAGATCAACGGTGGAGACCACATATATTGCATCTCAGATTTAAAGGGGAAAGGCCCAAACCACAGACTCATCGATATGCGATTGTGACTT
Source organism: Pinus tabuliformis (assembly GCA_031772625.1). Lineage (NCBI taxonomy): Eukaryota > Viridiplantae > Streptophyta > Pinopsida > Pinales > Pinaceae > Pinus > Pinus tabuliformis. Next base: position 59,153,299 of record CM062804.1, read on the forward strand.
ATCGCATCGCAAAATACAAAGGGGTTGATGCCATTGAGCTATGAAACAATGATACACCAATGCGTCGATAGCCAATAAGGCCAATCGGAGAAATCGACAATCGGAGAAATCGACAATCGGAGATTGGAGAAGTGAAGCGACATGCGATATATGTAATGAGTGGACCCGATAGGAATTATAAATGCGACTCTATAAAATTTGAGTTTCGATATAAAAGTGTTTTGTCAGGTTTTTCTATGTATTGGCGTATTTCCGTTATAAAATCAAAATACAAAGGAAACATGACATATGGCACTACAACGATAAAACATGAACCTGAAAGGTTTATAAATGCAGCCTTATGTTATTTAAGTTCCAAGGTAAATTGTATTTCGGGTGGACCTCAGGCGGTAGGTGGTATTGGACAGTCTCTGCCTGATCCCATACACTGGCCGACACATGGCACGCCACAGGAGAGAGAAAACCACCTTTTCGGGCGGGTAATCTCTATGCACATAGGCCACCCAAAATGGCTGTCAACTGTTGGATTGGGAGATTGTGGATTAACGATGGATTTGTGATAGCAATCAAGCGCAGACCTGAAAGGATTATGGGGCAAATATTATATCACTTGAAGTCCGATTTGGCATTTCGGTCGGGATTTCCTGTGTTTTTAGTGTTTTTCCTATATTTCTCTGCGTAAATAGAGAAATGTAATTTCTGCAATTTTCACCTACACCCGGTCCTTTCCATTTGTAAACAGGTGGCAATGATGTCTTAAGCGTTATAACAATGATTATTTAACGCTCAACAGGAAGATGGAGAGATAGAATCGGGACCAGAGAGCCTGAAAAGGGAGACGAATAAACAAGCACCGATAGGCTTAAAAACCACTCAATGGCAAAGACAGAGGGGGAGTTCAGAAAAGCAGTTTCTTAGAGACAGAGAGTCAGAGAAAACACAGCTACGAACAGTTGATTAGAGGCACTAAGAGGGAGAGTCTGTGTACTCTTTAAACTCAAGGTTTTCCAGTGAAATCCTTGTGTAATATCACTATTGTTGTGTTATGGCTCTACTTGAGCTCACACTTGTAATATTATGCTCTTAAAGACATAATATAGAGGTCGACATTGAAAGCTGAACTAGGAGACATAGCCAGGAAGTCTGGTGAACTCCTTGATTATTTTCTTGTGTTGATGTGTGTGTCTGTTATGTTTTCTAATTGCTCATTATCTATATTATTCTCAATCTTATCGTTTCGTTGCACTAAGTAATATAGGAATTCCTACACATCAGTCTGTAATACCTTAATATTGATTTAAGATCTCATTTTCAAATCATCTAGAGACTTGCGTCACAAACCACGACCTCATCAAGGTAATTGTGCTTGAAACCCTATGTTACCAGGGCAGGATCTGGGATGAATTCATGAGAAATAAGGCTAGGAATACTCGCAGGAAGCGATCTAGGACATTTGAGGAAGCTCTGGTGGAAACTAAGGAGCATCCCCAACCCTCGAGAGTAAGGGTTGGAAAGAGACCAGTTGACAAGCCAATTAGTGATAAGCGACAAAAACAGAGAGTAAGGGTTAGTGGGCACCCAGAGTTCCCATCCATGTCTGAGAAGAACAAGGGGGCAGCGAGGCAGGAAGATAAGGGGTAGGCTCATCCGGAGGAAACTTCCTCACCAGGTAAGAATGAGACCCAATCCTTTTTGCTTAAAATTGAAATTTTAGAAAGAGAAAATGAAAAGTTAAGGAAGCAGCTAGCAGAGCATAAGGTAGAGGCAAGGGCCTCGAGGTTAGATACTTTGTTTGAGGCTATAGATAGGGTTGGGGAGGAAAATTCTTCGGGTTTTGTGTGCACTGTTAGAGCCTAGATTTGTCTCAGGCTGAAAAGACAAGGTTCTAGGTCCACATCAAACCACGCTCAGCCTCGTAGCTAGCCCTACGAGGACAGGAGAGGGCTCTCTCCGGTTCAATCTTGGCAAAAGGTGATCAATGAGGCTCGAGATGACTAAATTGGCCATTGATCTTAGGCTAGGTATGAAGTACAAGGAGTTTGAGGTTGGATTTTGAGGTTTTTGTTGAATCAAAGGGAAAGGCAATTTTGGGTGCGGGGATGAGACACAGTTTTTCCAGAGGTCTACTTGGGGCAAGGTAGGCGATTGTCTTGATGCTTTTAAAGAAAATGAATGGCTAGATCTGACTGGTGAGAAGCTAAGGAGAGCAAGAAACTTTGAAGGATTCTCCTTAAACAGATGAAAACATGAAAAATCAAACAATTTTAAAGGCAGAGCATAACAATCTATGGATTCTACCTTAACACTTCATTTGTTCAATTGCAGAAGATGAGAGAAGGAAGATGATACACATAACAACTTACAATACTGAAAGAAGAACACCATTAATACATAAAGCCGCATGGATCCCAAACAATGTTGCAAAACCCTGGTCTTTCCTTTGCCAAAAATACAGAAGTGAATGTACAATAGAGTGTCAAGCTTTCCCCAAGAGTCCAACCCTGAAAATGACTTAGAAATTACATAATATAGGCAAGCCAACCTATTCCATTTCCTCTAGGGGTCGATCTCATCATTCTAGGAGCTGTTTCAACCAATTCTAAACAAAGCACTACAATCTAGGCAGTCAAAACAACTTGCCTCTATAAGGTAGGAAACTGATTCATTCATTAAATTTTCACTCTTTGGTGAATGAATCTTCTAGAACAAGTAACTAAGTGTCAAAATTACATCATGTTCAATCAATTACATCAAGAGAAGTCAAAAATTACATCACAAAGCAAAACTAGTCAAACTGGCCGAATTTCTGAGCTGAAAGATGAAAAATTGGGCAAAAAATCTATATGCACCGCGCTGATTTCTATATGCGCCGTGCTACTTTGCTGCTGATTTTGAGGGGCTTGTTGAAGTCCAAATTGAGCTCAAGTTGGCTTGTTGGAAAACCCCGCCTGTCTACTTTCCAACTGTTTGGTCAATTTAGTAAGGTCTAAATTGCTACTTTAAAATGTCAACCCGGGGTTCGTAAACTGACGAAGTGAAGTGTACTATATGTACTAGATAACCATTTCCTTAGTCTTTTGTCGTTTTTAGTTTTTTAAGTTTGTTTTTGGATTTATCTTTCCCTAATGTGAGATGATGAAAAGGTGATAAAGCAAGTGAAATATGGATGATTATGGTGATCTCTAAGTGGTTTTTCAAAACTTAAAAGAAAGAAAGCTTTAAAATAACTGCAATGAAATCAATTCTTAAAAAGAAATAAAGACATCAAACAATGAACTAATGACATCGGCCCAGTATCTTTGTTGCTGAATGAAAATGAAAGTGAAATCTACACTAAATTCAATTAAAAGTAAGAACAACTAATCCACACTATTTCAACTCTTCAACTCAATCTTCCTTGTGAAAAGATATCATGAAATGTTAAGCAATGTGAAATCTAAAAGGAGTTAAACTGCATAAAAGAAACTAATCACACTACTTTAACTCTCTTGACCTTTTGCCTTTCAGCTTAATTTACCCTGTGAGAAACAATCATGAACAAGTCAAACAATGTGAGATCTAAAGCAAACTAAATCAAGCTATAATGAGTGATATTCTGGTTCCTAATAAAGTTATTTGATTATAGAAAGAAACCGTTAACAGATGAATAGCATGATATCTAAGAGCAGAAAATAAATGTACAACTTAAGGAAATGACAGTACTGGAAATCAAACTTCAGAAAACAAGAGTCAGCGACAAAGACAAGATGATCTCGTATGCCAATAGTTATAAAAAGAAAAGGTGAAAAATTGCCCCGGGCTGCCTAAGAAAACCTGCAGAAAACACTGATCAGTTGTAACCATAAAAGAGCAGTAATGAAAATGTAAATCAACAGAAATAAAAAAGCTTTGTTATGTACAGCTAATATACATGATGAAATAAAACGCAGCATTTAAATGACAACTATATAGCTAATATACATGAACACGAAAAAAAAGTAATGCAAGAGTTAAAGAACAACTGTACAAGGCTTTAGTGAGCAGGGGCCCTCTGCCACTTCCGCCGATTCAACGAACAACTACAAGTTTAAGTTTAAACCAGTCTTCTCATATATTAAACAACAACGTAAAAGTGCAGTGGGGAAATACAACAACTTCGAATTACATTACAAGAGATTAACTTTTAAAGCGTTCATGGACGCGTTATTTATAAGGAAAGAAAGCTAAACAAATTAACTAAATCTACGCTATTAACCACGCTGCCAGAGACACGTAAATCCTCTTCAGCCCGGATCTAGGTAACTGTCATCATGTTTATTAAATCTGAGAGGTATGGCTGTTGGATTCACGCTACCAGGATGTCTTCGTGGCTAAGGACTGTGCCACGTAGCTTCATGTGCTCAAAAACAGAGCTACGCAGAGCCGTGCCACCGCTGAACACTTCCGTTGACTATCCTTTGCCGCTTGTTTGACCGCGGGCTTTTATGGGCGTGCTGGATGATCTGGAGGGACACGTTCCATGTCCTTGACTCCTGTAACTTGCCCATGTGGCTTGTTTCTTCAGAGGACACCTGTAGCATGGTGTTTGACAAAACGGCTGCGGAATCCTGTGCTGGCTGCAGAAACCTGGGTCGACTGCGGAAACCTGTGTCGGCTGCGGAAACTGAGAAGCTTCCGCAGCTGTCTGAACAAAATTCTAAACCAAACAACAGTCATCAGCGTAGTTAGAAAACCATCTCAAAAGCTATTTTTTAAACTAAAATACAATGATTTAATCAACTTGGTGGATGAAATGAGTGGAAAAAGAAGACTGAGAGGGTGTATAGGAAGGTGCAGGTTCGAGGCTCAACATACCCCCACTGTGAAGGTGTTGCATGTCCTCATGCAACCAAAACTTAGTTATTTTCCCTTAATCCATATGCTCTGAGGCTTCTGCAAGAACATCTAGCCCTCTTCTCTTTCTCTTTGATGCTAAAATGGTCCTTGGTTTCCTGACTAGACATTTGAACTTAAGATTAATCAATGCCCTGCTCAACTTTTTACACTTTTTCTTCAGCTTCCTATTCTTCTTTTGCCACAGTCCTAAATGGAGCATAGTGTTATCATGGACAATCTTGTCTACCTTACTCTGCTCTTTGAGTGCTTCGTTTTCCTGTTTGATGTGCCTATTTAGGACTTCTAATTCAAACACTTCCTGTTTTAAAGACTGTACTTGTGCATCAAGTGGCAAGGTGGTGCTTGGTCCTGCAGCTGATTTTTCCAAGGACTCTAGGTAGTTATATACCTCTTGCTGATTAGGATCTACTTCAGGTGTCTTTCTCGTCCCGAACTCAAATTCTGGTGAAGGAGGACTACTTTCTCTTTCCAGCCGAAAAGGGCTTTCCTCACGTGGAGGACTTGGCTCAATGTCTGGCTGAGCTGGAGATTTTTCAGGTGTTTCTTCACCTAAATCAATAAAGTGTGATTGTTTTTCTTGGGTTACACTCTTCTTTCCTTTTAGCCTACTGCTCCTCCTCACGTGTGGACTAGTGCTCTTTTCCTGTGCACTCTGTTTTTCTTTTTGTTTCTTTGTTATGGCAGCAGCTTGAAGATGTACTAATCTTTCTGCCAAAGTTTGAGAATCTTCCTCTATGGATGGTTCAGGGGATGGATAGGTTTCTTGAATGGTTATTTTGCCTTTGTCCTTCTTCTGTTTCTTGTTTTTAGCTCCCTCTTCTTCTTATTTCTGAATAGTTTCCTGAATGTCTATTGTAGGAGAGTCTTGGGCTGTAATATTCTTTTCTTTCCTCCTATTCTCTTTGGAATTTTTGGGGAACTGCTTCCAAAGGCTTCAGTCAGTTCTTGGAAGTGGTTTCTTGTCAAAAACGTTTCCCAAGTATCCTTAGTGTTTTTCAACTGATCTTCAATAAGGATTTTTATGAACCCGTGATGGTAAAGATGGGGTTCAATATTGCCTACGTGTTTTTGAACAGTAGAGCTCATTTTCTTCAAGCTTGATAACAGAAAATAAGGCAAATTAAGGGTATAACCTTCCATAAAATTCATCATTAGCCTGGCATGATACATGTACATGGAACCAAAACGACCCTCGCATGTGAGAAATTTCTGGATAAGTAATAACAGATTGGACCATTCTTCTTTTATTGCATGCACAGGGATTCCTTTTGTAAATATAGAGGTATCCATACCTGGGTTTTGGAGCATGATTCTCCATCCTTGATCGTCCACACTTCTGTTTTTGAACCACCCTTCACCTTCTTGTGGAAGACTTGTTGCAGCTGCTATTGTGGCCTTGGTCACTGTAAATTTTAAGTCTCCTATCTCCACTGTGTGTCCATTAAAGGACCGTGCAAAGGCTTTAGTCACTTCTTTGTTATAGCCCCTGAACTTTTGAATGAATCTCAGCCACCTTGCTTTCTTCAACGAATCCTTCGTTTGAGGATAACCCTCCAGGTATTTTGGTCCTTCCGGTTCAGCTCTTAGTAGTTTTCCCATTCTCAGCTTTAAATTCCGACTGAAAATTCTACTGCATATGAAGGTTCAGGAAAAAAAATGGGCTGATTACGGGATTCTTAGGGTAACTGGAGTGGCCGTAATCGAAGTTCAGGATGTATGTGGTGACTGTAGCCAGGGTTTGGAGCAAGCTGTAGTGGATGCAGCGGAAATGGAGAACAGGGAATGGTATGAGTACCGAGGGAGTAAAGGGTAAGCAACAGTAACGAGTTTAACATCGAATGCATGCGGGAGTGAAGTGATAAATGGGCAGAATAACGGCTGAGTCCTTTTGGATCGGATGACTTGCGCACACGTCTCAGCAGACGGCTGCGGAAATTATGGTGAAGGAGAGTCGTAGTACAGTAGGTCACATCTCAAAAGTACGGCCAATAAATGGGAGAGTAGTCCATCTCGAGTTTAAATTTAGAATGATCATGGGACCGTTAGAAATGAATAAGGTGTGTGGAATGACATCGTGGAAGAGGAGTGGTATGGGGCTTGCCGTATCAAATCATTGCATTTAGTGGAACTTGCCATGGTTTAATAACTATGCATAATAATGACATTGAATTGTTATTTGGTAGAGATTTTTGATCATACCTTTGGAAGTTTATCATTTCTTGATTAAGGCTTCTGACCCATTGTTGTTCTTTGATCTTGAAGATGCCCCATGTCTTTGCTTCACTTGGTGATGATGACACTAACCTTTGACTGTTATTTTTTTGAAAACAGAGTGATGCCGTCTGTAAAGACATAGTGATGCTGGCTGCAGAAATCGTTTTTGGCTGCGGAAACTGGTTCTAGCTGCAGAAACAGTTTCCAGCTGCGGAAACTAAGACAACACCCCTTTAACTGCACAAAGATAGTTAGAGAAGAACTAACTAAATAAAATAGTCCTGAGAGGGACTTTTATTGATGGAATGAAATGAAATGAGTGGAATGAGATGGAAATGAAGTGGAGTGAAGATGGGGATGAAAATGAGATGGATGAACTGAAATGGCAAATGAGGTGGAGTGAAGATGGAAAGAGAGAGAGATTTTTTTTTCTTTTTTTTTTTTGGAAAATATAGAGTGTCAGGTGCCCCCGATTTTCACTCTACATTTTCTGTATAAGACTGCCAATCTATGATTGGTTTTAAGGCTTATACAAAAGATTTTTTTTTTTTTTTTTTCAACTGAAAGAAACAAAGACAAGGCTGATGGAGGAGAAGGATTCCTCTCCACCAGCCTCATTGCAGAATTTTCTTGAAACATTTTGACAAATTCCTCTTTTGAGAGTGGCTTATGATAAATTTTCAATCGGTGGCCATTCACAATGAGAGGAGTTTGAAACTCATCAATGGTCTTGACTCGAACTGCTCCATTGCTAAAGACTTCGTCAATCTCATATGGTCCAAACCAATGAGTCTGAAATTTTCCTTTGAAGTCTTTAAACTTGGAATCAAACAGTTACACCCAATCTCCCTTTTGAAACTTTTTCTCTTTGATATATCTGTCATGCCACTTAGTTCTTTGGTGCTGAACTAGATCAGTCCTTAAAATTGCATATTTTCTTATTTCATCTAGCTCATTCAGCTGCTCCATTCTGTGCTTTTGGGCTTCTGATAGATTCATCCCCAACTGAACTACCATCTTGAAAGTCTTGACTTGAAACTCAATGGGGAGCAGGACTTCTTTCCCATAAACAAGTTCATAGGGAGAATGTCCTGTTGTATTCCTCCATGTAGTTCTATAGGCCCATAAGGCTTCAGGAAGCCTTTCTGCCCAATCTCTTCTATGTAGATGAACAATTTTGGTGATGATGTTCTCAAGGACTTTGTTTGTAGACTCCACTTGGCCATTTTCTTGCGGATGGTACGAAGTAGATTTTCTATGCTTGATTTTGTATTCTTCCATCAGCTTCTCCATCAAATTAGATGTGAATTGACTTCCCTGATCTGTTACAATTTCTCTTGGGACATCAAAACGAGTAAAAATATCCTCAAAAAGAAATTGAACAACTGAATTTTCAGTGGCAGAAGGCAATGCCTTGGCTTCTATCCATTTAGTAACATAATCAGTGCAAACCAATATATACTTTTTTTGTTTAGATGGTGGATTAATAGGTCCAATGAAATCTAAAGCCCATTTTTCAAAGGGTTCGATGAGTACCTGTGGCTGTAATGGCATTTCATTTGAAAGAGTTGGTCTCCCAACTCTTTGGCAGCTGTCACACCTCCTGACATATTGTTTTGCATCTTTGAAGGGAGAAGGCCAATAATATCCTAAAGAAAGGATTTTATAAGCTGTCCTCTTGTCAGTGAAGTGCCCACCGCATGGCTCATCATGACATGCCTTGAGGATGTCAGGCATTTCATCTTCCCAAACACATCTTCTGATCACACAGTCTAGCCCTGTTTTAAACAATTCATTAGAAATCCATGAATAATTTGAACTCTCTTGAATAATTTTCCTTTTCTCATTAGGAAATAAGTGTGGAGGTAGCTTCCCTGTAACCAAATAGTTAGCAATATCTGCATACCAAGGAGTTTTAGTAGTTACTGTAAACAAATATTCATCTGGAAACTTATCCTCTACAGGAGAATATTCGTTAGTATTTTGGATTCTAGACAAGAAATCAGCTACTGTATTTTGTTTCCCTGGTCTATCTAACACAGTAATATTGAATTCTTGTAAAAGTAAAAGCCAGCTTGTAACTTTGCCATTAGTAACAGGTTTGTTCATGAGATATCTAATTGCAGAATGATCAGTATGGACAAATGTTTCATAGCCTGTTATATAATGTCTAAACTTGTTGATTGCATGAACAACAGCTAAGAACTCTTTTTCAGTCACAGTATAATTTAACTCAGTAGGAGTCAAATTTTTACTGGTGTAGTAAATGGCATAAGGAACTAAATCCTTTTGACCCAACACAGCTCCTAGAGCTGTATCTGAAGCATCTGTAGAAATATGGAAAGGAAGTTTCCAATTTGGCCCTCTCAAAATGGGTGCTTCAGATATTCTTGTTTTCAAAGTTTCAAATGCAGATTGACAATCAGGATCCCACTTGAATTCACAGTCTTTTGTAAGTAATTTGAAGAGTGGAGACGCTACTTTGGTGAAGTTTTCAATAAATCTTCTATAATATCCAGTAAATCCAAGAAAACTTCTAACATCTTTTTGACAATTTGGAATAGGCAACTTGGAGATGACTTCAACTTTTGATCTATCAACTTTAATCCCATCTCCTGAAATATGATGTCCTAAAACAATCCCTTCATTAAACATCATAAAGCATTTCTCATGACTTAATGAAAGGTTTGTTTCTTTACATCTTATAAGGACTTTTTCCAAATTCTCTAATGCCTCTTCAAATGAATTACCATAAACTGTAAAATCATCCATATAGACCTCTACACAATCATGGATTAGATCGGAAAAAATTCCTAGTACTGCCCTTTGAAATGTGGCAGGTGCATTACATAATCCAAAAGGAAGTACTCAGTAGGAAAAAGTTCCCCATGGACAGGTAAATGTGGTCTTGTCCTGATCTTTAGGTGCTACCTGAATTTGATTATAGCCACTAAAACCATCCAAAAATGAAAAATACTTTTTTCCTGCTAAAGTATCTAATACCTGATCAATAAAGGGTAAAGGAAAGTGATCCTTCAAATTTGCTTTGTTTAATTCTCTGTAATCAATGCAAACCCTCCATTTACCATTCTTTTTAGGTACTATAACCAAAGGAGAAACCCATTGGCTATCTGAAATGGGGTAAATGAAGTTTACATTAAGTAACTTTTGGAGCTCTTCTTTCACTATCTCCCTAAGGTTTGGATTCATCCTTCTTTGAGGTTGTCTGATTGGTCTACTGTTTTCCTCAATGTAGATGTGATGAATGCAAGTCTTAGGGTCAATACCTTTCATATCGGTATACTCCCATGCAAATGCAGTAGAATGTTTTTGCAAGATTTTGGTTAGCTCTTCCTGTTGTGATTTTTCCAAGTTTTTGTTGATATTCAATGTTTTTCCTGGAAAAATCTCAATGGCAGAACTACCAAACTCTTCCATAGAGAAAAGAGACATTTGTCTAGATGATAGACACTCAATGTCAGAATCCAACTGAAATTGTGTGTGGTCATATTCTGAAGATGGTTAAAAGTTTTCTAATGTGTTCAGAATTTGACTATCTTCACTGATCTCAGAAATGGTAAAGACAGGTTGTATAGTATCTTCATCATCGACCCACTCATCTTCTTCTATTTCTGTTATTGCTTTTGCTGGAGGATACAGATTGAACTTCTTTGTCGAATTACCATCAGAAATATACATATCCCCAGACCTACAACTTATGAAAGCATCAGCTGTGGCTAGCCAAGGTCTTCCTAAGATGAGAGGATGTCCTCCTAGATTACTCTTGGGAGTTAAAATCATGAAATCCACTGGATATTCCCATGAGTCTAAGGAGACTGAAATATCTTCTAATACACCATTTGGTTTAATAATTGATCGATCTGCAAGTTGCAATAAAGTAGGTGTAAAAATAAGATTAGGAAGTTTTAGTTGTTCCATAGTCTGTCTACTCATGATGTTGATAACAGCCCCTAAATCAATCAAAGTATTTGGTATTTCTACCCCATTGATATGTGTTTTGACAATTGGACTACCGGGATCTACATATTTCTGCATAGTAATTTTTCCCATCATGATATCTGCAATTTTCCCTACCAGGTGGATTCTTCTTGTATCTCTTTGTTTCCTTCCTGGTCTTTTAAGACTCAACTCCTTTATTGTTTTTGCTAGAATAGGAATCTCTTTAATGGCTTGTAACAAGGGAATCTTGATACAGACATTCTTCAATTCATCTAGAAAATCATAGTCAGGCAACAAGATCTGTTTTTCCACCCCTTTGTCAATTTGTAATCTTTCAGGAAAAGGAGGTGTGGATAAAGATGCAGGTTGCTCAACTATGGGAGTTGTGGGGGTTAACTCTTTTTCTTTTTCTTTTTGAGTGTTTGGGTTTTGAAGAGATGCTTCAGAACCTTTATTGGCTTCAAGAGAATCTTCCTCAAAAATGCTTTGCTTTTGAGCATTTATAGAAGGCTTATCTAGGACTCTACCTGATCTGAGTTGTACATCATTGAGAGGAACAATCATATAGGCAGGAAATTGTTGACCTTCCATCATGTAAGCATTTTGAGGGTTTTTGTTATTATGGTTTGGCAATGGCTGAGAAGGAAGTTGATTTGAATTTTGTTGGAATGGAAGCAAGAGTTGAGAATTTGGATTCTGTTGAGAAGGTTGTTGTTGTTGTGGAAATGGCAATGATAGTTGTGGATTTTGATTTGGAAGTTGTGGAGCTTGTTGGTTTTGAAAAGATGGGGGATATTGATAAAATTGAGCAAATCTCCCATAAGGATTTTGCATACCTTGTACCCATGATTGAAAAGGATTTTGAGGTTGGGACCAAGGTTGTTGCCAAGGATTCTAATTTGGTGGGGGTTGAAAGTTCATAGAGTTGTTAAACCCTTGATTTTGTTGCCCCTGCCAAGGTCTCCTTGCAACAAAACAGAGAGATTCGATTGTATTTGGATCTTCTTGAAAGACAGCTTTGAGCCCAGGAATTGAAGGACAATCCTTGGTCTCATGATTCTCTGAACAAATTACACATGTTTCTACAACTTTTGCATCCAAGGGACATTCCCTTAGAGCATGTTTCTTCCTACACTTTGGGCAAAAGATGGCCAAAGCCTCAGCTTCTGCTTTCTGCTTATTGTGAATCTTAAGGGTGTCTAGTTGCTCAATAAGACTCCCTAAGATGTCAGTTTTGAATTCATCAAGCATGTTGCCAATCTCAGCCCTACTTACTGATCCAGTTGCAGATTTGTTTGCTCTGATGAGAGAAGGATCTCTAGGCCCTTTTTGAGTTTTAGATTTCCCCCTTGAGAGATGGACACATAGCTTTGCTATATCATGAAGTGGAAGTTGAGATATGTCTCCTTTTCCCATCATGTTCAAAATATCTATCCATTCATCTCTAATGGCTTTTAATAGAAGGGCTTTCAAGGTCTCCTCATCTAAGTTACTCATTTTTGCTCTTTTCAGGTTGTATTGAAATCTTTCAAGTAAATCCTCCAAGTTTTCATCTTCTCTTTGCACCATTTTGAATACCTCATCCTTGTGATTGGTGGGCATACAATAGTCCAGGTACCTATCCAAAAATGTTTGTTTCATATCATTCCAAGTCCTAATGGATTGAGTGAGTAATCCCATGAACCATTTCAAGGCTGCTCCTTTCAATGTTGAAGGAAACAGTTTGAGTTTTTGAGAGTCTTCCAGATAATCATAAGTTCGACACACGACCTCAAACTCAAATAGAAATGTTTTAGGGTCCTCATTCCTTAACCCATGGAAGTTTGGGAGGACAGATGGTGAGATGTTTTTCATTGTGGCTCGGGAGTCCTCATCGACTATAGGAAATCCGAATGAGTTATCTCCATCCCTATTTCCCCCAATGTTACCTCTACCTCCTCCATTGTTTCCTCCTCCTCCTCTACCCCTACCTCTACCAAATCCAGTTGCTCCTTCCTCTGTCATGGTAGTTTCCCTGGAGACTTCAGAGTCTTCTGGTTCTTCTACTAAGGGTGAATGAGAAGGAATTTCTCCCTCTTCTTCTTCAGATGATTCTACTTCTTCAATTATAATTCGTCTCTCTGTAGAAGGAAGGAAAGGATCTCTTTCTAATTCAGATTCGATGGAAGGTGTGGGAGAGTCGACTCCTGCCTCTTGAATTCCAGGAATCCTAGGGTTAGGAGTGTAAGTTGGAGATGATGGAGGTGTCTCTTGTCTATTCCTTGAAGTAGATGGAGTTGTAAAAATCGAACTCTTGGCTCTAGCTAAAAACCTTCCCCTAGAATCTCTTGCTCTATGCATGTCATTTTTTTTTTTTCTTCAAGTCGGGCTAATAATTCTCTTTCTGATCTTCCAGGTCACTCTAGGTGCAAGAAGAGAGCATACTCAAGAAACTATTAAACCAATAACTTTCTCTTTTCTGATCCTCCAGATCACACTAAGTGCAAGAGGAGAGCATACTTTGAGAGGTTATCAATTTTCCTTCCTTGAAATTTTCTTGTTTTTTTTTAGAAATTGGCTACCTAATTTCACTTCCTCGGCAACGGCGCCAAAATGTTTGGTCAATTTAGTGAGGTCTAAATTGCTACTTTAAAATGTCAACCCGGGGTTCGTAAACTGACGAAGTGAAGTGTACTATATGTACTAGATAACCATTTCCTTAGTCTTTTGTCGTTTTTAGTTTTTTAAGTTTGTTTTTGGATTTATCTTTCCCTAATGTGAGATGATGAAAAGGTGATAAAGCAAGTGAAATATGGATGATTATGGTGATCTCTAAGTGGTTTTTCAAAACTTAAAAGAAAGAAAGCTTTAAAATAACTGCAATGAAATCAATTCTTAAAAAGAAATAAAGACATCAAACAATGAACTAATGACATCGGCCCAGTATCTTTGTTGCTGAATGAAAATGAAAGTGAAATCTACACTAAATTCAATTAAAAGTAAGAACAACTAATCCACACTATTTCAACTCTTCAACTCAATCTTCCTTGTGAAAAGATATCATGAAATGTTAAGCAATGTGAAATCTAAAAGGAGTTAAACTGCATAAAAGAAACTAATCACACTACTTTAACTCTCTTGACCTTTTTCCTTTCAGCTTAATTTACCATGTGAGAAACAATCATGAACAAGTCAAGCAATGTGAGATCTAAAGCAAACTAAATCAAGCTATAATGAGTGATATTCTGGTTCCTAATAAAGTTATTTGATTATAGAAAGAAACCGTTAACAGATGAATAACATGATATCTAAGAGCAGAAAATAAATGTACAACTTAAGGAAATGACAGTACTGGAAATCAAACTTCAGAAAACAAGAGTCAGCGACAAAGACAAGATGATCTCGTATGCCAATAGTTATAAAAAGAAAAGGTGAAAAATTGCCCCGGGTTGCCTAAGAAAACCTGCAGAAAACACTGATCAGTTGTAACCATAAAAGAGCAGCAATGAAAATGTAAATCAACAGAAATCAAAAAGCTTTGTTATGTACAGCTAATATACATGATGAAATAAAACGCAGAATTTAAATGACAACTGTACAGCTAATATACATGAACAGGAAAAAAAATTAATGCAAGAGTTAAAGGACAACTGTACAAGGCTTTAGTGAGCAGGGGCCCTCTGCCACTTCCGCTGATTCAACGAACAGCTACAAGCTTAAGTTTAAACCAGTCTTCTCATATATTAAACAGCAACGTAAAAGTGCAGTGAGGAAATACAACAACTTCGAATTACATTACAAGAGATTAACTTTTACAGCGTTCATGGACGCGTTATTTATAAGGAAAGAAAGCTAAAAAAATTAACTAAATCTACGCTATTAACCACGCTGCCAGAGACACGTAAATCCTCTTCAGCTCGGATCTAGGTAACTGTCATCATGTTTATTAAATCTGAGAGGTATGGCTGTTGGATTCACGCTACCAGGATGTCTTCGTGGCTAAGGACTGTGCCACGTAGCTTCACGTGCTCAAAAACAGAGCTACGCAGAGCCGTGCCACCGCTGAACACTTCCGTTGACTATCCTTTGCCCCTTGTTTGACCGCGGGCTTTTATGGGCGTGCTGGATGATCTAGAGGGACACGTTCCATGTCCTTGACTCCTGTAACTTGCCCATGTGGCTTCTTTCTTCAGAGGACACCTGTAGCATGGTGTTTGACAAAACGGCTGCAGAAACCTGGGTCGACTGCGGAAACCTGTGTCGGCTGCGGAAACTGAGAAGCTTCCGCAGCTGTCTGAACAAAATTCTAAACCAAACAACAGTCATCAGCGTAGTTAGAAAACCATGTCAAAAGCTCTTTTTTAAACTAAAATACAATGATTTAATCAACTTGGTAGATGAAATGAGTGGAAAAAGAAGGCTGAGAGGGTGTATAGGAAGGTGCAGGTTCGAGGCTCAACATACCCCCACTGTGAAGGTGTTGCATGTCCTCATGCAACCAAAACTTAGTTATTTTCCCTTAATCCATATGTTCTAAGGCTTCTGCAAGAACATCTAGCCCTCTTCTCTTTCTCTTTGATGCTAAAATGGTCCTTGGTTTCCTGACTAGACATTTGAACTTAAGATTAATCAATGCCCTGCTCAACTTTTTACACTTTTTCTTCAGCTTCCTGTTCTTCTTTTTCCACATTCCTAAATGGAGCATAGTGTTATCATGGACAATCTTGTCTACCTTACTCTGCTCTTTGAGTGCTTTGTTTTCCTGTTTGATGTGCCTATTTAGGACTTCCAATTCAAACACTTCCTGTTTTAAAGACTGTACTTGTGCATCAAGTGGCAAGGTGGTGCTTGGTCCTGCAGCTGATTGTTCCAAGGACTCTAGGTAGTTATATACCTCTTGCTGATTAGGATCTACTTCAGGTGTCTTTCTCGGCCTGAACTCAAATTCTGGTGAAGGAGGACTGCTTTCTCTTTCCAGCCGAAAAGGGCTTTCCTCACGTGGAGGACTTGGCTCAATGTCTGGCTGAGCTGGAGCTTTTTCAGGTGTTTCTTCACCTAAATCAATAAAGTGTGATTGTTTTTCTTGGGTTACACTCTTCTTTCCTTTTAGCCTACTGCTCCTCCTCACGTGTGGACTAGTGCTCTTTTCCTGTGCACTCTGTTTTCCTTTTTGTTTCTTTGTTATGGCAGCAGCTTGAAGATGTACTAATCTTTCTGCCAAAGTTTGAGAATCTTCCTCTATGGATGGTTCAGGGGATGGATAGGTTTCTTGAATGGTTATTTTGCCTTTGTCCTTCTTTTGTTTCTTGTTTTTAGCTCCCTCTTTTTCTTCTTTCTGAATAGTTTCCTGAATGTCTATTGTAGGAGAGTCTTGGGCTGTAATATTCTTTTCTTTCCTCCTACTTCTCTTTGGAATTTTTGGGGAACTGCTTCCAGAGGCTTCAATCAGTTCTTGGAAGTGGTTTCTTGTCAAAAAATTTTCCCAAGTATCCTTAGTGTTTTTCAACTGATCTTCAATAAGGATTTTTATGAACCCGTGATGGTAAAGATGGGGTTCAATATTGCCTACGTGTTTTTGAACAGTAGAGCTCATTTTCTTCAAGCTTGATAACAGAAAATAAGGCAAATTAAGGGTATAACCTTCCATAAAATTCATCATTAGCCTGGCATGATACATGTACATGGAACCAAAACGACCCTCGCATGTGATAAATTTCTGGATAAGTAATAACAGAGTGGACCATTCTTCTTTTATTGCATGCACAGGGATTCCTTTTGTAAATACAGAGGTATCCATACCTGGGTTTTGGAGCATGATTCTCCATCCTTGATCGTCCACACTTCTGTTTTTGAACCACCTTTCACCTTCTTGTGGAAGACTTGTTGCAGCTGCTATTGTGGCCTCGGTCACTGTAAATTTTAAGTCTCCTATCTCCACTGCGTGTCCATTAAAGGACCGTGCAAAGGCTTTAGTCACTTATTTGTTATAGCCCCTGAACTTTTGAATGAATCTCAGCCACCTTGCTTTCCTCAACGACTCCTTCGTTTGAGGATAACACTCCAGGTATTTTGGTCCTTCCGGTTCAGCTCTTAGTAGTTTTCCCATTCTCAGCTTTAAATTCCGACTGAAAATTCTACTGCATATGAAGGTTTAGGAAAAAAAATGGGCTGATTACGGGATTCTTAGGGTAACTGGAGTGGCCGTAATCGAAGTTCAGGATGTATGTGGTGATTGTAGCCAGGGTTTGGAGCAAGCTGTTGTGGATGCAGCGGAAATGGAGAACAGGGAATGGTATGAGTACCGAGGGAGTAAAGGGTAAGCAACAGTAATGAGTTCAACATCGAATGCATGCGGGAGTGAAGTGATAAATGGGCAGAATAACGGCTGAGTCCTTTTGGATCGGATGACTTGCGCACATGTCTCAGCAGACGGCTGCGGAAATTATGGTGAAGGAGAGACGTAGTACAGTAGGTCACGTCCCAAAAGTACGGCCAATAAATGGGAGAGCAGTCCATCTCGAGTTTAAATTTAGAATGATCATGGGACCGTTAGAAATGAATAAGGTGTGTGGAATGACATCGTGGAAGAGGAGTGGTATGGGGCTTGCCGTATCAAATCATTGAATTTAGTGGAACTTGCCATGGTTTAATAACTATGCATAATAATGACATTGAATTGTTATTTGGTAGAGATTTTTGATCATTCCTTTGGAAGTTTATCATTTCTTGATTAAGGCTTCTGACCCATTGTTGTTCTTTGATCTTGAAGATGCCCCATGTCTTTGCTGCACTTGGTGATGATGACACTAACCTTTGACTGTGATTTTTTTGAAAACAGAGTGATGCCGTCTGTAAAGACAGAGTGATGCTGGCTGCGGAAATCGTTTCTAGCTGCGGAAACTGGTTCTGGCTGCGGAAACGGTTTCCAGCTGCGGAAACTAAGACAACACCCCTTTAACTGCACAAAGATAGTTAGAGAAGAACTAACTAAATAAAATAGTCCCGAGAGGGACTTTTATTGATGGAATGAAATGAAATGAGTGGAATGAAATGGAAATGAAGTGGAGTGAAGATGGAGATGAAAATGAGATGGATGAACTGAAATGGCAAATGAGGTGGAGTGAAGATGGAAAGAGAGAGATTTTTTTTTTTTTTTTTTTTGGAAAATATAGAGTGTCAGGTGCCCCTGATTTTCACTCTACATTTTCTGTATAAGACTGCCAATCTATGATTGGTTTTCAGGCTTATACAAAAGATTTTTTTTTTTTTTTTTTTTTCAATTGAAAGAAACAAAGACTAGGCTGAAGGAGGAGAAGGATTCCTCTCCACCAGCCTCATTGCAAAATTTTCTTGAAACATTTTGACAAATTCCTCTTTTGAGAGTGGCTTATGATAAATTTTCAATCGGTTGCCATTCACAATGAGAGGAGTTTGAAACTCATCAATGGTCTTGACTCGAACTGCTCCGTTGCTAAAGACTTCATCAATCTCATATGGTCCAAGCCAATGAGTCTGAAATTTTCCTTTGAAGTCTTTAAACTTGGAATCAAACAGTAACGCCCAATCTCCCTTTTGAAACTTTTTCTCTTTGATATATCTGTCATGCCACTTAGTTCTTTGGTGCTGAACTAGATCAGTCCTTAAAATTGCATCTTGTCTTCTTTCATCTAGCTCATTCAGCTGCTCCATTCTGTGCTTTTGGGCTTCTGATAGATTCATCCCCAACTGAACTGCCATCTTGAAAGTCTTGACTTGAAACTCAATGGGGAGCATGACTTCTTTCCCATAAACAAGTTCATAGGGAGAATGTCCTGTTGTATTCCTCCATGTAGTTGTATAGGCCCATAAGGCTTCAGAAAGCCTTTCTGCCCAATCTCTTCTATGTAGATAAACAGTTTTGGTGATGATGTTCTCAAGGACTTTGTTTGTAGACTCCACTTGGCCATTTGCTTGCGGATGGTAAGGAGTAGATTTTCTATGCTTGATTTTGTATTCTTCCATCAGCTTCTCCATCAAATTAGATGTGAATTGACTTCCCTGATCTGTTACAATTTCTCTTGGGACACCAAAACGAGTAAAAATATCCTCAAAAAGAAATTGAACAACTGAATTTTCAGTGGCAGAAGGAAATGCCTTGGCTTCTATCCATTTAGTAACATAATCAGTGCAAACCAATATATACTTCTTTTGTTTAGATGGTGGATTAATAGGTCCAATGAAATCTAAAGCCCATTTTTCAAAGGGTTCGATGAGTACCTGTGGCTGTAATGGCATTTCATTTGAAAGAGTTGGTCTCCCAACTCTTTGGCAGCTGTCACACCTCCTGACATATTGTTTTGCATCTTTGAAGAGAGAAGGCCAATAATATCCTAAAGAAAGGATTTTATAAGCTATCCTCTTGTCAGTGAAGTGCCCACCGCATGGCTCATCATGACATGCCTTGAGGATGTCAGGCATTTCATCTTCCCGAACACATCTTCTGATCACACAGTCTAGCCCTGTTTTAAACAATTCATTAGAAATCCATGAATAATTTGAACTCTCTTGAATAATTTTCCTTTTCTCATTAGGAAATAAGTGTGGAGGTAGCTTCCCTGTAACCAAATAGTTAGCAATATCTGCATACCAAAGAGTT
Organism: Pinus tabuliformis; assembly: GCA_031772625.1. Taxonomy (NCBI): domain Eukaryota; kingdom Viridiplantae; phylum Streptophyta; class Pinopsida; order Pinales; family Pinaceae; genus Pinus; species Pinus tabuliformis. The sequence continues at coordinate 59,172,962 of CM062804.1, forward strand.
TTAGTAGTTACTGCAAACAAATATTCATCTGGAAACTTATCCTCTACAGGAGAATCTTCGTTAGTATTTTGGATTCTAGACAAGAAATCAGCTACTGTATTTTGTTTCCCTAGTCTATCTAACACAGTAATATTGAATTCTTGTAAAAGTAAAAGCCATCTTGTAACTCTGCCATTAGTAACAGGTTTGTTCATGAGATATCTAATTGCAGAATGATCAGTATGGACAAAAGTTTCATAGCCTGTTATATAATGTCTAAACTTGTTGATTGCATGAACAACAGCTAAGAACTCTTTTTCAGTCACAGTATAATTTAACTCAGTAGGAGTCAAATTTTTACTGGTGTAGTAAATGGCATAAATAACTAAATCCTTTTGACCCAACACATCTCCTAGAGCTATATCTAAAGCATCTGTAGAAATATGGAAAGGAAGTTTCCAATTTGGCCCTCTCAAAATGGGTGCTTCAGATATTCTTGTTTTCAAAGTTTCAAATGCAGATTGACAATCAGGATCCCACTTGAATTCACAGTCTTTTGTAAGTAATTTGAAGAGTGGAGACGCTACTTTGGTGAAGTTTTCAATAAATCTTCCATAATATCCAGTAAATCCAAGAAAACTTCTAACATATTTTTGACAATTTGGAATAGGCAACTTGGAGATGACTTCAACTTTTGATCTATCAACTTTAATCCCATCTCCTGAAATATGATGTCCTAAAACAATCCCTTCAGTAAACATCATAAAGCATTTCTCATGACTTAATGAAATGTTTGTTTCTTTACATCTTATAAGGACTTTTTCCAAATTCTCTAACGCCTCTTCAAATGAATTACCATAAACTGTAAAATCATCCATATAGACCTCTACACAATCATGGATTAGATCGGAAAAAATTCCTAGTACTGCCCTTTGAAATGTGGCAGGTGCATTACATAATCCAAAAGGAAGTACTCGGTAGACAAAAGTTCCCCATGGTCAGGTAAATGTGGTCTTGTCCTGATCTTCAGGTGCTACCTGAATTTGATTATAGCCACTAAAACCATCCAAAAATGAAAAATACTTTTTGCCTGCTAAAGTATCTAATACCTGATCAATAAAGGGTAAAGGAAAGTGATCCTTCAAGTTTGCTTTGTTTAATTCTCTGTAATCAATGCAAACCCTCCATTTACCATTCTTTTTAAGTACTATAACCAAAGGAGAAACCCATCGGCTATCTGAAATGGGGTAAATGAAGTTTACATTAAGTAACTTTTGGAGCTCGACTTTCACTATCTCCCTAAGGTTTGGATTCATCCTTCTTTGAGGTTGTCTGATTGGTCTACTGTTTTCCTCAATGTAGATGTGATGAATGCAAGTCTTAGGGTCAATACCTTTCATATCGGTATACTCCCATGCAAATGCAGTAGAATGTTTTTGCAAGATTTTGGTTAGCTCTTCCTGTTGTGATTTATCCAAGTTTTTGTTGATATTCAATGTTTTTCCTGGAAAAATCTCAATGGCAGAACTACCAAACTCTTCCATAGAGAAAAGAGACATTTGTCTAGATGATAGACACTCAATGTCAGAATCCAACTGAAATTGTGTGTGGTCATATTCTGAAGATGGTTCAAAGTTTTCTAATGTGTTCAGAATTTGACTATCTTCACTGATCTCAGAAATGGTAAAGACAGGTTGTATAGTATCTTCATCATCGACCCACTCATCTTCTTCAATTTCTGTTATTGCTTTTCCTGGAGGATACAGATTGAACTTCTTTGTCGAATTACCATCAGAAATATACATATCCCCAGACCTACAACTTATGAAAGCATCAGCTGTGGCTAGCCAAGGTCTTCCTAAGATGAGAGGATGTCCTCCTAGATTACTCTTGGGATTTAAAATCATGAAATCCACTGGATATTCCCACGAGTCTAAGGAGACTGAAATATCTTCTAATACACCATCTGGTTTAATAATTGATCGATCTGCAAGTTGCAATAAAGTAGGTGTAAAAAGAAGATTAGGAAGTTTTAGCTGTTCCATAGTCTGTCTACTCATGATGTTGATAGCAGCCCCTAAATCAATCAAAGTATTTGGTATTTCTACCCCATTGATATGTGTTTTGACAATTGGACTACCGGGATCTACATATTTCTGCATAGTACTTTTTCCCATCATGATATCTGCAATTTTCCCTACCAGGTGGATTCTTCTTGTATCTCTTTGTTTCCTTCCTGGTCTTTTAAGACTCAACTCCTTTATTGTTTTTGCTAGAATAGGAATCTCTTTAATGGCTTGTAACAAGGGAATCTTGATACAGACATTCTTCAATTCATCTAGAAAATCATAGTCAGGCAACAAGATCTGTTTTTCCACCCCTTTGTCAATTTGTAATCTTTCAGGAAAAGGAGGTGTGGATAAAGATGCTGGTTGCTCAACTATGGGAGTTGTGGGGGTTAACTCTTTTTCTTTTTCTTTTTGAGTGTTTGGGTTTTGAAGAGATGCTTCAGAACCTTATTGGCTTCAAGAGAATCTTCCTCAAAAATGATTTGCTTTTGAGCATTTATAGAAGGCTTATCTAGGACTCTACCTGATCTGAGTTGTACATCATTGAGAGGAACAATCATATAGGCAGGAAATTGTTGACCTTCCATCATGTAAGCATTTTGAGGGTTTTTGTTATTATGGTTTGGCAATGGCTGAGAATGAAGTTGATTTGAATTTTGTTGGAATGGAAGCAAGAGTTGAGAATTTGGATTCTGTTGAGAAGGTTGTTGTTGTTGTGGAAATGGCAATGATAGTTGTGGATTTTGATTTGGAAGTTGTGGAGCTTGTTGGTTTTGAAAAGATGGGGGATATTGATAAAATTGAGCAAATCTCCCATAAGGATTTTGCATACCTTGTACCCATGGTTGAAAAGGATTTTGAGGTTGGGACCAAGGTTGTTGCCAAGGATTCCAATTTGGTGGGGGTTGAAAGTTCATAGAGTTGCTAAACCCTTGATTTTGTTGCCCCTGCCAAGGTCTCCTTGCAACAAAACAAAGAGATTCGATTGTATTTGGATCTTCTTGAAAGACAGCTTTGAGCCCAGGAATTGAAGGAAAATCCTTGGTCTCATGATTCTCTGAACAAATTACACATGTTTCTACAACTTTTGCATCCAAGGGACATTCCCTTAGAGCATGTTTCTTCCTACACTTTGGGCAAAAGATGGCCAAAGCCTCAGCTTCTGCTTTCTGCTTATTGTGAATCTTAAGGGTGTCTAGTTGCTCACTAAGACTCCCTAAGATGTCAGTTTTGAATTCATCAAGCATGTTGCCAATCTCAGCCCTACTTACTGATCCAGTTGCAGATTTGTTTGCTCTGATGAGAGAAGGATCTCTAGGCCCTTTTTGAGTTTTAGATTTCCCCCTTGAGAGATGGACAAATAGCTCTGCTATATCATGAAGTGGAAGTTGAGATATGTCTCCTTTTCCCATCATGTTCAAAATATCTATCCATTCATCTCTAATGGCTTTTAATAGAAGGGCTTTCAAGGTCTCCTCATCTAAGTTACTCATTTTTGCTCTTTTCAGGTTGTATTGAAATCTTTCAAGTAAATCCTCCAAGTTTTCATATTCTCTTTGCACCATTTTGAATACCTCATCCTTGTGATTGGTGGGCATACAATAGTCCAGGTACCTATCCAAAAATGTTTGTTTCATATCATTCCAAGTCCTAATGGATTGAGTGAGTAATCCCATGAACCATTTCAAGGCTGCTCCTTTCAATGTTGAAGGAAACAGTTTGAGTTTTTGAGAGTCTTCCAGATAATCATAAGTTCGACACACGACCTCAAACTCAAATAGAAATGTTTTAGGGTCCTCATTACTTAACCCATGGAAGTTTGGGAGGACAGATGGTGAGATGTTTTTCATTGTGGCTCGGGAGTCCTCATCGACTATAGGAAATCCGAATGAGTTATCTCCATCCCTATTTCCCCCAATGTTACCTCTACCTCCTCCATTGTTTCCTCCTCCTCCTCTACCTCTACCTCTACCAAATCCAGTTGCTCCTTCCTCTGTCATGGTAGTTTCCCTGGAGACTTCAGAGTCTTCTGGTTCTTCTACTAAGGGTGAACGAGAAGGAATTTCTCCCTCTTCTTCTTCAGATGATTCTACTTCTTCAATTACAATTCGTCTCTCTGTAGAAGGAAGGAAAGGATCTCTTTCTAATTCAGATTCGATGGAAGGTGTGGGAGAGTCGACTCCTGCCTCTTGAATTCCAGGAATCCTAGGGCTAGGAGTGTAATTTGGAGATGATGGAGGTGTCTCTTGTCTATTCCTTGAATTAGATGGAGTTGTAAAAATCGAACTCTTGGCTCTAGCTAAAAACCTTCCCCTAGAATCTCTTGCTCTATGCATGTCATTTTTTTTTTTTTCTTCAAGTCGGGCTAATAATTCTCTTTCTGATCTTCCAGGTCACTCTAGGTGCAAGAAGAGAGCATACTCAAGAAACTATTAAACCAATAACTTTCTCTTTTCTGATCCTCCAGATCACACTAAGTGCAAGAGGAGAGCATACTTTGAGAGGTTATCAATTTTCCTTCCTTGAAATTTTCTTGTTTTTTTTTTAGAAATTGGCTACCTAATTTCACTTCCCCGGCAACGGAGCCAAAATGTTTGGTCAATTTAGTAAGGTCTAAATTGCTACTTTAAAATGTCAACCCGGGGTTCGTAAACTGACGAAGTGAAGTGTACTATATGTACTAGATAACCATTTCCTTAGTCTTTTGTCGTTTTTAGTTTTTTAAGTTTGTTTTTGGATTTATCTTTCCCTAATGTGAGATGATGAAAAGGTGATAAAGCAAGTGAAATATGGATGATTATGGTGATCTCTAAGTGGTTTTTCAAAACTTAAAAGAAAGAAAGCTTTAAAATAACTGCAATGAAATCAATTCTTAAAAAGAAATAAAGACATCAAACAATGAACTAATGACATCGGCCCAGTATCTTTGTTGCTGAATGAAAATGAAAGTGAAATCTACACTAAATTCAATTAAAAGTAAGAACAACTAATCCACACTATTTCAACTCTTCAACTCAATCTTCCTTGTGAAAAGATATCATGAAATGTTAAGCAATGTGAAATCTAAAAGGAGTTAAACTGCATAAAAGAAACTAATCACACTACTTTAACTCTCTTGACCTTTTGCCTTTCAGCTTAATTTACCCTGTGAGAAACAATCATGAACAAGTCAAGCAATGTGAGATCTAAAGCAAACTAAATCAAGCTATAATGAGTGATATTCTGGTTCCTAATAAAGTTATTTGATTATAGAAAGAAATCGTTAACAGATGAATAGCATGATATCTAAGAGCAGAAAATAAATGTACAACTTAAGGAAATGACAGTACTGGAAATCAAACTTCAGAAAACAAGAGTCAGCGAAAAAGACAAGATGATCTCGTATGCCAATAGTTATAAAAAGAAAAGGTGAAAAATTGCCCCGGGCTGCCTAAGAAAACCTGCAGAAAACACTGATAAGTTGTAACCATAAAAGAGCAGCAATGAAATAAAACGCAGCATTTAAATGACAACTGTACAGCTAATATACATGAACAGGAAAAAAAGTAATGCAAGAGTTAAAGGACAACTTTACAAGGCTTTAGTGAGCAGGGGCCCTCTGCCACTTCCGCTGATTCAACGAACAGCTACAAGCTTAAGTTTAAACCAGTCTTCTCATATATTAAACAGCAACGTAAAAGTGCAGTGGGGAAATACAACAACTTCGAATTACATTACAAGAGATTAAATTTTACAGCGTTCATGGACGCGTTATTTATAAGGAAAGAAAGCTAAACAAATTAACTAAATCTACGCTATTAACCACGCTGCCAGAGACACGTAAATCCTCTTCAGCCCGGATCTAGGTAACTGTCATCATGTTTATTAAATCTGAGAGGTATGGCTGTTGGATTCACGCTACCAGGATGTCTTCGTGGCTAAGGACTGTGCCACGTAGCTTCACGTGCTCAAAAACAGAGCTACGCAGAGCCGTGCCACCGCTGAACACTTCCGTTGACTATCCTTTGCCCCTTGTTTGACCGCGGGCTTTTATGGGCGTGCTGGATGATCTGGAGGGACACGTTCCATGTCCTTGACTCCTGTAACTTGCCCATGTGGCTTGTTTCTTCATAGGACACCTGTAGCATGGTGTTTGACAAAACGGCTGCGGAATCCTGTGCTGGCTGCAGAAACCTAGGTCGGCTGCGGAAACCTGTGTCGGCTGCGGAAACTGGGAAGCTTCCGCAGCTGTCTGAACAAAATTATAAACCAAACAACAGTCATCAGCGTAGTTAGAAAACCATGTCAAAAGCTCTTTTTTAAACTAAAATACAATGATTTAATCAACTTGGTGGATGAAATGAGTGGAAAAAGAATGTTGAGAGGGTGTATAGGAAGGTGCAGGTTCGAGGCTCAACACCAACCAAGTGGAATTTTCCAATTTGGTGTCCATTTGCCCCTCCAAAAGTGCATTCTCCCAAGACTACTTCCTGTGTGTCAAAATAGGGGCAGTGAGGTCGTTTTTTGCATGTTTTTTTGACCTTTTGGGGACCCAGAACTTGCCCAAGTTTCTTGTCCAAGTACCAAAATTCATGATTTCTCATGACAAATCCAAAACTGCAAGCCATTTGTAATTTGGAGCTCCCAATCCTATGCGTCGTGCAAGGTGCGTAGCACATATAGGGAAAAAGCCTGTTTTTTAACACAAAAATTTCCAAAATCACCAAAAATGCCCCAAATTTCTTGAAATTTGGGCTGGAGCTTCCTTATCAAGTGTGATGCTGGGCTCGGCCAGTCTCGGCGCGACTCCATGAATCGATCGAGCTCCCTTTGCTTCTTTTGTTTCTTGATTTCCTTCTTCAAATTCGCCTTTATATTCCTTATCCGAGCCTTGCAAACTTTGTTCCGTGCCCTGTAGTGGACAACCATGTGTCTCAACAAAGCATTGTCTCTATTGGCCTTGTTCAACCACTTCTCCAAGTAAATGTTGACTCTCTCGAGATTAGACTCTCGATCCTCATTGATCTGTCGCTCTAGAGAAGTGAACTCAATACTCCTATTTCGGGCAGCTTGGCGATTCTCACGGATGCTCTGCAGCTCCATGATTGCATGCTAGTCTTCAAGCTACTTATTTCTCTGCTCCAGATACCTGACGTTCCATTTGGCCATCTCCAACTGGATTTCCAAGGCTTGAATGTCTGTTTCTTGCTCCTCGATGATCCTTCTATATTTGGCCTTCTCTGAATCTGTATCTGTCTCATCATCATGAACGAGAACGAAACCTGATGGCTCACCTGAAGGCCCCTTCTTATGCTTGGGCTTCTTGCCCTTGTCCTGTACCTGTGGTGCTGATGTCAGAAGCGAGGCCCCTTCCACGCCAGGTGGAGATAACACTCGCTTTGCTGCTGCAAATAAAGGTGTGGTGCCTTTCGGCTAGCCTTTCTGGTATGTAGTGAATACTGGCATGGTCTCATGATGCTCATACTGCTGAGAAGGTTCACCTTCATGTTTCACCTCTGATACTCTTTGTGAAGCTCTGAAGAAATCACGAGAGATGAAATCATCCCAAGTGATGCCCTGCAATCCAAGCTGATGAACCACCAAAATCTTTATAAGAGCAAAATGATAGACACTGTTAAGTTGCTGCTGAGGGGTTCTATGCTGTATAAAGGTGGTCATCCTCTCTATGTTCCGGCAGATAAAATACGGAATGTTCATCATCCGCACCCTGGTGAAATGCATGAGCAACCTGATGTGATAAGCATAAAGATGAGAGAACCGTCCCTCACAACTGAAATATTTCATAATCAATCTCATGAGTGGAGCATATTCATCTTTCAGGTATCGGAATGGGAACACTCTCTTGAGCTGCCTCAAGAAATTGGTTTTGATGTATGGCTCATAATGCTGCCGGTCAATCTGTTGTTTCTTGTGCCATAGTTCACCAATATTCGGTATACCTGTTGCTAATGAGACAGATTCTGGTGTAAGTGTGAAGGTGACACCAGCCAAGATAGCTTGATCTCCGTGCAAGTGCAAGACAAAAAGACGAGCCAACTCATGATGAAATTGGACCTCAACCACCTTTTGACAAAACTCATAGCATGACTGATGCTCAAAACACTGCATAGCAAGAGGACAAGCATGCAATTCTATAAGGGTGATTGGTTCTTCCCTCACATGTTTGCCACTTTTACGAGGCCTCCGGGGTTCCTGTTCTTCCAAGGGAGAATCACTTTGGGTTTCTGCCTCATATTCAGATGAATGACCAGACGACATCACTGCTGATATACAAACTACTTTGAATGACTGCTGATGTATGAATCTGCTGTATACAACTGAACTTGGACTGCTCTTTTTGATATAAACAATGTTGTAACCAAGGGGAAAACAAATATAACCAGGGAATATTAGGAAGGGGAAAATATTAGGGGATTAGGGAATATTGAAATAAAATTTAATTAGGGAGAGGAGGGGAATTCTATGTATGAGAATAGGATTTTAGGGTTTGGGATATTGAATAGGGTTGAGGAGTTTTTATATGGGTAAGGGTTTAGGGGTTTAGGGCTTTGAATGTAGTGTGAGTAGGATTGATGAGGGAATTTTTTTGGGAATGAGGAAACAAAAGGGAAATGGGGGAAGGGGAAAAGCCCGTGGTGACAAAACAGTGTTTCAAACAACAAATTTCCTTACTTTCAAAGGGAGGGTTCCAATTCTTGTTTCAACGACTATCATCCATAAACCAATCACATTCATCACCAAATATCAAGCAACAGCAGTGGATGAGAGCCTACCTGGCAAATTGATGCAAGGTTTGGGCGATTTGATGAGTTTCCAAATGAATTTCGGGCTTGAATCTATAAGCGCCGCGCTCATTACCCAGTGCGCTGCGTGCAGTATATGCGCCGCGCTGGTTATGAAGTCCTATGTGCGCCGCGCACACTATATGCGCCGCGCTGCCTGTTATATGTGCCGCGTAGGTGAACTGTGAGCCAATCTTCTCCAAAACACAAAAACTCGACTTGAAACGATTTTCTCCAGCCTTGGCATGCAAAATGGCTTGAATATTCATTGGAAAAACTTTATATAGACACCAGTTTGATGTTTTCCTCTTCAATAACCCAATTTGTAATGTTTTGCAATTGACACTTTTTCAAAATTAATAGAATTTTGACCTTTTTGTTTCCTCCTTAATTTTGGTTGAAATAATGAATTTCTTTGACAATTTTTTGCAGGGATAGTTAACATATGATCTGGCAAAGGAGACCAGGGCTGCACCTGGAAAACTCAAGAACTGAAATTTTTGAAAAATTATTACAAAAACGAAATGTCGACTTATCTTCAAAACAGAGTTTTGAAGAGATGTCATAAACCATCCATATGACGATAAAAATCTTTGAAATAACAACTTATCAAGGACCTCCCTCTGGCCTGCTGGCTTTATTAGACTTTGTCAAAGACCAAATTGACTAACCCTAGACCTAATGACTAAAATAACTGTTATGACCTAGAAATTGAAATAGGATTGCAAATGACTTTTCAAGACTTGATTTTTATGAACAGACCTGAGCCAGCAGTGCTAAGCATGAGGGAAATGAGTGACACAAGCCCTTCCGTCAGATTCATGGCATACTCCTAACAAAATGCAACTGATAAAAAATGATGGGACACCTAAACATGAAATGAAAAAAATAGTTTTGATCTCTGACGGAGGGATGACCAGACCGACTCTAACATTGGCTCCAATGGGGATGGTAGCTCCTCGGAGGTGCCAAGAACAACAGATCTCTGTAAGAGCTAGACAGTGCGTTCGTCCATTGGGCTATGGAGTCATTATTTCGACAAACAATGCAAGATGTTGACTCAATTGATTTGACTGCAACTTGACTTGAAAACGACTCAATAATAACACTAAAATGACTGAAAAACTGACTTGACAAACTGAACTCAAAACTGAAATCTTTCTTCAGAATTATAGCCTTCACTTCGGGCCCCAGACTGAAGAAAAGACTCACAGCACACACTTGCAGCGAAACTGAAATAAAATGGTATTTACAATGATAATAGAACAACAAAAAAACTCAGAAAATGTACCGCTTGAGCAACCGACCATTGACCGGCCCTCCTGGACAATCTTCCCTGTTCATCTCCTTAAGAAGAAAGGCATTCTGACCCCGATATGCTGCAATCTTAAAAGGACCTTTCCAGAGATTTTCAAACTTGTCGTGCTTGCCCTTTTCTTCATTTCTTGCATCCCACTTTAATACCACATCATCCAACTGAAATGTATCCGCCTTTGCTTTTCTGTCAAAAATCCTTTTAATTCGCTCCTGCAACTTGAATGTGTTCTGAAAAACATCTTCCCGTGTTTGCTGCAAGTGGATCATTTGATTTAGCCTTCTCTACATTGGATCTTCTTCACTACCAGCCTCTTGAAGAAGTTTGACTACCGGAGCTGCAAGAGAGGTAGGGAACACTGTATCAACTCCATAAACTAACTCAAAGGGGGACATGACAATGGATTTCTTTTGACTCACTATCTGCCCAAAGTGCATGGACCAACTTCTTATGCCAACTTTTCTTGTTCATTTCCAGCATTTTCTTAATGATATTAACCAAATATTTATTGGAATACTCCTCCAATCCATTGCCTTGCGGATGATAGGCGGTTGGGTGCCCCAAAGTAATATGATATTTACTTCAAAACTCAACCATCCTCTTTGACTTGAAAGTTGCTGCATTATCAATTATTAACTTATTCGGGCAACCAAAACGAGACAAAATATTATTCTCAAGGAATGAAACTATTACCGCATTCGTAGCTTGCCTGGTGGGAATTGCTTCGATCCATTTCGTGAAGTAATCCGTTCCCGTGAGGATCCATCTATGCTGACCTGAAGAAGAAGGATGAATTTCACCAATAAAATCCAACCCCCACTGCTGAAAAGGGGCACTCACCTCAATGGGCCTAAGTGGCAAAGGCTGTAATTTTTGTTTCCCTTCAAAAATCTGGCAGTTATGACAGCTCTTGACAGCCTTAAACACATCAGCAAACAATGTCGGCCAATAGTATCCAGCCCTCAAAATTTTATTTGTTGTTGTTTTCCAAAAAAGGTGACTGCCACAATCCCCTTTATGGAAATCTTCTATGACCTGCTTCGCTTCTTCTTCCACCAAACAATTTAACAAAACACCACTAGGATCTTTCCAATAAAGTGCAGAATTCAAAACACAAAACTTGGCAGCCTTCAACTTAAGAGTTCTCGCTTTGTTTCTAGCCATACCAGGCGGTGCAGACAAATTTTGAAGTACATATATGATATCTGAATACCATGGAGAAAGAACAAACATTTCTGATACCTGAAGCGAAGAACTTTCCTCATTTTCATCAGACAAGGTAGCGATCAGACTTACACGTGCAGATTTGATTCAGCCATCAATTTCGCCAATCCCTGACCTTTAACATGATTTGTGGGCCTTATCTCCACATCATACTCCAGCAAAGCTGCTATCCATTTGCCACGCCTTCCCTCCGGGTCGGTATGAACCAAAACATCTTTGACAGCATCATTAGGAACATAAGCTAAAATATGGGAATGCAGAATGTACACACGAAAATCTTTCAACGCTTTACAAGTGCAAGGGCTTGTTTCTCGATAATTTTGTATTTCAAAGCAGCATCTCTTATGGTCTGGCTGAAGAAAGCAATAGGTCTCTCATGCTCATCTTTTGTCTGCATTAACACAACTGCCATAGTATGCTTCGAAGCAAATGAAAACAATATAAAATCCTGAGTATAATCCGGGCTGATTAGAACTGGAGCTGAAGAAAGAACCAATTTAACTAAATTGAAAGATTTTACAGCTTCTTCCATCCATGACACTTGGTTGTCCTTCTTAAGCATGTTTGTAATCTCCCTAAGATGCTCAGCAAGATTAGGAATAAAGTGGCGCAAAAAATTCATCTTACCATTGAACGATTGAATCTCCTTCTTATTCCGGGGCAAGTCAATTTGCTGAATTGCTTCCACACGTGCTGGATCGATATGGATGCCATCCTTTGAGATAATGTGCCCAAGTAGTTTACCTTCATCCATGGCAAACAAACTCTTCTTAGGATTCAGCGACACACCATATTTTCTGCACTTTTCAAAGACAATTTTCAAATGAAGCAAGTGTTCATCATCTGATTTGGAAAACACAGTCAAATCATCAAGGTACACCACCAAGAAGACATCTTTCTCATTAGCGAAAGCCAAGTCCATTGCCCGCTGAAAAGTAGCACCCGCATTCTTCAAACCAAAAGGCATTTTCGCATAATGAAAGGTTCCCCACGGAGTGGTGAACGCTGTTTTGTCTCGGTCATCTTCATGGACTAAAATTTGGTTATATCCGGAATAACCATCGAGTAGTGACATGCGTGATTCTCCAACTACTCGCTGGAGTATGTGATCCATTTTGGATAGCGGATAGTTATCCTTCAATGAAACTTTGTTGAGATTTCGAAAATCAATGCACAAATGAATTTCACCAGTCTTTTTTCGCACAGGCACCAAATTAGATATCCAATCAGAAAAACGGATGGGAACAATGATTCATGATTTGTACAACCTATTTGTCTCCTTCTCAATTGATGGCAGCAATTTTGGATTAAGCCTTCTTAACTTCTGTCTGAAAGATTAGACTTAATAGGAATGGTATGCTGAATTATATTTGTATCATATGTCTCCAAATCAGAATAGTCCCAAGCAAGCACATCGGTATGACAACAAACTGATATATTTGGCCTTTACCTTCGGTGGCAATGCTTTGGAGAGCTTTACCATCTTCGATGCTCATCTGTTCCAAGGTTCATTCAACCTTTTCTGTTGGCTGCAATGTCTTCTATGTCATCATGATGAGCTCCTCTATCAAGCCTTTAGGAATCACATTATCCTTGAGCTGCAACACTTCCATTTATCTGCACATCATCTTTACCTCATCATGTTCTACATCTGAGGTATCCTTGAATTGCAGAAAATCATTAATCTCCTCATCATCTTGGAAAACTTGCCAATGTCTCTGATTGTCTGGGACAGTCGGACGGTGCTTCACATGGATTTCAAATTTATTGCTTGAGTTCATAGGAATCTTCAAATTACTGGCTGCCTTAGCAAGTGCATCTGCAATGCTATTTTGAATACGAGGCACACACGTCAATGTATAATCTGAAAACACCTTCAGGATATCTAGAACAGCATTCCGGTATGCCCGCATCCGAGGATGTTTTGCTTGATATTCACCTTTAACTTGCTTGATCACCAATTCGGAGTCACCATATACTGCAATCCTCTTAGCATTCAACTTTCTTAGAATTTTCAGGCCAGCGATCAAAGCTTCGTACTCAGCTTCATTGTTTGAACAATCAAAAGCAAGCTTGTAAGAACATACCCGCACATTACTAGGCACTTTTTCTGGAGCAGAAAAAGGACTACGTACCCAAATACCAATCCCAGCACCATCATTGCCCATTGCTCCATCAAAATCCATGGTCCACAAACCATCTTCCTCTTCTGCCAAGTGCTGAAATGCTGTTTGCTGTGTTTTTTCTGCTTGCTGTCCATTACCTCCAGCTGATTGCTCAATGGTGTTTTGCTGTTCTTGTCGTTCTTTCTTCAAAACTTCTCTGAAATTGTCTGCTATTTCTGGAATATCATCTGCTACAACTAACTAACTATTAATATCATTGAAACTATCTGAATACAAAACAAAAGACTCTAGATCTATATGTACATAATTAACCGGATGATTAATTGGTTTCTCCTTGCTGGTTATCATGTATTTCATTTTCTGTTCCTGGTACAACTTTCTCATTTGGCCAAACACGGGAATCATTGCATAGGAGAAATCAAGCTGTATTTTTCCTTGCAATTTTGCTCCCCAAGATCTGGAAAGGAGCATACCAAAGCGGGGAGGAATGTTAGCCACGACAACATCCATCAAGACATTCTTCGCGGGGATCTGATCCAAACTTACAACCAAGTCTTTAATAAGCCCTATACATCTCACCCTGCTAGAATCAAATGAATAAAGATCATGGTATTTCTTGGTGATGTCCAAACCCAACTTCTCCATGATAGCTTTCGGCATAAGATTGTGGGAGGCGCCGGAATCAAACATAGCATTATGCAACACAAACTCATGCACTCTCAAACTGATATAAAAAGGAGGTACTTCAGACTCACCACTCAATGTTGGTCCAAATATCAATTTTCCGGTTGATCATCCTCCACACTCACCATATCAAACATTGGGTCAAAATTCAAAATTTTGGAGACTTGGCCTCTATAGCTGCTGTTCTTCATGAGCTCAGTCAAGGGAATGGATAACTTTAGTTTAGAAATTTCATTTTCTAAACTAAAAGCAGAAATCTTTTCCATCTCTTTGGTTGGAACATCTTTCTTTTCAACTTTATCCTTTGATACAATGGGCTTATTTACGTTTTCATTTTCTTATGGAGGCTTGCTAGTAATAAGATCAGCACTTTCTTTTCCTTTCTTTGGGGCAACCGGTGTTTCATCTTTAGATGTTGGAACTTCCTTTCTTTTCTGGACTAGATTGATGGGAACATTTCTGTTTCTAAGTGAATATTGACGCTGCTGGGCGGACAAAGCATGCATATAACCTCTCTGATACTGATCCGACTCTTCCTCGAGAACTGTATCGTTTGCCAAGATAAAATCTGCATCATGCTGCATTGCTGAACTTGCTGCATTTTCATCATCTTCAGTGATAAATGTGGGCATATAATCAGGAGTAAAGAAGTGATTTTCTTCTCCAACTACATTATCTTCATCATCTGATTCGTGACTGACAAAATTCTGCTGAATAGGTGTTTTTACTTGCTGTTGTTGTGATGCCGTTTCTTGTGCTCGCTGCTCACGCTATTTGATCCTGAATTGTGGCTGCTGCTGGACACGGAAATTGGGATTCCGAATTAGTGGTTCAGGCTTATCAAGTGCTAACCTTTCAATCATCTTTTCTACCTGGCAGAGAACTTGGTCTGATGTAGAGGCTTCTTCTTTTATTGAGACTTTCTTCTCGGCTTTCATTCTGGCTCTCTTATCATTCAAATTTACCTCAACACTAACGACAATTTTCTGCATTTCTTCTAAGGTAGCTGGATCTCTCTCCCTTAATTGATAAGCCATGTCCAGATCAAAACCATCTGGGAACTTAAGCAAAGCTGATTTTCTAGTTGGTTTTAAATCATCTGGAATTACATTATACACCGCATTAAATCTAATGCAATAGTCTTGAATGGACTCTCCAGCATTTCGTTTGATCTTAGTGTATTCAGATTTGATTTGCAGCGGATCTTTCTTTACTTCCCAACGTTCCAAAAACTGTCTCTTAAGATCTTCTAATGTAGGAACACTTCTGGCCGGCAAAGCTCTGAACCATTTCCTTACCTCACCACCAAAGGTCTACACGAATAACCTCATGGTCACATTCTCTTCATCAATCTCATGGAGATCGAAGAAATCCGTCATTTTGTCGACATGTTGCTGAGCTGTGATATTCTGAGGTGTGCCATCAAACAAAGGAATTTTTCTTTGATAATCTGCGGGCATGTCATTCAAAACTTGAGGCAGAGCGAGAGGTGCAAACCGAGCGGCCATTGCTCTTGGCAGATTTGGTCTGGGGGTTGTTGGAGGAGTGGGTGTAACTGAAGTATGAGGAGGTGTATGCGGAGGAGAAGCAATGTGGGATGAAGAAGGAGAATTTACTGCAGACTTTTGATATGTGATTATAGGTTGCAGGGGAATAGTGGGAATGAAAGGCGGTTCAGTGGGAATTTTCGAGGCGGAAGCCGTGACAGAAGATCCAATATTTGCAGATGCAGCTTCTAGGAAATCAGCAAGATTTGAAACCTGAATTTCTCTCTGAAGGTGCCTCAAGATAAAATTTTCAATTAATTTATTGTTTCTTTCAACTTCAAGAGCTGCAGCAAAGTCAGGATCTGGAACTAGAGAACCAAGAGCACTTTCGGATTTGGTTTTAAACAGCGACAATTCAAACTTCTCATCAAAATCAAGTTCTTCAAGATACTTAAAAATTGCAGGACATGAACGAGATTTAAACACGGGAGTCACAGAGCTCTCTTGACGAAGGAGTCTTGGAATCAAATTGGGATTTTCGTAAACAGGAGGAGGATTAGGATCTGGATTAGCTCTGGTATATCTCTTTGAAGCCAGCGTGTTATTTTCAAGAAATCAAAGGAACATAAACAACTTTTTCAGCCTGTCAAACCCTAAACTTATCATCCAGAAGCTTAGAATTCGCAGATGTACTGGGGTGTTTCAAGTGTCACGATTACAAGCTAGACCGGAGATTGACTGAAGTAGCATTTATCTACTTGCGCTAATGCAAAGCAAAAGCATTTCGAAGGCTACCTGGCTAATCTTCAGGCTCTGTCTATAGCTTATAAAATAAATGACATTAAAAACAAACCATTTTGTTCCCCAGTATGGTCGCCACTATGTTAGAGCCTAGATTTGTCTCAGGCTGAAAAGACAAGGTTCTAGGTCCACATCAAACCACGCTCAGGGAGAGGGCTCTCTCCGGTTCAATCTCGGCAAAAGATGATCAATGAGGCTCAAGATGACTAAATTGGCAATTGATCTTAGGCTAGGTATGAAGTACAAGGAGTTTGAGGTTGATTTTTGAGGTTTTTGTTGAATCAAAGGGAAAGGAAATTTTGGGTGCGGGGATGAGACACAGTTTTTCCAGAGGTCTACTTGGGGCAAGGTAGGCGATTGTCTTGATACTTTTAAAGAAAATGAATGGCTAGATCTGACTGGTGATAAGCTAAGGAGAGCAAGAAACTTTGAAGGATTCTCCTTAAACAGATGAAAACATGAAAAATCAAACAAATTTAAAGGCAGAGCGTAACAATCTATGGATTCTACCTTAACACTTAATTTGTTCAATTGCAGAAGATGAGAGAAGGAAGATGATACACATAACAAATTACAAATACTAAAAGAAGCACACCATCAATACATAAAGCCACATGGATCCCAAACAGTGCTGCAAAACCCTGGTCTTTCCTTTGCCAAAAATACAGAAGTGAATGTACAATAGAGTGTCAAGATTTTCCCAAGAGTCCAACCCTGAAAATGACTTAGAAATTACATAATATAGGCAAGAAAACCTATTCCCTTGCCTCTAGGGGTCGAGTTCATCATTCTAGGAGTTGTTTCAACCAATTCTAAACAAAGCACTACAATCTAGGCAGTCAAAACAACTTGCCTCTATAAGGTAGGAAACTGATTCATTCATTAAATTTTCACTCTTTGGTGAATGAATATTCTAGAACAAGTAACTAAGTGTCAAAATTACATCATGTTCAATCAATTACATCAAGAGAAGTCAAAAATTACATCACAAAGCAAAACTGGTCAAACTGGCCGAATTTCTGAGCTGAAAGATGAAAAATTGGGCAAAAAATCTATATGCGCCGTGCTACTTTGCTGCTGATTTTGAGGTGCTTTTTGAAGTCCAAATTGAGCTCAAGTTGGCTTTTTGGAAAGCCCTGCCTTTCTACTTTCCAACCCAAGTGGAATTTTCCAATTTGGTGTCCATTTGCCCCTCCAAAAGTGCATTCTCCCAAGACTGCTTCCTGTGTGTCAAAATAGGGGCAGTGAGGTCATTTTTTGCATGTTTTTTGACCTTTTGGGGACCCAGAACTTACCCAAGTTTCTTGTCCAAGTACCAAAATTCATGATTTCTCATGAAAAATCCAAAACTGCAATCCATTTGTAATTTGGAGCTCCCAATCCTATAGTTCGTGCAAAGTGCGTGACGCATATAGGGAAAAGGCCTGTTTTTTAACACAAAAATTTCCAAAATCACCAAAAATGCCACAAATTTCTTGAAATTTGGGCTGGAGCTTCCTTATCAAGTGTGATGCTGGGCCAAAGAGGCCTCAACCAAAATCTGAAGACGATCGAGCTCCCTTTGCTTCTTTTGCTTCTTGATTGCCTTCTTCAAATTCGCCTTTAGATTCCTTATCCGAGCCTTGCAAACTTTGTTCCGTGCCCTGTAGTGGACAGCCATGTGTCTCAGCAATGCATTGTCTCTATTGGCCTTGTTCAGCCACTTCTCCAAGTAAATTTTGACTCTCTCGAGATTAGACTCTCGATCCTCATTGATCTGTCGCTCTAGAGAAGTGAACTCAATCCTCCTATGTCGGGTAGCTTGGCGATTCTCACGGATGCTCTGCAGCTCCATGATCTCATGCTGGTCTTCAAGTTGTTTATTTATCTGCTCCAGATACCTGATGTTCCATTTGGCCATCTCCAACTGGATTTCCAAGGCTTGAATGTCTGTTTCTTGCTCCTCAAGGATCCTTCTATATTTGGCCTTCTCTGAATCTGTATCTGTCTCATCATCATGAACGAGAACGAAACCTGATGGCTCACCTGAAGGCCCCTTCTTATGCTTGGGCTTCTTGCCCTTGTCCTCTACCTGTGGTGCTGATGTCGGAAGCGAGGCCCCTTCCACGCCAGGTGGAGATAACACTCGCTTTGATGCTGCAAATAAAGGTGTGGTGCCTTTCGGATAGCCTTTCTGATATGTAATGAATACTGGCATGGTATCATGACGCTCATACTGCTGAGAAGGTTCACCTTCATGTTTCACCTCTGATACTCTTCATGAAGCTCTGAAGAAATCACGAGAGATGAAATCATCCCAAGTGATGCCCTGCAATCCAAGCTGATGAACCACCAAAATCTTTATAAGATCAAAATGATAGACACTGTTAAGTTGCTGCTGAGAGGTTCTATGCTGTATAAAGGTGGTCATCCTCTCTATGTTCCGGTAGCTAAAATACGGAATGTTCATCATCCGCACCCTGGTGAAATGCATGAGCAACCTGATGTGATAAGCATAAAGACGAGAGAACCGTCCCTCACAACTGAAATATTTCATAATCAATCTCATGAGTGGAGCATATTCATCTTTCAGGTATCGGAACGGGAACACTCTCTTGAGATGCCTCAAGAAATTGGTTTTGATGTATGGCTCATAATGCTGCCGGTCAATCTATTGTTTCTTGTGCCATTGTTCACCAATATTCGGTATACCTGTTGCTAATGAGACAGATTCTGGTGTAAGTGTGAAGGTGACACCAACCAAGATAGCTTGATCTCCGTGCATGTGCAAGACAAAAAGACGAGCCAACTCATGATGAAATTGGACCTCAACCACCTTTTGACAAAACTCATAGCATGACTGATGCTCAAAACACTCCATAGCAAGACGACAGGCATGCAATTCTATAAGGGTGATTGGTTCTTCCCTCACATGTTTGCCACTTTTACGAGGCCTCCGGGGTTCCTGTTCTTCCAAGGGAGAATCACTTTGGGTTTCTGCCTTATATTCAGATGAATGACCAGATGACATCACTGCTGATATACAAACTGATTTGAATGACTGCTGATGTATGAATGTGTTGTATACAACTGAACTTGGACTGCTCTTTTTGATATAAACAATGCTGTAACCAAGGGGAATACAAATATAACTAGGGAATATTAGGAAGGGGAAAATATTAGGGGATTAGGGAATATTGAAATAAAATTAAATTAGGGAGAGGAGGGGAATTCTATGTATGAGAATAGGATTTTAGGGTTTGAGATATTGAATAGGGTTGAGGAGTTTTTATATGGGTAATTGTTCAGGGGTTTAGGGCTTTGAATGTAGTGTGAGTAGGATTAATGAGGGGATTTTTTTGGGAATGAGGAAACAAAAGGGAAATGGGGGAAGGGGAAAAATCCGTGGTGACAAAACAATGTTTCAAACAACAAATTTCCTTACTTTCAAAGGGAGGGTTCCAATTCTTGTTTCAACGGTTATCATCCATAAACCAATCACATTCATCACCAAATATCAAGCAACAGCAGTGGATGAGAGCCTACCTGGCAAATTGATGCAAGGTTTGGGCGATTTGATGAGTTTCCAAACGAATTTCGGGCTTGAATCTATAAGCACCGTGCTCATTACCCAGTGCGCCGTGGGCACTATATGCGTCGCGCTGGTTCAACTTAACACTGGGCTAAGGTCCTATTTGCGCTGCGCACACTATATGCACCGCGCTGCCTGTTATATGCGCCGCGCAGGTGAACTGTGAGCCAATCTTCTCCAAAACACAATAACTTGACTTGAAACGATTTTCTCCAGCCTTGGCATGCAAAATGGCTTGAATATTCATTGGAAAAACTTTATATAGACACCAGTTTGATTTTTGCCTCTTCAATAACCCAATTTGTAATGTTTTGCAATTGACACTTTTTCAAAATTAATAGAATTTTGACCTTTTTGTTTCCTCCTTAATTTTGGTTGAAATAATGAATTTCTTTGACAATTTTTTGTAGGGATAGCTGACATATGATTTGGAAAAGGAGACCAGGTTTGCACCTGGAAAATTCAAGAACTGAAATTTTTGAAAAATTATTACAAAACGAAATGTCGACTTATCTTCAAAACAGAGTTTTGAAGAGAAGTCATAAACCATCCATATCACGATAAAAATCTTTGAAATAACAACTTATCAAGGACCTCCCTCTGGCCTGCTGGCTTTATTAGACTTTTTCAAAGACCAAATTGACTAACCCTAGACCTAATGACTAAAATAACTGTTATGACCTAGAAATTGAAACAGGACTGCAAATGAATTTTCAAGACTTGATTTTTATGAACAGACCTGAGCCACCAGTGCCAAGCATGAGGGAAATGAGTGACACAAGCCCTTCCGTCAGATTCATGGCATACTCCTAACGAAATGCATTGATCGAAAATGATGGGACACCTAAACATCAAATGCAAAAAAGAGTTTTGATCTCTGACGGAGGGATGACCAGACTGACTCTAACATGCACGACATGTGCTAAGGAGCTAGTGGTAGTGGGATATAGAGTCTGTGCAGTAGACATTGTTTCGAGGGAAACACAAACTGAGTCCTGGGAAGCTGACACACAAAAACTCATTGAAGACGTTGTTGTAACACAAGAACCACTAGCTGAGATGAACCATTCCACAAAGAGTAATTTGGTAGATAATACACAGGAACCCTTGGATGACACTGTTGTTACACAAGAACCAGTAGTGGAAGCGGAAGCTAACCAAGGGGAAAAATAAGAAGCTGATATACACGAACCTATGGTTAACACCGCTCTTACACAAGAACCATCAGTGGAAATAGAAGCTAACCAAGGGGAAAATTATACACAAGAACTTGTGGATGATTCTATTGTTACACTAACCAACGGTGGAAGCGGAAGCTGATTAGGGAGAAAAACAATTTTTACACAATAACCCATTAATTAGGTTGTTGTTACACAAGAACTAGCAGCCGAAATGGAGCAGTTTCACCCTCGGGAGGTTGTTACACCTTCAATTGTTAGTGCATGTTGGAGAACATGAGGCCCTGATGAAGGATGGTGTTCTAAAAGAATGTTGTTTATAGTAGAGTTACAAAAATGGAAGTAGCATGCGCTCTCTTGTTGGGCATGGAATCTCCCCAGGGCATGTTTTGGGGCTCAAAGCTCAAGTTTTGAGCCAATATTGTTGTAAATACTCTATGAATTGCGGGCGCGGAGCACAAAATGTATGATAGAGTCACAAAGTTGTCTGCCCTAGTTTTGTAATGTAATGTCGGCCTACCCATGGTCTGTGGACCATGGGATTGTATAAATAGAGCGAAACTCTAAGTGAAAAAGTGAGAGAAGAAGTAGTAGAAAAGAAGAAAGAGTCTAAGTATCTAAGTGTGTCTTTGGGTCATAGGGTAGGAGAAGGCTCTATAGATGAGTGCGCAGAGGCCTAGTAGTCCGTAGCTGAGTGCGTAGGGAAGAGTCAAGTCTGTAACCAGGGAAGGAATTAATAAAGAGAAGTTTTGTTACCAATTTGTGTATCTGTTCTTGGGTTAATGCATGTTTGGTATAAATTGCAAATATACTATTTATTTACTGCGCGCACCTGTATGAATGATTTATGTTTTTAAGTATAACTTAAAGCACACATGTAGGCTAAAATAATCAACTAACATTGGAATTCTAGTAAGGACTGGAGTAATAATAGCGTTCGGCCCCCGAGTAGGGCTGTGTGAAGGAAACATCTCAGGCTACGGGAAAGTGTGCATAGCGACGTGCGTGTAGGGTCAAACCACGGACCACTTGAACTAATCAGACATCTTCAAGGTGCAGAAAACTAGTTCTAGCACCCTCCCATACTACTTCAGGTGAGACCTCCGTTTGCTCTCCGTGGACTGTTACCGAAAGGGCTAGTAGTACCGGATTTGTTTAGCTAACTTAACTCTGAACATGGGTCAGGCCCCAAAAACCTAACAAATGGTTCCGTTGCTAGGACCGAGATCTACATAAGAGATGTCTAATGTCATGTCACTGGAATCTGACAATGAAAGAAATTGAAGAGTGGTTGGACATGAAAATTCACAAGTTCGTGGCACAGGAAAATATGTATCCACGAGTATTGAAGGAAGAGTGGTTAAAGCACTACTTTTATACAAAAATCCACAAAATTTTCTTTGAATCCTTCCCCTCTGAGTTGTACGAGTGGATCGTGAAGCTAGCAGACAGTCAAGGAAGGTGTAGGCTCAACAAACCTATTGTGTGGACTCCAGAGTTTGTGTGCAGAGTGGAAGCATTGGAAGATAGGATCACGCACTGTGGACCATTGGCTTGATCGAATTATAGGAGGGTTTATCACCGAGTTCATAGTAGATACTTCAATCAGCTATGGCAAGGCAGAATGACGCTTCCTCAAAGGACCGCGAGGTAAGTATGTTAAATATTTGAACAGTTGAATTAAAATAATACTGTGTGAAAAGCGGGTTATGCGAATAAATTAATATTTGGGGCTACGCGAAGTGGGAGGATCTACAGAAACAAAGGTAGAGTAGAGATAGAAAATAGCCCCTTGATTTCACCTCCGTGAGAGAACGAGGAAGAGCTCGCAAAATTTTCACCAAGAAGTGCGATCAATTTGATAAGGCAACGAATTCCGCGCATACCACTTCCACCCACTCCACCACCAGTTTCACCACCTTCACCCCCATATTTGGCCATACCACCTCCTCCACCACCATAGTTCAATATGACGAGCGTGATAAAGTTGTTGTTGTTCAAAAGAGTATGGAATGAAGATCCAAACCAATTTTGGTTTGTGGTAAAGGCTATATGGAAGCATAAGGAGTCACAGATGACAATATAAATAAGGCAACGCTAGTGAGCGCATTGTAGGATCGCGCAATGATGTGGTACATTAAGCATTCCAATGACAATCCAAATGCAAGGATCGCGGATATCCAAGCTACACTAAATAGGGAATTTAGTAGGCCAAAATCAAAGACATAGTCGATTATCAAATTTAAGGAAATCATGATGCTTTCGAGTGAGACCCCCTGGGAGCTAGATCAGAGATTGAAGGGTATGATTCGTAAATCCAACATGACCTTGATGGATGGGCAACAATGGACATGGTTTGTAGCATCGTTAACGCCACATCTAAGGATTGCGCTATCACAATAAAAGTTATCCACTTTGGTCAAGGCCCTTGAGATCGAAATCCAGCTGCACGAGACCCTGATACAAGATCCTAACCTGGGAGTCCAATAGATCCATGCACAATTGAAAAACTTGTGTCTGGAGATGCAAAGTTTAAAGCAAGATAGCACAACTCGCCCAGAAGCACGTGAGGAGGTATGGTGCATAAAGTGAAAAGGACAAGGACATGACAAGGACCATTGTCCAGTTTTCGCGAACTACCTGGCGGGCAGAGGGCCGATGCCATTGATACCAGAGGCACAAGCAGGACCGAGTGCGACACCTGCATTATGGTGCACGATTTTTTAGATATGAGGGAAGCATGTTGCAGATAACTTCCATCTATTACAGAAGTATACACAGACGTCCCTGTTGTGGGGAAAAGTATCCGACTCGGAATGACCCTATCCCTACTCTAAGGGTGATAGTTCCTTAGCAACAACTGAAAGTAAAGCTTTGATATTTTCCTTTATGAAAGTACAGAGAAGGAAGAAAAGATTGACCAACCGATATCCTTCGCTTTTGTCGATCTTGTCTTCTCTCTTCGTCCCTTGCTTCCAGCTCCTTGTTCTCTTGCCGGCCCAGCTACACAAAGATCCTGCACAAACAAGAGAGGGAAACTACAAGAAACATGTACTCATAACTGATGCATGGATTAGAGTGAATCAGATATAAGTAAATACAATACATCAATGCAATACAAGTATATAGGAGAACATTCAAAGCTTTATTGATAGAAGTAAAAGGGTTCTGAGAAGGTTACAACCATCAATGGCTCCAATCCAGCAACACCTCCCCAGCAGCAAGAAATCTCCTCTTCCCCTCTATAAAAGCAATCACCCAATAACTCTAACTGTAAACCAACAGCACTTCCTTGCTTTGCACAAAATTCCAGCCTCCTTAGACCTCATAGAAGAGCTCTATATATAGGATAGAAGAAGAAAGGATGAGTCAGCTTGAGACTAACATAAAGCTGCCTTGTGTCCTTTCCCTCTTCAGTTAATCTTCAGTTCTTAAGTCCACTTGGAGATCCTTGCTTACACATGGAGATCAAGTACCTCTTACTCATCACAGGGCGAATTCCTTGAACCAAGTGTCAGTTTGGAAGCTTCCTGGGCAGTTGACACCTTGCAGAATGACTGTGCCACTTGGCCAATCTCGCCCAGCGCAGGTAGCCTTCAATGGTTTTGACTTTCAGCGCAGGTACAAGGAGGAGCAGTTGACATTTAGCGCAGATGCTCAGTGGAGCAGCTGACATGATCCAAAATAGCCTGTTTTTGAGTGTTTTCAGGTGGAGAACTGATGGGAAGTGTTGTGGTTTGCTGACCTTGTTCCTCTAGGGGTAAGAACAACATGTTTAGGGACTTTGGATCCCTGTAATTATCGACATTTCATGCTCCATTCTGCGAGGCACAAAAATGTCTATAACAGTTGCCCCCTAAAGTATGAGGCCGTTTATCGGGTGAAATGCTTTATCCAGAGGGTCCGAAGTTCATTCAAGTGCTGAGAGGTGCCCTGTAATACAATACAATACAATACATTATTTTTCATTCTGTTTTCATGATCTAGCTGAGGCGGGCATTCCCATGCTCAGCTTTATAAATACATTTTGGTACATAGAACAGACGATCGTCTGATGGTAGACTGATAATTTTCTGCTGAAATTATCATCCTTTGAGTAGGATGATCATCTGCTGCAATGATGTACATGACAAATGCTTTTATATTTCCTGAATATGTATCGCAGCCCGGATGGATGAAACTAGATCCGGGGTCTTCAAACTCGTTCGATCTTCACTCTAAGTACAAGTCGATCCATGTGAGAATTTCGCTGAAGTCGAACATGGAAAGACATCACTTGATTACCGGTCAATGATGAAAACCGTTAACAGCGCGAGAGGAATCACTGATAATGATAATGACCCTCAAGGTACTGCAGTACAATTCACGTGGCGTGAATAAAGGACTTGGCGTCGAACACCACGCAAAATCTTCTGGTCGAAGGTCATTGATGTATACCTGTCGCCGGAAGTGAGAAACTTGCCATTGAGGCATGCAAGCTTCAAAGTACTGATGGGGGTGTTCCTAGATCAACTTCTTGGATAATGAGCTGAAGTCGACAAGAAGCGATCCGTCAAAGGAGGGCCTTAATGAAACCCACATCAATGACACGGAACGGAGCTGATGATTTTAGTGGAGGTGAAAACAAACTGTGACACATGATTCAGGGTGGCGATCATGAATGGATGAAGGATAATGTATGGCAGTGGATGGGACACGGTTGACACTTTCAGAATGACCTCTCTTGAACATATAACGACACTGATGCGATGGATCGGTAGCATTACCCCAAAATGTGGATGGTTTGGCGAAGACCATGGTGATGAGACCGGTGAATGAGACAACCCAACCCGATGTGGTACGGAAGAAAAGTGTCATGTTCAAGAGCGACTTGCTACCATTAAGCTTTGATGTTCTCCCAATTTTTCCCCAGTCATTTCTGACCAGTACCTCTTTATTTTTGTCAAGCTTGAGGAGGATAACATATGCTTGTTCTATAACCTGCCCTTCGGGCAAGCCCATCGCTATGATTTAACGAGCTTAGCGATAGGGAAACTCGTTCTCGTCTAAAGACAAGTTTGTCGCTATTTAATCATTTTAACGAGTCTAACGACAAGGAAAACTCGGTCCTTTTCATTTTTAGAGAGTCTGAAAAGGTACAGAAAGTTAACTCCATAATTCCTTTTTCGTCATCTAATCCCTTAAGTCCGAAAAAGTATAAAACAATACAGAAGGGATGGGTGTTCGGTACTTTTAACGAGCCGAACAAGACAAGCGCTCGATCTTTTTGTGTAATAATCCCTCAGGTCCAAAAAGATTAAAGTCTAAATGAGGGATAGCTCTTCCGGTCCTTTTAACGAGCTGGAAGGCCAAAACTCGGCAAACTTTTTCATATTTTACGAGTCAGAAAAGAGCTCAAAGATGACTCGTTTTGAGGAACGAGTGATGAACAGGGATAGTGACTGATTCTAGGTACAAGTTGGAATTTTCCAATCACGGCAGTGTCACAAGGAGGGCTAGGTGAAATCACTCTTCGCAGATGTTCCTCAAAATGGGTAAACACACAAATGGAAGTGAATGATCGGCCAAATGACGGTGGAGGTGACGGTGCACAAACACGACCAAGGCTTTTATGGCTGATGAATTTACGATCTCAAAAGGGTATTTACCGGTTCATTTTTCTGAATGAGCTTGAACTCTAAAGGAAAGCCTGCTCATAAACTTATGTTTATTTTTTAACGAGCATGAACTATGCGCTAAAACTACTCGGATCTTGCGTTTATTTTTTAACGAGCATGAACTATGTGCTAAAACTGCTCGATATACCAGTCATAAAATAAGAACGCCTCCTGTGAGATAGCTATTTTTTAAGGAGCTTTATCTCACGAAGCTATGCTCCAATTTGGCAAGTTTTACCTTTGCCCCACAGACTTTCTTCATGCAAGGTCGGAAGGGAATCGGTAATCCTACGAGTTTAAAGG